>JAYRCH010000413.1:1200000-1551157 GCA_037179445.1 Phengaris alcon alcon
GAAATTCGACTCAATGTGTCATTTGGTGCGTTCTTTGGGAAAAAATTTTTTTGGCGCATGCGCAATAGGTATACGTTCGTGTTCGTGTCAGCCGGGAGTTGAGGAGACGGTTCCGCACCTGTTACTGGAGTGCCCAATTTTTGCTAGCAGTAGATATGATATTGAGCAGAAATTGGGCACATCCATGATGGGTGAGAATCTGCCTTCCATCCTGGGGGGCAAAAAGAGGGACATCTTCCTCGCTTTTTGTAAGAAGATAGTGGGAGTAGTTAATGAGAAAAACTGTGATAAATTGTGTGGTAATAGTTAGGTTCTAAATGTTAGCTGTGATATTAGGATAGTCTTTGTATTTTTTTGTGCCGTCGTTTTATTTTGACATTTTAATTGTATTTTTATTCACTCATTCTGGAATTATTATGTAGAATTAATATTTTATTGAATTATTATTTTATTGAAATTGTTATTATTATTATTGAATTATGATTTTATTGACATATATGTAATGGAACGGTATTTAAATAAGAAAAATTATTAAACTATGTTAAAAATTATTGAATTGTAAAAAACGAAAGTGTAAAAATAATGTAAAGTAATTTTAAGAAAAGGAAAAAAGAAATAAAAATGATAAAGAATAAAAACAAAAACAGAAAACAAACAGCCCTGACAATGTTAGGGGGTCGAAAAAAAATATATATTGTGCGCATAATTTTTCGAATGCCAAATATTTCGGCGCCTTTATTATTATTATACATGTGCGCGCACATCTTATTGCGCATACGCCAAAAAAAAAATCCCAAAGAACGCAGCCAGTGTATTTCTTTATTGCACTGTAAAAATGGAAGTGAGTGTAGCTATGCTCTATTACACTCGTCCATTAAATTGGATCTGAAATTCTGACCAGAGTAACATAACATTATATTAGACTAGTCAGTTGATGGATTAAGTTAAAATATTCAGTGCGACTGAACCGCTCAGTTACTTACTCAATAAAATTGTAGGTAATTCCCCACTCGCCTTATTACATTTGTATCTGGTCTACTGCTGAGCCGCTCCGTAATGCAGTTGAAGCTGAAATATTCAAGTAAATACGGTATTTATTACCTATGGATTTATGGCTCAATGGTATTTGAATATTATTTACAGGTAACGGAAGATCATGTCTTTAAGCTGGGACTATATGCTCCGGAATCCGGAACGTCGGTGAAAATTCAGAGCACTGAAAATAGAACTCTGCGCTAATACGAAAGAGTTGAAAATTCTATTGTATTAGCGCGGAGTTCTATTTTCAATGCTCAAAATTTTCTAGCTTTATGTTCGTTATTAGTTTGCAATTTCGGATTTCGGTAAGTACATATTGCTTTATACCCAATGTATAATGTAAAGGAATATTCAACATAAACCGTGTAAACATTTAACAATTCAACCCCACTACAACAAAATATTTTCTTTGTAACCAAATTAAGCATAAGCAATTTAGCATAAGCCTTAACTAATTAATCTTAATTTTTACATTTTACGTGTTAATTGTTGTTTTGGACGATTTTTATGTTTACCTTACCTTTACCTAGTCGTATAAAAAATATGAGCACGGCGAGGCGAAGCCAAAAAGAAGGGTAATAATTTTGGCTGTCCCCGGTTTCTGAAAGGCTAATCAAATAGTTGATGAACTAACACGTTGTTGAGTTAACAGGCTTGTTAAATCAATTTCCGTTTCTGAAACGCTAATTAGTAAAAAATTTACTAAGCGTTAATCAAATTGACATGACACATACAAGCAGATACAAGCCTTAAATAGCTTACCAGAAACCGAAAACAGCGCTTGACATGTTGTTTGACCATTCGTTTGACATTAGTTTTGTTAACTAAAACGTTGATCAAATCAAACGACTGATCAAGCTGTTTGCAACTCAATTTACACCTGACAAGAGATTTGACCGCTGATTAGTTAATTTTGGCGTTGATTATCCTTTCAGAAACCGGGGGTATGTAAACACGAATGTAACATTACTCCGATTTTAATAAATTAGATGTCACTGTCAATAGATTCGATTTCGAAATTAAAAGTTAAATGACATACATTTGACATACATCGTTGATTATTTCATTCCCTTTTTCTTTTTCTTTTGTATAAAGCTAGCACTCATCAAGCAATATTTGTTACATATCTGTAAAAACTTGTCAATGGCTATCTATTTCAATTTTGTTGCTATAAAGTTATGTTTAGCTGTAAGTTTTTCTATAGACATAAAATAAAATAAATAAAAATACTTAGCCACTTCTAAAATCGGTCACGTAATAATTAGTTACTATCAGTGAGTAGTGACGACAGTCGACATGACTTTTTAACCGACTGCAAAAAATTGAGGCGGTTATATATTTGGAAGTTTCTACTTGGTAGTAAAAAAGAAACGTGTAGTTCATAGCTATAAAAATATTTTTATTTGTTGGGTTACATACAATTACAATGCATTATGCAATACAATTCATGGCAGTTTTTTGTACTGATGAAAAAAACAACGTCATTATAAATTAAATACAATTCCAAAATTGTTCCACCAGTACAGTGCTTTGATTCCAGAGAGCGTACTCACTGTATTTTTTTTAATTTTCGTTTTGTAAACGTCCAAATTTTCAAGAACTGACATCGAAGCCATTTTGTTACTGACTGCGTAGGCTCTCTAGTGAACAACCAATGATAGCGAAGATCTCAGCCAGAAACACGGGTGCAAAATCTCCCAAACAAGCATATCTGACTGTAGGTGATAATTGTGGGAGAGCCACGTTCGGCACGAATTGGCCGGCTCAACCGAATAAATACCATGACATAACAGAAAACTGACGCGAAGTAACGTTTGCGTTGTGTTTCATCGAATGAGTGAGGTCCAAGGAGAAGTTACAAGTATATTTCCTCCGGTGTTGCGAGTGTCCATGGGCGGCGATAATCGGCCAGTCCTCACTAGAAGGTATAAAAACCTGGTAAAGCTATGCACCTTGAACATGGCATCAGATGGCATGGCCATTACAGGTATCTCAAGAAGAAACTGTCCAAGTAGGGTGAAAAGCCTATTTCATCCTACTTGCCGTCCTGACCCTGAGAATCGTCTTCTTAGTCTGAGAATCCTCCATATGAACAAGCAGAGAAAGTGGAGTCAGGTCAATCAGGGCTTCAATGTACAGCTTTTTGGCTATGAGGCCATCGGCCTCACTATAGCTGTGTATAACCATAGCATTGCCTTCGACCGAAGGCCCCATTTAGGATCAACCAGTCTCCATTAGGATCCCAGAGCACATCCAGCCTTATACATAATGTGCTCGATTTGCTTATTCCAAGTAAGTCCCTTAAATAGGATCACTTTTAGATATCTGACCTCGCTTGCACACGTGGTAGTTTTCCCGAAGAGTGTTGGGGGTCCCTCCAACTTCCTCTTCTTGGTGTTAGGTATCAAGACTGTCTTATTAGTGTTAACTGTTAGCTTCAAGCTTGACCCCTTTGCACTAATTTTCAACGACTCTCAGTGCTGATTGAATTAGTGCAGCTACCACTAATGCGCATTTGCCCACCACTAGTATCGCTAGGTCGTCAGCGCAGGTCGTCGCATCTTTAGAGCGTAGAACCTTCAATCTTTAAGTTCTTTTAGCAGCCCATTCACTACCAGGGACCACTCCAGCGGTGACAGTACCCCTCCCTGTGGGTATCCTTGGGTCAGTCTGCTCCTGAGCGTCAAGTCCATGATAGTTGATGACGCTACGCTGTTTTTTTTTTCCATCCCCCTAACTTTATGCGGGCTTATTTTTTGCTTGTATTTTTAATTTTTTGCTCTTTTCATCTTTTTCTTTTTCTTATAAAATGCACTTATAACTATTAATTACAATTTTTTGGTTTCATCTTGCTTGATTTCATACAATTTTAGTTGTTCTCGTCATTATATCTAATACATTATTCTGCTTATTTCTTACAACAGTAATTTGTCATCATTTTATGAAGCACTCTTGGTACATGTCAGTTTTAATAGTTATAATATAATAAAAGTCAAACAATTCTTTACACTTGGGAACATCAGTTATGTTCAGTAAAATTCCAAAGTTTAAACTACAAGAAAGTGACGAGCAATATAAATTAATAGATCCAATTCAATACATAATTCCAAAAAAATTCAATAAAAATAATAAAATACAATAAAATTCAATAAATTAGTAAAATTCAATGTGTCAAAGCTAAAAAACGATAAAAACTACGGAACAAACATTAATTCTAGCCCTAATATCACAGTTCCACATAGAGCCTATTCTTAAATCACACTAGTATATCACAATTTTTCTTATTTACATAGTCAACCACCTTTTTACAGAAAGAGAGAAAAACTTCCCTCTTTTTTCCCCCCAGGATGGAAGGTAGGTTCCCACCTGTCATCGATGTGCCCAATTTCTGCTCAATATCGTATCTATTGCTAGCAAAAATTGGGCACTCGAGTAACAGATGAGGAACCGTCTCCTCAACTCCGGGCTGACACGAGCACGACGGATCCTCTTCAGCTTGAATCTATTCAAGTAGAAGGCGAATCCGCCGTGACTGGTCAGTATCTGTGTAGTGTGGTGTGTTATGTCTATTTTTCTGACTATCTTGTGTGCAGCAGCAGCGCTTGGGAAAAAGAGCTTCGTATAGTAGCTACGTAGCTACTTTCACTTTTACTACTTTTACTACTTTTACTACTTTTACACTACTTTCACTACTTTCACTTTTTCTACTTTTCACTTCGTAGCTACTTTCCCACATCGTATCTTCTGTCCCTCAACCGTATCCTCTCTTAAGATACGCTTGACGAATGAAACAGGACACAGATCGTAGTCAGGTTTCCTCTTCAATCGCAGCGCGGCCTCCTTGGCTAATTCGTCAACCCTCTCATTCCCTCTCAACCCTGCGTGCGCCTTAATCCAAAACAGGGAGACCTCCCGCCTCTGCGATGCAGCTTTTCGGAGCGTCGCCCTTGTTTGCACTGCCAGGAGATGAGGGGAACTAAGAGTGACTGCCTGGAGAGCCGATCTGGAATCGCTAAGGATACCGACCTTCGCCATTCCACTCTTGCAGGCTATACTTACTGCTCTCTGGAGCGCTAGAAGCTCGGCTTGGTAGACGGTGCAATACGGCGGCAATGCAAGCTTGACGGCCTTCGTCTCGGCCTCACCCTTCCATACGGAGAGTGCGGCTCCGGCTTGACCCTCAATCTTGCTGCCGTCCGTATAGATCCTATGGACGTGGCTGTTAACCACGTCTACAATGAGTCCTCATCCACTAACCCGAACCTCAGCTCTACCTGCTCTGCCGGATATGGGTCCTCAATCGCTGGAGCCATTCGCTTCACCTCCCTACCCCTCAACACCAGGTGTGGTACTCCCTTCTTGATCCCATAAAGCCTCGATGCTTCGAGTATTCTGAGCTCAAGAGGGAGCATCCCAGCCAGCAGCATTGCGGAGTTCTTTTCCACGGTGGGTGCCCACGCTGCTGATGCATACAAAATCGTCGGCTCTATTACGGCCATATATATTGTCCTAACTATCTGCGGGTTAAGCCCCCATCCTACTCTAGCAGCTTTTGCAAGCTGCTTATAGCGTGCTATAGCCTTCTTACATATTTCAGTGGGCATTAAATGTCAGGCCGCTGTCAATCGTTAGACCTAATATTTTTATGTTGTCATAATATTTTAAGTCGACACCCCGCATAGCGAGCCGCGGCACATCAAATTTTAATCTCCTTGTGGACAAAAGCGCACAAGTTTTATGGGGGCCAAATTTCAACTTGTTTAGCTCCCTCCATTTCCTAATTTTCTCTAACACTTTGTTAGCTTTCAGCTCAATTTCGAGGGCCGTATCTCCTTCGACTACCAGAACGATGTCGTCCGCAAACGCCTGATTGAACACATTCATCTCCTCTAACATCCTTAGCAGGGGGTCCAACAAGAGGTTCCACAGGATAGGTCCACCGATGGATCCCTGTACGCACCCCTTGTCGGTCCCCCTGCTCACTTCCACACCGGCATATGTAACATTCACATTCCTGCCGCTCAAGTCTACTGAACACCCGCCTCAGGTTCCCCGGACACCCAACTTCAGCCAACCGAACCTTTAGTAGAGGACGGACGAGGACTTTAGTAGAGGTTTTGTAGAGGACGTCTTCGGTACTCCTTTGGGGCATGAAGCCATACTGGTTGGGGCTTATTTTGGGCAGCAGGTAGAAGCTAAGTCGGGCGACCAGCATCTTCTCGAAGATTTTGCCGAGAACAGGAATGAGGCCGATCGGTCGATAGGCTTTTGGTACCCGGTATGATTCCTTGCCCGGCTTTCTCAGCACCACCACTGTCGCCTGCTTCCACCTTTCGGGAAAGCAACCGACAGTAAGGCACTTATTCAGCAGGGCAAGGAACCATTCCGGGTTACAATCTACAGCGTGCTGGCAGATGTCGGACGTGAGACCATCCGCCCCGGAGGCCTTTTTGGGGTTGAAGGACCTTTACGGCTCTCTCTCCTCTATGATTAAAGGAGGGTCGTCCGGGCCCGTCGGCGGTTAGGAGTACAAGGACTCCGCACGCCGGCGCGTCCGTCGATGTTCCTCACTTTCGTCACTTTCCAGGTCCGCGGGGTAGAAGGTCTCCGCCAACAATTCCGCGGAGCTTCGGGCGTCGAGGGTCTCACCGCCCCTTGTCAGGGGCAGATCCTCCTCCCTCCCTCCAACTCTGTTCAGCACTCTGTAGATGCCCTCCCAGACCCCCTCCTTATCCTGTTTTCGGCAAACCTCCTTCCAGCTTGCTACTTGAGCCTCTTTCACTGCCTTTTCATACTTCTCTTTCGCTTCCAGGTACAGTCCAACCACGCGGTCTCTGCGATCTGGCGCTGCGTTTCCTCGTGGCGACCTCCTTCTTCATCTGCGCGAGCTCATCATTCCACCACGACAAGGTATATATATTGTAGAATCACAACTACAGTACTAAGACAAATATATTTTAGAATCTCTGTGTGTGTTTTTTGGTCGGCATAGTGTCTCTGCATGTCTGTGTTATGACTTCCGTGTATCTGTCTATTGCTTCCTCTATTTCTTGTGTGCTGTGTATTGAGTCCATCGCTTGTTGAGTCAATTGTCTGTCTGACATCAGCTGGGTCAGTTTCTCACGAAACTGAATCCAGTTTGCCTTTTGTGTGTTAAAGATGCGTGTGGTACGGGTTATGTTCGTGCCTGTGGATTTATGTTGTGTGATGCCGAAGGATATGCCGTTGTGGTCTGAGCTCGTCAGACTCTCCTCTACGCTCCAGTCGCCCACTCGGTCCAGCAGATCGTCAGAGCACGCTGTCACATCCACATAGCTGGTGTATCTTTTACCCCCTCTGACGGTGTCGTACGTAGGGTATGTCTCCGGTGTTGAGTATGTGTAGACTCATTGTTTCCAGTACAGCAGATACTTCCCTTCCTCGCGGGTCTTCCACATCGCCACCCCACCACGGGCTCTTTGTGTTGGCGTCGCCTCCCTAGACCATCTTATCGGATCCCAACTCTCTTCCTACCCGCATAAGATGGTCCAGGTAGGGCCCCACAGGCATATCGGGCTCGAAGTGGAAGGACACAACAATCATCTCCCAGGCTTTGGTTCGGAGGGTTCGGTACTGGAGGTACTCACCAGGGACAACCTTAGCAGTACGCTACCGCCGATCTGGCTAGAGCATCCCACCTCATTCTTTCCATACATTCTCAATCGAAGGCACTGTGCTCTTCGTTGCCTCTCCTAGCCTTCGTGCAGTTAATGCACTTGGGCCTGTCTCCTCGCCGCCACTTGTCACATTCAGTCCTCAGATGAGGACCAGTGGCTGCATCGCACCTCGCTATCCTGGCAGTGCCGTCTGGTGTGCCCATACCCCAGGCAACGGGAGCACTGCACTAACGGACTGTGGTCTGTCACTTTCACTCTGCTTAGCCCAATATGGGCGTAGCCTACATTCATATATCTCTTCCAAATTTGTGGGCTGACTCTAGCCACGAGATGGTTTAGTAGGGGGTTCCTCGCACTCTTCGCATATGCCACCTCAACCTTTCTCTCATCCCACTCCAGGCCCTCAAAGATGTCTGCATTTTGGTTGCAGAACGCAGTGACGAAGTCAGCTACGTCGATCTTCGTCACATCTTTGAACGCCAAAGGGGGTTTTTGTTCTTTACTTCTTCTACTATTAGTCCTTCATTCTTGCACAGTCTCTCCTTCACCTTGTTCCTTTCTTCCTCGTTTATACAACCTATGACGACTTTCCTATTCTTGACATTCCTGACACTCTCCACCTTTACCCATTCGTCTTTTGCATTTACAGCTTTTCTAATCTTTTTCTAATACCTCCTCACTATTTTCTTGCCCGTCTCTGGAGGACACCATGACTGAGTGCAGGGCCCTTGCTTCAGGAGGTTTATCTACGATACCTCTCGAAGCAACGCTCGCATAACTCGCCGGTTTGGCGACAGTCATGTTGTTCTCCAGCAACGAGCTCAATTTACCCATTTTATCCCTGTTTTCCTTTATGCTTTCTCCTATCCCTTCCATCCTTTTTATGTTTTCTGACCCCGAATTCGTCCTTGAAAGTCAACCTTCTCAAATTCGGTTCAAATTCAGGGAAGGGGTAGCCAAAGTGTTGCCTTTAATGTTAAAAGAAGCCCCATTCCTCTAGGCCAGTTAAGAGCGGAGTTATGTCTACTTTTGTCAGACGTTTGACAGTTGCCGAGCTGTCAATGTCAAAATTCAAACGCTTATAACTCGGCAACTATTTATCGTAAGTAGGGGGATCTTGGGCTAGTTCGTCGTGGATTTTTCCCCTCTACTCAATTCTTGCCTTGAATTCGCGGAATTTTTTTGTAAGTTTTCCGCGTTTTCCGGGATCCGACCGGGATGTGTAGGTGGTGTCTCGTGCTGCTCGGAGTAGAAAACCGCGTCCTTCTATGTCTTCTAGTTCCGGAGAAAGCGGCGTCTGAACTTTTCCAAAATGGCTGACGAAATGTCAAAGTCAGTGGTTTTCGCTCGATTACTCCGTTAATTTTAACTTTCCCGGATCGCGGTTTCCAATTTCTGGGGGTATCCTCATCTTGGGCAGATGGTGGTGGGTGAATTTGAGGGGGTTACAAATCCCCCCTTTCCCCCCCTTTTTTGGTCTGCCCGGGCTCCTCCTCTAGGCCTTCCAGGTGAGGTGCCGCACGTATTTGTCCGATGACTGGTTCCGGAGCTGTCGGACTTTGAATTTCTACAATATGGCCGACAAAATGGCCGCTAAAACGTTTTCTTTGATTATCTCCGGAACCCTTTGTCGTATAGAGGCGTGCGAAGTACCGTTGGCTTCGTCTCCTTGTTGGGTATCGCCTCGTCGAGATAG
This sequence comes from Phengaris alcon alcon, assembly GCA_037179445.1. Lineage (NCBI taxonomy): Eukaryota > Metazoa > Arthropoda > Insecta > Lepidoptera > Lycaenidae > Phengaris > Phengaris alcon. The sequence goes on from JAYRCH010000413.1 coordinate 1,209,391, forward strand.
TGTTCCAGCTGTTCCAGCCGTTCCCTATTTATCCAGGATTTTTACCTTATTTGGGTATTTTCCGGTCCTGGAGCAGCTGGAGAGTTGCGGTTTGCGGCGTTCGGTGGGGGGTGAGGGCGGGCAGCTCCTGGTAGGTTTTGATGCTGGTTCCAGCTGGTTCCTGGTCCGCGTGGTCACCGGTTTTTATGGAAGATGGTTTTTCCGGTTTTTCTCCGGGTTCTCGTTTTGGACCACCTTTCTGGTGTGGGTCGTAAAAACCCTTATTTATCCCAGCCAATTCAATTGTCAAAACCCACGCGTCTCTGTATGCTGCTCCGCTATTAATGTTTTAAAAACTTATTTTCTAATTTTAATAACTCACCCCCTATATACCTAAAAAATTTTCTTTTTCGGGTTTTGTCCTTGTCCTGTTGATGTCTTCTTGGATCACTTTCTGTTCATCCACTGGGGTCCTTATTTCGATGTCCTCGTGGTGACGCCAAAACACAAACCACATGGTCAAAGATGGTTCCCGTGCGTCTATAACCCTCAAACTTTGTAGGTTATTAAGGGTCCCTACCGTGTCCACTTTGTTCCACTAAAATCCACTCACTAAGGCGTCTGTTTTCGCACTTTAAAATTTTTATTTTTTTGTAATTTTAGTTTTTCCCTGTTTTCACTACTTTTTCGCACTTTTTAAAATTTTTCACAATCACCCGCGTGTGGGGGGGGGGGGGCACTGAGACGATTCCACTTGTCAGTGGAAAAATTATGGAAATCGGACCACTTTTACCCACTTTTTCAGATTTTTAAAGCGGAGCGATATCGAAAAACATGTGCTCTCAAGTGCGAACCAAGCCGGGGAGGACGCTACCCTGTTGTTAAGCGTGGCTTTGATCCACTCTGTAGCAGTTGGATCTATCTATCATCACTGAGCTTGACACGTCCACGTTGAAATTCAGCAAACCAGCGATAAATTGTGGTTTTGGATGGGGCTTCATCACCAAATGCAGAAATCATCCGGTCAACACACATGTTTTTGTGTTAAACCACTTCGAAAGTCATAATAAATCATTGCTCTAGAATTTTCTCGAGTCAATTCCATTTTCTCAACGACTAAACAAGTTTGACAAGACCTTGTGATAAGACCGAGAATCTTTTGTTAAATAAATAAACGGTATTCGATTTTTAAAACCAAGGAGTTTTAAATTAAAAAGATTTTAATATGACAGGAACAGTGGAAATATTCCATTCCCGATACTTTTATTGCAGCCCTCGTATAATTAAATCGTTAAATTTGCAATTGTTACAAACTACGAAAGTTAAATACACCGAAATCAATGATACACTTGTGCTTGAATTTGAGAAACTAATCCATAGATATTTGGCTTAATTCCACTGATACAAAGACGTAAAGAATTTTCCAAATCATCGTCAGTCAGTCTTGTACGATGTGTTGATTTATTAACTTTCATCAATGAACTGTTCGCATTTATAAGTACTGCCAAATGCATAAATCAATCTACTTGCGGATTTTCTAAGCTGCGGAAAATTGTCTTTTTCTAGGTATTTTTTGTAGAAATTGCACAACTCTACGTCTTCAAATTTGGATTTTCTGATCTGTTCTGATCTGTTCAAAAATTGTTCCGACAGTAACTTGAGTTCTTCAGCATATTGAGCATAAGCAATATTTTCATACGCAGAGAGCGTGTTGAAATGGTAACTGTTACCAGACAGCATCTGTGACTCCCACAAGCGTAGTTTGATCTGAAACGCTTTCAAATGGCTGTACAAATCATTTACTAACTGTCCTTGTTTTTGAAGTTTCAAATTTAAATCATTCAAATAGCCTGTAAGATCGACCAGAAATGCTAAGTCACATATCCATTTTGGGTCACTTAATTCAGATAGTGGTTTATCTTTTATTTTCATAAAGTCTGCTATCTCATTTCTAAGCTCGTAAAACCGTTTCAACTTTTTTTTTTGCTCAGCCATCTGACTTCACAATAATATGTTACGTCTTTATTTATATTCAGCTGATATTTCATCCAAAAACACCTTGAACTGACAATGGTTAAGCCCTCGGGATCGAATAAAGTTGATTTTTACTACCACATTCACAACATTCTGGAGTCGAATGGACTTAGAACAGAAGTTCTGTTGGTGGATAATGCAATGAAGGACTATCAAATCATCTTTTTGCACATTTAATTTCGTTTGCTTTTTCATTCAAAATTCCGATGTAACCTTTACGTAAGCCGACCATAGAAGGTGCACCATCAGTGCATACTCCAATTAATTTTGACCATGCCAAGTCAAAACTTGTGAATACCTTTTGAACTTCAATAAAAATATCCTCTCCTGTAGTGGTTCCTTTTAGCGGCTGTAAAGCAAGCAATTCCTCAGTAACAGTGAATAGAGCAGGTTGGAGTGTTGTCACCCCAACCTGCTCTATTACAGATATATTTCAGTAGATCACTGAAACGACGTGTTCGACAACACCCCAACCTGCTGTCTTCTTGCAGATTTTCGATAAGATAGGTGTCCCTAATGTAGAAGTTAACCACCTTCTCCTCGTTTAAAGCATGAAAGAAGTTAGGCTTATATGGGTCTATATGACTTGGGTAATATGCATGCTCATAGTCACTGACTGAAATTACTCACTTACTCGGTACGCCGATTACTTTTCGCGGCCGCGGCGCTCATATCTAACATGTGCTATTATTACGAATCTATGGACACCTCAATTATTTAAATCAGATGGAACAAACATACATACATACATACATAGACTGCCAAAATCATTACCCTTTCTTTAGTCTTTTTAACTCCGTAGTCGGGTAAAAATTATTAAGAGCTCTCCTATTCACAGGCTGTCGCAGTCTCTGCTAGTCGAAACGTCATTTAATTTAATTTTCGTGTCAGTATTCGGCCGTGAGCAACTTACTTTGTAAGTAAGTCCCGGTCCCCAATGGTATTGTAATTAGCGAGGAAACATCCTCACATACATACAATTAACTCTGCCGCCATTGATGTCACAAGCATTGTTCAAGTTTGAAATTGTTGTATTGAGAATACGCCGACACTCTTCGCGTGTTTTCGATTGGGGATAGGTAGGCTTGAAGAAAATGAATGGTTAGATGTTTGGTGGGAGTGTCAATCTTCGGCTCACTTTACAGAAAACCGTAAAATAACGCTTGCGTGGATTTCCGCGAGTTCATTGAAAATACAAGAAGGGTGTGGTAGTGGGGAAGAACTAACGATGAGACGCACTTGCGACTCCTCTGGTGGTGCTCGTGTCTGGCGCGGCGGCGGTCTATACTAATATAAAGAGGAAAGGTTTGTTGGTATGTTTGTTTGTTTGCGTTGAATAGGCTCCGAAACTACTGGACCGATTTTAATGAAATTTGGCACATATAGTATAAAATAGACCAAAATTAGGCAAAATGTGCGGTTCCTTCGAAATTTTCTTTTGTGCGCGAGAAGTCGCGGGTAACATCTAGTCGCTTTACATCAAGCAATCTGTCGACTCGTTCATCCCCTTCATAAAAAATAAGTCGTGATATTTTATTTTTTTTTGTTTTTTTTTATTGTGATATAATATTGGTCGTCCGCGCCCCATCACCGACGCGCGCTATACAAACGGATTTGATACTTTATTTTATTACCTTTTGCTAATATAACGCTTCATAAATCAATTTTACAGTACGACCACGATCTCAGTGACGATATGAAAAATTGAAAAATTTCATAGAAACGGTGATTTTCATAGAAATACGACGATTTCCAAAGGCCATTAGCAACATGGTTTTGCTGTACGTACACTTCGGCCACATTTACAGTTTATTGCTTATGTAAGGACGGACGCAAGAAACTATAAAAAATGGTCATACTCGGAAAAAAATTATCTGGGTGAGTTTGCGTAAGCGGAGAGTCACCCATACACGAGATTAGGAAAACTTTACACTACTTATGTACCAGGTAATCTAATTCATAAGTAGGATGACTGTTGTCACTGTGTGTTTGTATTATGATATTATTACAATACGCTATTTTTATTTTTATTTTTTTATTACATAAATGAAATGCTCTAAAAAATCAAAACTTTCAAAGATTTGTTTGAAGCACTTTTGTGAGTCTTATAAAAACGCCCCATATAAAAGTCGTCCTAGTAAGTGACGTCACACGCTAGTAAGTTGCTACGGATTGTATGGTTATAATAATGCACAACATTTCTGATATCTCGTAATTTTGCACGTTTATGTTGGATACATACCATAGTAAATCTTATTGTATTTTAATTTTGATGTAAGTAAACTAATTATGTAGGTTTTGTACACTAATGTTTTAAAAAAATATTTCAACTTTTTTGTGACTTCGAAATGCATATAATCAGGCCCCTCTTTACCACTGGGCACAATGGGCACGCGCCCAGGGCCCCCGATGGATCGGGGCCCCCTAGTCCCAACTCATAGCTCACTTGAAAATCAGGCTTACCGATTGCATCATGTTTAATAATTTTTAAATTGAAAAATTGCATAAAATATATTTTTAATTTTAACTGTTTTAAAGAAATTAATCTATGAATTATATTTATTTTGTGCATTGTGATGAATCTTTAGGGTTTTAATCTTCTGAGCCATTTACTACAAGATAACACCCCTGTCCACACGGTCCAATCCAGCGCCTATAAAAATAGTCGTCATTAGTGACAATCATTTCGGCCTACTAATCTGCTTCAAGACCGCGGCGCTGGAAGTGCCGACTGGTCCGTGTGGATGGCCCCTTTACAGAGCCGAATTAAAAAAAAATGTGCAACGGGCCTATTAACATATTTTGCCGCCCCATTAAGCTGTGGCGGACTCTTTACTATCTTTTTTTACAGGTTAAAATGTAATTGTACTTAATACCCTATTTGAAAGATGATTTTTTAAGTTATCTTCAAATTAAAATAAAATCAACAGTCTAAAACAGAATGTACTTATGTACATATTAAGTACTCTTTATGTTAAACGCGTTCAAACGGAGTGAGCGAGCAAATGTTTTTTACTATTTTACCTGTTAAAATCTTTTTAAATTTTATTGTTTTATTGTTATGAACAGCCAACAAAAGTTACAATTATGCATGCATATTGATTGAATTTACATTATCATGGTTATTGCACTTTTAATTACAGGCTATTACATCTTTCTATAAAAAATATAAATGTATCGGCTACGAAATAATAAAAAAAAATACAAAATTAAATTAAATTAATTGAATTAAAGTTAAAACAAGTATTAAAGTTGATTTAAGTTAATCAATGTCAAAATAAATGAAAATTATATTAAAATCGATAAATATAAATAATTAAAGATTAAAGATTTATTATACTTTTAAAGTTTAAAAAAATTCTTTAAAAGTATAATAAAATTAACTAAATAAAGAGAATGTCATGTAATAAATAATAGAACTGAAATATAAGTGCAATACATACATCATTAAAATTACATTATAATAGAATAAGATAAACAATTAAAAATTAATTTTAAACCCTGCAAGTCTGTTGTAGTTTACAAAAATAGCTTTATTTATATACAATAGCCTGAAACAGGGATGGCAGGCATGCCATAGGTTTGCCACAATATTTTGGGCACGTCACTGATTACAAAATTTTGTAATTATTATGTACTACGAAAAAAGTGTGAAGTAGAACATGACAAATCTAACGTAATATGTTATTTGTCATCTATTTTGCAACATCAGAAATTACACAAATTTTACTTTAATTTGAATTACAAAATGATACTATTTTCACAGTCTTTTAGGGTTTAAAGTTTGAACAGATTTAACCTATTAAATAGGAAAAAAAAATTCGCTGGCTTCGCTTGCTCACGTTTAACATAAAGAACATATTATATTATTTAGTACCAATTTTCTGTTTTAGCCGGTTGATTTAATGGTATTTTTCCGAAGTTCACCGTATTTCAGTGTTTTAGTTTGAACAGATTATAAGCCTGTAAAATGGAAAAAAATGTGTCTCGTGTTTGGCATAAAAAACAGATTATAATATTTAGTACTGATGTTCAGTTTTAAGCTATTGATATACTTGTGAAATGTACTTGTCTGAAAGACATTTCAGGGTTTAAATTTTAAACAGGCAAAAGAGAAAAAATGCACGATCGCTTTGCGCACTCGCTCGAATATGTTCAATTAACTAGTATTGATGTTCGGTTTTAGCCAATTGCTTTTTATGTATTTTTCCGAAACAGTCTATTTAGATAGGATTTAAGGAGTAATTCGATATTAACCCGTTAAATAAACAAACTGTCACGTGTCACTGCTTAATGGGCGGTAAAATAATTAATTGTCCCAGGGCGCCAAAAATTTAAATACGCCTCTAAATCACAAAGAAAAATGTAAGAAAAGTTTTGATGGCACATCTATGACCTTATGAAACATTTATTTACAAAAATGACATGTTAAAACATAACGGTTCGCCATCCCTGGCCTAAAACCAAATAAGGGCCAGCTTAGCCGCCACTCGCAGCCTGGCACCCTGGGCCACGGCCCTATTGGTCCTATAGTAAATACGCCACTGCCCCTATATAATATTTTTCTTGTCAATCGCAATATTACATGTCTATTCTAAGGAAATAATCATAAAATATTGCTTTATTATGGTCATAGGGGCTCATTCTCCTAGTGTGCCCATGGCCTCTAATAGGTTAAAGACGGCACTGCATATAATTACAATACTACACATAAAATCCTAATTGTTTTTACTTTTATCCAGTTATAATACATAATTCTTTCTTAATTTATTTAAAAATAAACAAAATTTTCACATGTAGGAAAATACGCAATTGTATTGTGCGGTGCGCCTACGAGTATATGCCGTCATTATAATACAAATAAATTATGAGAACACTCTTCTTGCTTATGAATTTGATTCCCTGATAGTACCTACTATTAGTAAATCAAATTCTTTATCAGGTAGAGCGTTTTCATCATTTGTTCTCTCTTTCTTCTCTTTAGTTTTTGCAGGTAAATTACTTAGTAATATAAAGTTTTTTTTTCACTGGTATTCTGTTGGTTTTAGCAGATTCTTGTAGCCAGATAAATTTCACGTATTCCAATGTAAAGACCTCCACAGACGAGAGGCCGATCGTTTCAGTTAGAACTGACGTCAGTTCGGCCTGAACGGATTCGAGCACATACTCGGAAAAAATCGCATCCGACCGAACTGACGTCAGCTCGGCCCTTAGATTGATAACGCCTAGATAGTCTTCAAACAAACGCATCAATCATACAAAGTGAAGCAAGCAACAGACAGATGAAGGCGTAAGCATTACATACCGACACGCACACAAACAAAACTTTAAAGTTGTGGAGTGTGTACTCTTAAAATTTGAATTATTGTATTTGGTTTTCTTAATATCGTGAGATGTAAAAATATAACTTATATTTCATTTTAAACCATCTAAACACAATTTGTGAATTTTTTTTATATTAAACTGATATTATGGAATATATTAAGGATTACTGATACTGGCAATACTTTAAATTGATAATTAAAATAATCAGAAAATATTATAAAACTTTGTCTTAGTTGCAACTATTAGCTAGCCATGAAAATTTTGAAATAAATTTATTTTTACTAGTAACACTTTCAAAATTCACAATAGGGAAGCAAGATGGCGACATAATATGATTTTATTTTAAAATGTTTTAAATATTTGACTTAATACAAGTCAAATTGTTCGGACATAAAATTTCATACTTACATATGAAATATGGTTAAGTATAAAGTTCGGCCTGAACGAATTCGAGCACATACACGGAAAATTGCCGCGAGCTTCGGTCGTGTTTCAGGGTTCCGTAATACTTAAGGAACCCTTATAATTTCACTCTGCCCGTCCGTCTGTCTGTCTGTCCGCCGCTCTCCTAGCTTATGTAATAACTTTATGACAATAACTTTTGTAGTAATTCAAAGAAAACCTATTGCGCGTTGATAGTTACGGAACCCTCCTTAGACATGTCGTGACATGCTCTTGGTCAGTTTAGGCTATTAATTTATGTATTAATTGTATTTTGCTGCAATTGTAATCACGCTATCGACGAAACCGAATTATTATGTCAGACATTTTTCCAGTAATATGTTATAGAAATATTATCTTTGTTTTATAGTAATAGTCTATAGGTTTTATCAACCATAGCGGCTCTAAAGTTTTAAATACTTCAATAAACTTTGATACATTTCTTTAGACCACGTGCCAATTTTAGGGTTCCGTACCCAAAGGGTAAAAACAGGACCCTATTACTGAGACTTTGCTGTTCGGCCGTCTGTCGGCAGGCTGTATCTTAAAAATTTCACAAATGTATGATGTAGGTATTTCTATTGCCGTTATAACAACAAATACTAAAAACAGAATAAAATAAAAATTTGAGGCTCACATACAACAAACGTGTTTTTTCCGTTTTGTACGAAACTCATCTTGCCAACTCGCACTTGACCGGTTTTATTTTATACTCGAATTTTATTACCGTTCAGTCCAATTTTATTGCCGTTCAGTCCATTCGTACAGGTCAGAATTAATGTTGCCAACTTAGTTGTTTTACAAAGTTTCACTACAAAATTTTGTATTTTATTCTCTCCTTAGTAGGAATTTAGTTGTTAGTAGTGTTTTTGTAGAAAATAGCTATACAGTAATCATAATATGCAAAATGGCCTGCTTCTATGTGCTATTATGACACCTTATCATAATAGCACATAGTAGCACGCGTCCGTAAGTCGCTTAAAACTACTGATTTAATTACCTACTATATTTTTTAATTTAACGGATAAATATTAAAACTGAAAATGTATGTATGTTTGTAAACACAAAATCCCTAAAAAATCTTTTAGGGATTCCTAAGTTTAGTAGCTTTTTTATAGTTATCGGTATTCTATTAGTAGTTTTTAGTACAAAATGACTCGAGTTTAGTAGTTTCGCAAAAACAGTGTTGGCAACACTGGAACGAATCGCTTCAGTCCATACGGCCGACTGATGCGATCTCGAAATGCACACAGACGATACGATTTTGTATCCGTTCAGGCCGAACTGAAGGAAAACCGGACCGTGTATGGGGCTCCTAAATATTGTTCAATTAGGACCTATATGCAGGAAATAAGGGTTAAAAGCTAAAGAGGGGATCAAGTGTCCCGAGTTTCCCCTATATTTTAATATTGAAGTTAAATTATTTTGCACTTTCAACTATCAGCAGAATATGTAAAATTAATATAAAACGGATGATACATTGAAATGAGATTTATTTACGTGAAAATTTGTACTCTGAAATTTCCAGTGGCAATTGTTGGTAATAAGCAGACTCGTTTTAAGCCCATTTGTAGAGGACACCCATCAGATGGGATTGGAAGCTAGATTCCGCTCTCAATCTAAATGAAAATTACTGATATAATGGTTTCTACGAAAACTACAATTATATTTCGCGACTTCATTCTTAGCGATTTATGCTTACTTATTGTATAGTGGCGCCCCCATGCGTCACCCTTGCACGTATTTTAGAGGAAAAAAAAAAGTTGCCTGTCACGACTTGTTAGGTGCTTAGACGCGGGCTTTTCATTACGTGTTTCCGTACCGAACCTTTCGCACGTTCGCAACTTATCTACGGTGTGTGCTCTCAACATAGGGAAGAAAATATTCGAAGGAAGATAAGCAGATTGGAAAGAAAATTGAAGAAACGAAGCAGAAGGATTTCATCTTCGTCGAGTAGTACAGAAAGTAAGTTTAAATTCGATGCGAATAGCTAACATTATAATTACTAATTAATATTATAATTATAATAACCAGGGCTATATCCATCGATATACATTATCGATTTGTAAAAAGTCATTATGTAATGGAAAACGTTGCACAATGGCGACGTACCGCTATGATTTTTTTTTCCATCTACCTACATATAATGTAAATTACGAATGCGCAACTGCCAATATCAGGGCTATATTTATCCGAGAGATTAAAAGCGGCCAAATCTGTCCAGAAATAGGGCCATTCACTTAAGCAAAAACACAGTTTTCCTAGTAGCACTAACTCTGCTCCTTTTTCCTACAAAAATCGGGAAAACTACAATGTCCCGCATCAATGGAGGCCGGGTGTGGGGCCAACACATCAGGGCCAGCGACAGACGATGAGACACCCACAAGGGCGCGCGCCGCCCCGAGCGCAGCCACGAGCGACCATCGCGGCAGCCCGCAGGCCCGCGCGCCCCGCTGCCGCCAGTAGCGACGGCCCGAGCGCAGACGCGCAGGCAGGCCCGTCGTTAAATGAGGTACCGTATGTAGGCCGATTACTTAATTTTTATCACGAGTGGAAGGATATTACTTGTGATAAAATTATAATAGATTACATAAGCGGTTATAAAATGCCATTTAAATCAAGACCTTTACAAGATGCGCCTCCGTCTTATAGTATTTCAAAAGATGAAAAAACTGAATTTGATAATTGTATTAATAGATTAATTACGATTAAAGCAATTGAAAAATGTCCCTTGCAGCTCAATTTTTGTCTTCTATATTTTTGATACCGAAACCAAATGGCGACAAAAGGTTAATATTAAATTTAAAATCATTGAATAAGTTCGTTGCTACCAGACATTTTTAAAATGGAGGATTATCGTACTGTCTCAAAATTATTAACACAAGACTGTTACATGGCAACGTTGGATTTAAAGGATGCATATATCTTAATACCAATTCATGAATCCTGTAGAAAATATCTTCGTTTTCAATACGAAGAATTTACATGCGACATGCAAGTTTGAATTTACATGTTTACCTTTCGGGCTATGTACAGCTCCGTATATTTTTACAAAGATTTTAAAATCAATTATGGAATACTTTAGAAAAAATGAAATTAGTTGTGCTATATATTTAGATACATATTATGTCTAGGTGAAACGTTAAACGAATGCCATGGATATATCAATTTTTCTCGTAAATTATTTAGAAAATTAGGGTTTCTTATTAACGAACGCAAGAGCAGGATAATTCGCGATCTTAAATGTAGATATTTAGGCTTTATTTTTAACTCTATTTCTATGACTTTGGAACTGCCGTCAGACAAAAAAGAGAAAATTAAAGAATATATAAAATCATTTATAAATAAGAAGAAATGTAATTTAAAGAATTTTGCACAATTGAATGGATTGTTAGTATCGGCATGTCCAGCGTTAAGAGTATTTCTGGTTATACACTAAAAGCTTATAAACGATCAAATTTTTATACCTTTCTAAGAATCCTAGTTATAATCAAACGCGTGTTTTGTCAAAAGACGTCAAACACGACCTAAGTTGACACGACAGTAGACACAGGTTTTAGAAGAATTAAATCACTAAGATTTTCATTAGAAATTTTTTCGGACGCTTCGCAAACTGGCTGGGGAGCTTATTGTAATGGACAAATATCTCATGGACATTGGACTGGTGACGAGATGGACTTACATCAGGGGCGTGCGCTCCATATAGGCAGAAATGCAGTGCTTTACTTGTCATTCACAGATATTTTAATAAAACGTTCGTACGTTTTAGATGACTTTAATAATTAATTAATAGTAAATTAATTAATTAAAAAAATATAATAACTTAAAAACGCCTAATATTTTATAAATAGCAACTCATGCGGTTGCTTTGTGCAGGAAAAATCATCGCATGTATGTGTAATTTTCATACTTCGCAAACGCACACACCCATAAATATCGACATGATTATATTAGCGGCTCCACTACTACTACAGTACACTACTCCAGCGGCAGGCGATGGCTGTCGGCTTCGGTTCGGTTCGGCTATCCGATCGCTTCCGAAAACCGCCGAACTGGCTTGTCGGAAATTATTTGTTGCCCATAATCCGAGTAAAAAGAGTAGTCGGAAAACTAATAAATCACGTATGCACATTAAGCATTTTTGTTTAGTAAGGTTTTATTTGTTTAAATAGAAGAAACGTTTTGTGTTTCGCGGGGGCCAAATTGCATATTTCATGTGATAAGCATTGTTTACAATTTAATCGCTCCAGTTTATTTATAGTTTTCTTAAAAGATTTTTCATTTTAACATTTGAAAGTGTGTACATTTAACAGTTTATTACTGAGTTTCTATAATAATTGTAGTGATTTGCTTTTACTAGTGAGTTAGTCGATTTTTTTAAATGTTGTTTGACTGTGAGGTTTTGAAAATGTGTGTTTATTAAAAATTAAAAATAACAATTTCTCACAATTGTCATTTAGTGAAAAGATTCAAATTCTGTCTAAAGGTAGGTGTGTACCCGAGTTACAACAATTAAACCAGCAAAAAAATAATGTAACTCGAAAATTTCATGTTAAAAGTTATGAAACGTATAACTGGCTGTGTGGTTGTGTACACACAATTAAATTATATTGTTTTCCTTGCATAGTATTTAGTAATTTACATCGGGATATAGTAATCTCAAGTAACAGGAACCTTGAATATGTGAAAATTGAAGCTGACTGGTGAGTAGTTATAGTATTTTAAAATATGCTTTTTATTTTACTTATTAGAATTTCTTCCGCCGCGACGATCGATCGCTGTTTTGTCTGCGTTGCCGTAGAAGATGTACATGAATAGTAGTACATCTAAGACTTGCTCTGTTGGCATGGTTTCGACTTAGAGATCCGTCGCTTGGCTGTAGCTATGCTAAAAATCTATAAACGAAAAAGTTTTTGTGACCGTGTACTTCGCCGCATACCTAGTGTCATAAGCCTGTGCACGCCACTGACTTACATATTAACGAATTAGAGTCAAAAGCAGCCCTTTTTGGTTTAAAGATTTTTACCAAGGATCTTCGTAGCTGTGAAATTTTGTTAAGAATTGATAACACGACCGCTATCTCGTGTATAAGACGAATGGGTAGTGTTCAATATAGACATTTAAATCCAGTCGCTAGAGAGATATAGCAATGGTGTGAAGACAAAGAACTATATATTATTGCATCATACAAATGTACAATCAGATACAAGTTTATCGCGGCAAAATTTTTATGACACTGAGTGGGAACTAGCAGATTCTGCGTTTGCAAAAGCAAGAAAGGACTTTGGCGAATTTGATGTAGATTTATTTGCTAGCCGCGCCAACGCCAAGTGCCCCACGTATGTTACGTGGCACAGAGATCCCAGTGCTTGTGCAGTAGATGCTTTTACCATCAACTGGAATAATATATATTTTTATGCCTTCCCACCATTTTCCTTAATATTAAAAACACTAAAATGATTTAACGGATGAGGCAGGAGGTGTTATTGTCGTACCTTACTGGCCGACACAGCCGTGGTTCCCTTTATTTAAAAGATTAACGAAGAATCAAATCTTTATTGTTTTTGAACCTGATACTAATTTGCAAAAATCTCCTTTCAGAGTTCCGCACCATCTCCATCTCACGTTACGCCTAATTGCCGCCTAATAGGAGAATGTGTGGAAATTATATTAAATTCGTTATCTGATAACACATATAAACAGTATGATAGTGGTGTAAGATAGTGGATAATGTATTCCAGGAGCCATAACTATGATTTTTACGATGTCTGTGAATAGTGTAATTGATTTTTTAACTGATAAATTCAACAAAGGTGCTAAATATGGTACTCTAAATAGTTTTTAAATCTGCATTGTCTTTATTGTGTACTGATTTAGAAAATGATTATAGATTAAAGAGGTTTATAAAAGGAGCTTACAGAGTGAGACCACTTAAACCAAAGTATAATGTAAGTTGGGATACCAATGTTGTCTTATCGTTTATATCTGTTCAGTGGCCCAACGAGGATCTCAGTCTAGAAACTCTTTCTAAAAAGACTGCTACTTTGTTGGCTCTCGTTACAGCACACAGGGTACAAACTTTAAGTTTGATAAAGACATGTAATATTAATTTAAATAACAAAGATGAGATTTTAATTCACATACCAGATATTATAAAAACCTCGAAACAGTTTTCAACCATTACTTAAGCTTATTTTTAAGGCCCATAGCACTCGCCACGCAGCTACAATGAAAGCCAACAAACTAGGAGTTAATATAGAGACAATTAGAAAATCTGCAGGGCGGAGTAATACTTCTATTACATTTGCAAAATTTTATAATAAAGAAATTGTTGCTTCTGATTTTGCTAGAACCTTGTTAGATAATTACTCATAAGAAATATGATTATATTTATATAACATAATAAATATTATTATTCTTAAATAAGGGTTTATAATATAAATAAGTAAGAAAGATGTTACTTAAGTTTAAGATAATTAAGATGGATAGTGTAAATGTAAGACATTTTATATGGCAAATATAGTATGATTTAACATCTTACATTTTATATTTGTTCTACTCTGAATATCATACAATAAGTAAGCATAAATCGCTAAGAATGAAGTCGAGAAATATAATTGAAGATCAAACGAACTTACCTTAAGTGAAGTTCGATCACAATTATATAAGCGACTTCATTCTTAGCGATTTATCCAAACCCATTCCGAATAGATGAGACTGTTAAGTCTCTCCCTTCGCAAGAAATTACAAATATAAAATGCAAACCGTAGGTAAGTTTTTTGCTATAAACAAAATGAAAAGCCCGCGTCTAAGCACCTAACAAGTCGTGACAGGCAACTTTTTTTTTTAACATCTCTAAAATACGTGCAAGGGTGACTCATGGGGCGCCCCCATACAATAAGTAAGCATAAATCGCTAAGAATGAAGTCGCTCATATAATTGTGATCGAACTTCACTTAAGGTAAGTTCGTTTGATCTTCAATTAAAACCTCTGTAAGACAGTTTAATAAGAGAACTAGTACTTTGACTTCATATTCGAATACATATTCTGATTCGAGCTATATGTAATTTATTTTCCACGTAAATATGGAAACGGGTATAATTTTTTTTTAAGAAAATGTAAATCCGAAACACTGTTAGTATAAAAAAATGTATAAGTACCTTGAAACATAATAAAATAAATCGTTTTTGCACTAAATATTTAGGTAGGTACATTTTTATAAAACATTACATGGATCGATATTACTAAAAAATAACAATATAATATTTTATGGACTAGGTACTACATATTTTCCACGACATCGTACGCGCAAAAGGAAATCCCGCAGGAACCGGACATTTTTGTCCTTCCCCGTGATCTACTTTATATCTCTGTGTCAAATTTCAAGATGATCGGTTTAGTAGGTTTTACGTGAAAGCGTAACGACCAAACAACAAACTCACATACACATTTATAATATTATATAGTAAGGATGGTCTATGGAATATACATAAAGCTACGGATTAAACATGAGGAATGTAGTTAGAAACATTTATTTACTAACTTATTTCTACAGACGGATTTAAAAATACTTGGTAAACGATAACCCAGCGGACGGCTGCCACGAGCTGTGGGGTATGTAGGGGGACATGGACTTGCTGGCGCCAGCGGAGAAGTCCAGGGTGGATGTGGGGTTCCGGAACAGGTTGAGCTTGCCCATCGCGGAGTAATCCGTCTGCTTGAACAGATCCGTGTGTGACATGCCCAGGGAGCCGCCCAATTTGTTCCTGCAAAGAGAGGGAGATATTTTTAATTATGCGTGATCGTCCATAAAAAAATATACGCGTTGACTTAAGAACCTCCTCCTCTTGTTTCGTAGGTTAAAAGCTTAAATATATATATTATATGTGTGTGTAGATGGTATAGATTCAGATAGGTAAATTTGTAGATGACCATAAACTGATCTCTGAACTCCAAAATCAGTTTATGATATCATAAACTGATTTTGGATTTTGGACCAATCATAACGCGTTTGACGATGTTTTGACGTTTATGAGAATACCATTTTGCTGTTTTTAATATATTGAGACTGTTCGTAACTGTATTATTGCAGGATTTACAGCTTGACCAAAAAGAGTGTAACGCGGTGACAGCAGGAACTAAAAACATTTTCGATTGTATCGTCTTTTATCCTTAACAGATTGGAATGAGATATATCATATTTGTGTAATATATATTAATACATTTAAATTAAATATGTTATTCAAATCTAATACGGATAAACCATGTTACAGTCGAAAATGTTTTTAGTTCCTGCTGTCACCGCGTCATACTCTTTTTTGCGAAGCTCTAATTAGCAGAATCGAACTTCTGATCTAATTAATAAAAAACATACTTGTACATATAGTCCATGCTGCCGCCCACGGTGTTGAAGTTAGGTATCGCCGGGTTGCTGGGGAAGGTGCGGGTCGCGAAGGCGTTGGCGGTGAGGTCGTGGTTGTCGTTGTGGAACATGTTCACCTTGCCCGCGCCCGTCAGCTGGTTGCCGACGTTGGGGAGGTGGGTGCCGGTTACGGAAAGACCGTGGCCGTTGCTGAAAATTGGAGAATATGGTGTAAAAATAGTTACCACACGAGTGAAGGAGTTTATGTGTAAAAATACAGATAGCAAAAAAGACTAAGGGCCACTTGTGCAGATTGGGTTAAAATGAACCGTGCGTTAAATATCATGTTATCTCTCTCGTTGTTCGTATTTATGAAAGAGAAGGCATAACATTTTAACCAAGGGTTAACTATAATCCAGATCTGCGCAAGTGGGCCTTAGTGGCGCATGTAAAACAACTAACGTCTGCGGGGCGATACGCTATCAGGGGTGGTCAACTCTATAGGGCAAATAAAAATACCTACGGGGGCAGAGTTGTGCGACCGATTGAAAAATACACCCATTTTTGTGGGTAACCGAATTGTAAATTTATTTGTGTATTTGTTAATGACGTGAAAAATTGTTGGATTTTATTTTGGATAAATGTAATTATTTTACGATTTTTTTTTATTTCTGCGTTTAAACTACAAATGAAAATAAGATTTGTAAAAAATAAATATTGTAGGTTACTTAATTTCGTTCACCTGGTATCACCATGATCGCATATTTATAAAAAAAAATGTACGTCACCGGTCAAAACAACAAAATGGCGTTCGTTTTGTTTTGCTTATAACGAACGAGGTGTTGTTTGGTGGTGGTTGGTCACTCACATCACTAGATTGAAGATTCACAATGTGTTTTATTTCCGAGTTGAACTTAATCTTTTGGAATGTCAAATGAAAGCTAAAGTAAGAGTTTGTGTCCAAATACATAAATACATAAGTATAAATAGCAAACAATGTGTATTAGCAGATGCGATCATCTAAAGTAAGGCCAACGAGACGAGATAAAAAACGTAAATAAACGGACCGCTACTGAGTTGCATTATGAAAGTGAGTTAATATTATAACTGTCCTTATCACTCGTATGCAATAATGACGTCAGTTGGTCGACGACAGCTGTCGTAGCGTGTTTCGTGGTACAGGAAAGCGACCAGTGCCGCAGTTGTCAACATTTGGTCCGCCAAACAATTGTGAACAAGTTCATTCCTGTTTGGATTGCGTTCGAAGTAATACATTTTTTTTCGTCTCCGTATTTACTTGGTTTTTTGTTGTTATTATTCCGTTTCGGTTAGTTTTATTTTTGATTTTTGCTGTTACTGTGAGTGCTTAGTTGTTGATTTTAATTGTGGAATCACAGCCTGGCGGCTCTAGACAACCTTTGAAAGAAATCAATTCACCACGCAAAAAGCGTCAAAAGGTAAGTTAATTTATTAATTCATTTGCACTTGAACCATTACCATAATTTTGATTTTTATGGTTCCATACCAAAAAAGATTCTTTTTGTATAATAATAAGAAAATAGTCTAAAATTTACCATTCCTCACTTTTTTTTAATTTACAGCGGACGATTTTACATCTAATGAAAAAGGAATGGTCGTTAATGTGTACAAATACGTGAATGAATATCCGTACAAAACAAGTATAATGGAGAAAACAGCGAGCATTTTGGGCATCGGCGTCGCTTCCGTATATAGAATTATAAAAGAATATGCAACAACTAGGAATGTACAAAGCCCATCAACAACCAAAAAAATGGTCACATTCTCGAAAAAAGTGGACGAGTTTGATAAACAGGCCATACGAAAGAAAGTTCATAGCTTTTATCTGAAAAGCGAATTACCCACATTAAAAAAAGTACTCCATGCTGTCAATGATGATGAAGAATTACCTAACTTTAAGAGATCGACATTTCAGAAAATACTTAAACATTTAAAATTTAAGTATATAAAACGACAAAGAAACAATGCTTTAATAGACAGAGACGACATTATACTATGGCGAATGAATTACTTAAGAAAGATTAAAAAATACCGAACGGAGAATCGCTCTATATTCTATATGGATGAAACATGGGTGAATGCAGGTTTGTCAAATAATTGTGCCTTTATTATGTTAATAAATACTAGCTTTTGCCCTTACTTTACTTACCGCCTCCGTTGCCGAGTGGGCTGAGCGTGGGCTCTTAATCTGGAGGTCGCGAGTTCGGTTCCCGCAGGGGACACATACTAAAAAGTCACTTTATTTGTTGTTCTCTCGTTGGGTTTCTGGGATCGATAAGCCTTGCAGCCCACAAAATAAGAAGATGACTTACTAATATAATTAGAATTTTCGGCAGTGCATATCACTGGTAATGTAAAACTTATTTCGTTTTCAGGGCACACTGTTTCAAAAACTTACGTGGATACTACAATAACTTCAAAACGGCAAGCTTTTATGGAGGGACTGAGTACGGGTGCAAAGAACCCTACTTCAAAGGGCAGACGACTGATTGTGGTGCATATGGGAAATGAAAATGGTTTCATAGAGGGGGCTGATGATGTATTTGAGTCAAAAAACACAGGTGATTACCACGAGTCAATGGACGCGAACCGCTTTGAGCAGTGGTTTGAGAATATTTTACCAAAACTTGGTGAAAATGCTGTAGTGGTACTGGACAATGCTCCTTACCACTCAAGACGCCAAGAAAAAACACCCACCAGAGCATGGAGAGAAGCAAGTATTCAAGAGTGGCTGCGTAATAAAGAACTAAGCTATGATGAAAAAGACGTAAAGGCAGAACTTTTAAAGAAATCGAATGACGTAAAGGTGAACTACCAAAGATACGCTGTGGATGAGCTCGCCAAAAAATTTAAGGTGGAAGTCCTAAGACTGCCACCTTATCATTGCGAGCTCAATCCCATTGAACTCGTATGGGCTGACATAAGGGACACGTAGCTCGCAATAATACTATATTTAAATTTGAAGATGTGAAAAAACTGCTACAAGAGGGGATTCAACGTGTATCTGATGATAAATGGCGAAATTGTGTGGATCATGTAATAAAAGTCGAGGACAATTTTTATAGCAATATTGACAACATGATTGATAATACAATAGATAGTTTTATCATAAACACAGCTGACTCGGACTCTTCCGACGAATCATCTTTGTCTAGTACAGACGACAGCGATTAAAATTCGAACTTTATAATAATTTATTCAAATAAAAATGTTTTGAACCCCTGAACATTTGTTTACATTCTTTATCTCGTCTGGTTGGCCTTACTTTAGATTCTAGACTCTTCACAACAAAATCGCCACTAATTCAAAAATAATCTGCATTCTCTTTCATTAATACGAAGAACGATCGAGAGGTAACATGATATCGAATCAACGATTAGCTATAAAAGGGTTTGGTGAAATTTGCACTAAGTCTCTAAATGGCTTGGTCAATCCCATGCATTTAATTCTATTCTAACTTCGTTATCGTTTCGATATTGTGCTTTGTTTAAGCCCACTGTACCAACTCTGGACCCATGTTACATGAATCCAGTGTTGGTGCAGTGGGCTCAACGTGGGCCATGTTGACATGACTTTAGACATAATCTTCCGCAAGTAAAAATAAACTTACACATTATCCAAAGCCAATCCCGCCGATCCGGCTTTGAAGCCACCATCTTTCGCACCGTTTATCGCACCAATTGCACTCAGGATATTCTTGTCGTTACCCGCAATGGGGAATTTACCAATCACGTTGGCTGATCCATCGGGGTTGGTATTCATCATTACATGAGCTTGTCTTCTGTGACGGGTTAAATACACTGGCTTGACGCTCTCGAAGTCCTGCTCGGAAAACATATCTTCTAGATCGTTCTGTTCTATGAGACCACTGTCTATGATGTATTTTGGCGCCATCGTATCCACAATTAGGTACCTGCAGTTCGCACCGACCAGGATTACAGCAAGGCTAATCAGTTTGGTGAACATCTTGATTTAGCGTCTATTTCTTCGTTTCTTTCTTGTATTATTTAATATACTTTCTTCTTCTGGTTCTATTGATTTGTCCGTTTTGAAATTGATGCTTCTTGAAATACGTTGATTTAGCTCAAAGTATTCCTGAACAGTGATACTAATCTGAACCGAGCTTGTCATTATATAGTGGCCGAGACGTCCAGAAGACTTCCCCAGAGGTGGTTCCCCGCGTAACATAGATACTAATAATAATACACTAACTAGATGTATCATTAAAATAAAGTGATAATAAATGAAATATATTTAAGTGTGGCTGTTTGTAAATTGTGATATACTATGAATGAATCATAGTCTTAGTGGAAGAGATAAATAATTGCATTATGATTTACGCCATTTTCGAAAAACATAAAAATCCTGCTCAGTCGGAACTAGAAGGAATGTTTGCGTGACGACGTAATTCGTGGATTTTTGTTCCGGGTCCGTTTAGTAATTGTTGCGTGAAAGTGTAACAAACATCAATCCATCCATTCATTCTATCCATCCATCCTCACAAACTTTCACTTATTTATAATAGTAGTAGGATTT
Organism: Phengaris alcon alcon; assembly: GCA_037179445.1. Lineage (NCBI taxonomy): Eukaryota > Metazoa > Arthropoda > Insecta > Lepidoptera > Lycaenidae > Phengaris > Phengaris alcon. Next base: position 1,230,108 of record JAYRCH010000413.1, read on the forward strand.
GCGTGAAGAATGCAGTGATTAATCAGTGACAACTGCCAATGTCAAAATGGCTTCCTTCAATTGGTGTTACAAATACGACTTAAGCGTCATATCGGCAATTTTGACATTTCTACCGGATGGTTCACTGCATTCTTAACGAGAATATATACGGTTTTATAATTTCGACTTTGATGCGCAGCGCACAAAACTCGTGCGATATCCAGCGCGCGTACATCGGTGTACGTCAGAGGTTATCGTCTGGCGAGCTGACATCCTGACCTTTTTCACACATTTAGAAGTGAATCCCCGACTCCGACAGATGCTAGCTTGTACAGTCATCATCGGTAGTAATTAATGTAGGTAACTATGCGCCACTCAGATCCAATCCTACTACTATTGTAAAAGTAAAGTCTTGTGAGGATGGATGGATGTTTGTGACTTTTTCACGCAATAACTACTAAACGGATTTTAATAAAATTTGGTAAGGTAGTAGTTTAAGCTCTGGATTAACACATATGCTACTTTTTAACCCGAAAAAGTACAGTGTTCCCGCGGGATACTATATTTACGCGGGCGGAACCGCGGGCAAACGCTGGTCTCATCTAGACGTAAAAAAAGAGACAATAGAACACATAATGCGACCAATTTAAATGTCACTTATTTACCGTCCAATGACGAAATACAATGTCACACTAATTATTTCAAACTATTAAATTTGACTCAATGTGTCATTTGGCTCGTTCTTTTCAATTTTTCGAATGTCAAATATTTCGGCGCCTTTATTATTATTATTATACATGTGCGCGGAAATCTTATTGCGCATACGCCAAAAAAAAATCCCAAAGAACGCAGCCAGTGTATTTCTTTATTGCACTATAAAAATGGAAGTGAGTGTAGCCATAAGCTATTATACTCGTCCATTAAATTGGATTTGAAATTCTGAGCAGAGTAACATAACATTATATTAGACTAGTCAGTTGATGGATCAAGTTAAAATATTCAGTGCGACTGAACCGCTCAGGTACTTACTCAATAAAATTGTAGGTAATTCCCCACTCGCCTTATTACATTTGTATCTGGCCTACTGCTGAGCCGCTCCGTAATGCAGTTGAAGCTGAAATATTCAAGTAAATACGGTATATATTACCTATGGATTTATGGCTCAATGGTATTTGAATATTATTTACAGGTAACGTAAGATCAAGTCTTTAAGCTGGGACTATATGCTCCGGAATCCGGAACGCCGGTGAAAATTCAGAGCACTGAAAATAGAACTCTGCGCTAATACGAAAGATTTGAAAATTCTATTGTATTAGCGCGGAGTTCTATTTTCAATGCTCAAAATTTTCTAGCTTTATTGTCGTTATTAGTTTGCAATTTCGGATTTTGGTACATATTGCTTTATACCCAATGCATAATGTAAAGGAATATTCAACATAAGCCGTGTAAACATTTAACAATTCAACCACTACAACAAAATATTTTCTTTGGTTAGCAATTTAGGATAAGCCTTAACTGATTAATCTTAATTTTTACATTTACGTGTTAATTGTTGTTTTGGACGATTTTTATGTTTACCTTACCTGTACCTAGTCGTATAAAAAATATGAGCACGGCGAGGCGAAGGCAAAAAGAAGGGTAATAATTTTGGCAGTCGTAACACGAATGTAACATTACTCCGATTTTAATAAAATATTAGATGTCAATGTCAATAGATACGATTTCGAAATTAAAAGTTTAATGACACACTTAGCCAATTCTAAAATCGGTCACGTTATAATTAGTTACTATCAGTGAGTAGTGACGACAATCGACATGACTTTTTAACCGACTGCAAAAAATTGAGGCGGTTATATATTTTGAAATTTCTACTTGGTAGTAAAAAAGAAACGTGTATTCATAGCTATAAAAATATTTTTATTTATTGGGTTAGATACAATTACAATGCAATACAATTCATGGCAGTTTTTTGTACTGATGAAAAAAAACAACGTAATTATAAATTAAATACAATTCCGAAATTGTTCCACCAGTACAGTGCTTTGATTCCAGAGAGCGTACTCACTGTATTTTTTTTATTTTCGTTTTGTAAACGTCCAAATTTTCAAGAACTGACATCGAAGCCATTTTGTTACTGACTGCGTAGGCTCTCTAGTGAACAACCAATGATAGCGAAGATCTCAGCCAGAAACACGGGTGCAAAATCTCCCAAACAAGCATATCTGACTGTAGGTGATAACTGTGGGAGAGCCACGCTTCGGCACTAATCGGCCGGCTCAACCGAATAAATACCATGACATAACAGAAAACTGGCGCGAAGTAACGTTTGCGTTGTGTTTCATCGAGTGAGTGAGATTATCGGAGGTCCAAGGAGGAGTTACAAGTATAACTCCTCTGGTGTTGCGAGTGTCCATGGGCGGCGATAATCGCCCAGTCCTCACTAGAAGGTATGAAAACCTGGTAAAGCTATGCACCTTGATCATGGCGTCAGATGGCATGGCCATTACAGGTATCTCAAGAAGAAACTATCCAAGTAGGGTGAAAAGTCTATTTCATCCTACTTGCCGTCCTGACCCAGAGAATCGTCTTCTTAGTCTGAGAATCCTCCAAATGAACAAGCAGAGAAAGTGGAGTCAGGTCAATCAGGGCTTCAATGTACAGCTTTTTGGCTACGAGGCCATCGGCCTCACTATAGCTGTGTATAACCATAGCATTGCCTTCGACCGAAGGCCCCATTTAGGATCAACCAGTCTCCATTAGGATCCCAGAGCACATCCAGCCTTTTACATAATGTGCTCGATTTGCTTATTCCAAGTAAGTCCCTTAAATAGGATCACTTTTAGATATCTGACCTCGCTTGCACACGTGGTAGTTTTCCCGAAGAGTGTTGGGGGTCCCTCCAACTTCCTCTTTTTGGTGTTAGGTATCAAGACTGTCTTATTAGTGTTAACTGTTAGCTTCAAGCTTGACCCCTTTGCACCAATTTTCAACGACTCTCAGTGCTGATTGAATTAGTGCAGCGACCACTGATGCGCATTTGCCCACCACTAGTATCGCTAGGTCGTCAGCGTATCTTTAGAGCGTAGAACCTTCAATCTTTAAGTTCTTTTAGCAGCCCATTCACTACCAGGGACCACTCCAGCGGTGACAGTACCCCTCCCTGTGGGTATCCTTCGGTCAGTCTGCTCCTGAGCGTCAAGTCAATGATAGTTGATGACGCTACCCTGTTTTTTTTCCATCCCCCTAACTTTATGCGGGCTTATTTTTTGCTTGTATTTTTAATTTTTTGCTCTTTTCATCTTTTTCTTTTTCTTATAAAATGCACTTATAACTATTAATAACAATTTTTTGGTTTCATCTTGCTTGATTTCATACAATTTTAGTTGTTCTCGTCATTATATCTAATACATTATTCTGTTTATTTCTTACAACAGTAATTTGTCATCATTATATGAAGCACTCTTGGTACATGTCAGTTTTAATAGTTATAATATAATAAAAGTCAAACAATTCTATACACTTGGGAACATCAAGTGATGTTCAGTAAAATTCCAAAGTTTAAACTACAAGAAAGTGACGAGAAATATAAATTAATAGATCCAATTCTAATAATTCCAATAAATTCAATGAAATACAATAAAATTCAATAAATTAGTAAAATTCAATATGTCAAAGCTAAAAAACGATAAAAACTACGGCACAAACATTCATTCTAGCCCTTATATCACAGTTCCACATAAAGCCTATTCCTAAATCACACCAGTATATCACAATTTTTCTTATTTACATAGTCAACAATCTTTTTACAGAAAGAGAGAAAAACTTCCCTCTTTTTTCCCCCCAGGATGGAAGGTAGGTTCCCATCCGTCATCGATGTGCCAAATTTCTGCTCAATATCGTATCTATTGCTAGCAAAAATTGGGCACTCGAGTAACAGGTGAGGAACCGTCTCCTTAACTCCGGGCTGACACGAGCACGACGGATCCTCCTTCAGCTTGAATCTATTCAAGTAGAAGGCGAATCCGCCGTGACCGGTCAGTATCTGTGTAGTGTGGTGTGTTATGTCTATTTTTCTGACTATCTTGTGTGCAGCAGCAGCTTTTGGGAAAAAGAGCTTCGTGACTCCGACCGTCCCTCCTACTTCGTATCTTCTGTCCCATTCCTCAACCGTATCCTCTCTTAAGATACGCTTGACGAATGAAACAGGACACAGATCGTAGTCAGGTTTCCTTTTCAATCGCAGCGCGGCCTCCTTGGCTAATTCGTCAACCCTTTCATTCCCTCTCAACCCTGCGTGCGCCTTAATCCAAAACAAGGAGACCTCCCGCCTCTGCGATGCAGCTTTTCGGAGGGTCGCCCTTGTTTGCACTGCCAGGGGATGAGGGGAACTAAGAGTGACTGCCTGGAGAGCCGATCTGGAATCGCTAAGGATACCGACCTTCGCCATTCCACTCTTGAAGGCTATACTTACTGCTCTCTGGAGCGCTAGAAGCTCGGCTTGGTAGACGGTGCAATACGGCGGCAATGCAAGCTTGACGGCCTTCGTCTCGGCCTCACCCTTTCATACGGAGAGTGCGGCTCCGACTCGACCCTCAATCTTGCTGCCGTCCGTATAGATCCTATGGACGTGGCTGTTAACCACGTCTACATATGAGTCCTCGTCCTGCTCAGCTCAGCTCTACCTGCTCTGCCGGATGTGGGTCCTCAATCGCTGGAGCCATTCGCTCCACCTCCCTGCCCCTCAACACCGGGTGTGGTACTCCCTTCTTGATCCCATAAAGCCTCGATCCTTCGAGTATTCTGAGGTCAAGAGGGAGTATCCCAGCTAGCAGCATTGCGGAGTTCACTGAGACAGTTCGATATGCTCTGCAGATCTTCTGGGCAAAACCCCGTTAAACGGAGTTGAGCCTTTTTTGGAACCCCATCTTTTCCACGGTGGGTGCCCACGCTGCTGATACATACAAAATCGTCGGCTCTATTACGGCCATATATATTGTCCTAACTATCTGGGGGTTAAGCCCCCATCCTACTCTAGCAGCTTTTGCAAGCTGCTTATAGCGTGCTATAGCCTTCTTACATATTTCAGTGACGTGGGCATTAAATGTCAAGCCGCTGTCAATCGTTATTTGGGATAAAAGCGCACAAGTTTTATGGGGGGCAAATTTCAACTTGTTTAGCTCCCTCCATTTCCTAATTTCCTCTAACACTTTGTTAGCATTCAGCTCAATTTCGAGGGCCGTATCTCCTTCGACTACCAGAACGATGCCGTCCGCAAACGCCTGATTGAACACATTCATCTCCTCTAACATCCTTAGCAGGGGGTCCAACAAGAGGTTCCACAGGATAGGTCCACCGATGGATCCCTGTACGCACCCCTTGTCGGTCCCCCTGCTCACTTCCACACCGGCATATCTAACATTCACACTCCTGCCGCTCAAGTAGCTACTGAACACCCGCCTCAGGTTCCCCGGACACCCAACTTCAGCCAACCAAACCTTTATGGCCGGCCACCAAGCACTGTCGAAGGCCCCTCTATGTCCAGTGATACCACAACAGAAATTTTCTTCTCCTCCCTCTTCTTTCTGATGTGGTTCACTAACCTATAGAGGGCGTCTTCGGTGCTCCTTTGGGGCATGAAGCCATACTGGTTGGGGCTTATTTTGGGCAGCAGGTAGAACCTAAGTCGGGCGACCAGCATCTTCTCGAAGATTTTGACGAGAACAGGAAGGAGGCCGATCGGTCGATAGGCTTTTGGTACCCGGTATGATTCCTTGTCCGGCTTTCTCAGCACCACCACTGTCGCCTGCTACCACCTTTCGGGTAAGCAGCCGACAGTAAGGCACTTATTCAGCAGGGCAAGGAACCATTCCGGGTTACAATCTACAGCGTGCTGGCAGATGTCGGACGTGAGACCATCCGCCCCGGGGGCCTTTTTGGGGTTGAAGGACCTTACGGCTCTCTTCAACTCCTCCATGATGAAAGGAGGGTCGTCCGGGCACGCCGGCGCGTCCGTCGATGTTCCTCACTTTCGTCACTTTCTAGGTCCGCGGGGTAGAAGGTCTCCGCCAACAATTCTGCGGAGCTTCGGGCGTCGAGGGTCTCACCGCTCCTTGTCAGGGGCAGATCCTCCTCCCTCCCTCCAACTCCGTTCAGCACTCTGTAGATTCCCTCCCAGACCCCCTCCCTAACCTGTTTTTGGCAAAACTCCTTCCAGCTTACTACTTGAGCCTCTTTCACTGCCTTTTCATACTTCTCTTTCGCTTCCAGGTACAGTCCAACCACGCGGTCTCTGCGATCTGGCGCTGCGTTCCGGATCCTGCGTTTCCTCGTGGCGACCTCCTTCTTCATCTGCGCGAGCTCATCATTCCACCACGACAAGGTGAATCTCTGTGTGTGTTTTTTTGTCGGCCTAGTGTATCTGCATGTCTGTGTTATGACTTCCGTTTATCTGTCTATTGCTTCCTCTATTTGTTGTGTGCTGTGTATTGAGTCCATCGCTTGTTGAGTCAATTGTCTGTCTGACATCAGCTGAGTCAGTTTCTCACGAAACTGAATCCAGTTTGCCTTTTGTGTGTTAAAGATGCGTGTGGTACGTATTATGTTCGTGCCTGTGGATTTATGTTGTGTGATGCCGAAGGATATGCCGTTGTGATCTGAGCTTGTCAGACTCTCCTCTACCATCCAGTCGCCCACTCGGTCCAGCAGATCATCAGAGCACTCTGTCACATCCACATAGCTGGTGTATCTTTTACCCCCTCTGACGGTGTCGTACGTAGGTATGTCTCCGGTATTGAGTATGTGTAGACTCATTGTTTCCAGTACCGCAGATAGTTCCTTTCCTCGCGGGTCTTCCACATCGCCACCCTACCACGGGCTCTTTGCGTTGGCGTCGCCTCCCTAGACCATCTTATCGGATCCCAACTCTCTTCCTATCCGCATAAGATGGTCCAGGTAGGGCCCCACAGGCATATCGGGCTCGAAGTGGAAGGACACAACAATCACCCAGGCTTTGGTTCGGAGGGTGGCCACAACAATGTTGTTATTGCTAAGGCGTGTGTGTAGTTCGACATCCAGTGTGTCGTCGAATACTACAACACACGCCTTGACCACACCGCCCCCTTCCCCATCGCTCTGGAAGACCCTCACTCCATTGTGTGTCCTCATACTCCGGGCCCCACCTATGTAGGGCTCTTGCAGCAGCGCCACGCAGGCCTTGCGCTTGGTGGCTTCGAGCATTAGCTCCCTTGTGGCGATTTGGCTCCGCTGGAGGTTAGCCTGCAGAATTCGGTACTGGAGGTACTCACCAGGGACAACCTTAGCAGTACGCTACCGCCGATCTGTCTAGAGCATCCCACCTCTTTCTTTCCACACATTCTCTATCGAAGGCACTGTGCTCTTCGTTGCCTCTCCTAGCCTTCGTGCAGTTAATGCACTTGGGCCTGTCTCCTCGCCGCCACTTGTCACATTCAGTCCTCAGATGAGGACTGGCGCAGTGGCTGCATCGCACCTCGCTCTCCTGGCAGTGCCGTCTGGTGTGCCCATACCCCAGGCAACGGGAGCACTGCACTAACGGACTGTGGTCTGTCACTTTCACTCTGCTTAGCCCAATAAGGGCGTAGCCTACATTCATACATCTCTTCCAAATTTGTGGGCTGACTCTAGCCACGATATGGTTTTGTAGGGGGTTCCTCGCACTCTTCGCATATGCTACCAACCTTTCTCTCATCCTCCTCCAGGCCCTAAAAGATGTCTGCATTTTGGTTGCAGAACGCAGTGACGAAGTCAGCTACGTCGATCTTCATCACATCTTTGAACGCCAAACGGTTTTTGTTCTTTACTTCTTCAACTATTAGTCCTTCATTCTTGCACAGTCTCTCCTTCACCTTGTTCCTTTCTTCCTCGTTTATACAACCTATGACGACTTTCCTATTCTTGACTTTCCTGACCCTCTCCACCTTTACCCATCTGTCTTTTGCATTTACAGCTTTTCTAATTTTTTCTAATACCTCCTCCCCATTTTCTTGCCCGTCCGTGGAGGACACCATGACTGAGTGCAGGGCCCTTGCTTCAGGAGGTTTCTCTACGATACCTCTCGAAGCAACGCTCGCATAACTCGCTGGTTTGGCGACAGTCATGTTGTTCTCCAGCAACGAGCTCAATTTACCAATTTTATCCCTGTTTTCCTTTATGCTTTCTCCTATCTCTTCCATCCTTTTTATGTTTTCTCTTATTAACCTATTATTCTCTTCCAGGTTCCTCACCAGTGCTTCGTCCTCTGTGTTTGAGCCTGCGCCGGCTGACCGGGGGGGATGTATAGGGTCCTTCCCCGGCCCTCCATTGCTAGCAGCTCTGACACTGGTAAGTTCCTCCTTTAGCTCTTTTATTATTTGGTAAAGCCTCGCTATAGCGGCGAAAACTTGCTCCTTGAGTTCCATTTTAAAAATTTTTGAGCTGTTAATGCTGCCTTTCGCTCGCTCTAGACAGGCTCTACCATCTTTTGTTTTAGATTTATTGGGGGGAGCGGGGCTTGCCGTCTTCTCCACAATGATAACTTTTTTATCTTTTGCTTTTATCCCAATCCATTAAATAGGGGTATCCCAATACCCCTATTTAATGTTAAAAGAAAACCCGTTCCTCTAGGCCAGTTAGGAGCGGAGTTGTCTACTTTTGTCAGACGTTTGACAGTTGCCGAGCTGTCAATGTCAAAATTCAAACTCTTATAACTCGGCAACTATTTATCGTAGGGGTTCTTGGGCTAGTTCGTCGTGGATTTTTCCCCTCTACTCGATTCTTGCATTGAATTCGCGGAAATTTTTTTGGAAATTTTTTGTAAGTTTTCCGCGTTTTCCGGGATCTGACCCCCCCGGGATTTCGCACTTTAAAATTTTCTTGTAATTTTAGTTATTCACTGTTTTAACTACTTTTCCGCACTTTTTAAAATTTTTTACAATCACCCGCGTGTGGGGGGGCACTGAGACGATTCCACTGACACCAAAATTATGGAAATCGGACCACTTTTACCCACTTTTTCAGATTATTAAAGCGGAGCGATATCGAAAAACATGTGCTCTCGAGTGCGAACCTAGCCAGGGAGGACGCTACCCTGTTGTTAAGCGTGGCTTTGATCCACTCTGTAGCAGTTGGATCTATGTTTCTTGAAACCTCCTTCAAACCTTGAGGAAACATTCTCACATACATACAATTAACTCTGCCGCCATTGATGTCACAAGCATTGTTCAAGTTTGAAATTGTTGTATTGGGAATACCCCGACTCTCTTCGCGTGTTTTCGATTGGGGATAGGTAGGCTTGAAGAAAATGAATGGTTAGATGTTTGGTGGGAGTGTCAATCTTCGACTCACTTTACAGAAAACCGTAAAATTACGCTTGCGTGGATTTCCGCGAGTTCATTGAAAATACAAGAAGGGTGTGGTAGTGGGGAAGAACTAACGATGAGACGCACTTGCGACTCCTCTGGTGGTGCTCGTGTCCGGCGCGGCGGCGGTCTATACTAATATAAAGAGGAAAGGTTTGTTTGTAATAATAATAATAATAATAAATATATAAAATAATGAAATTTGGCACATATATAAAATAGACCACGGGGAAGGACATAGGCTACGGCAAAATGTACGGTTCCTTCGAAATTTTCTTTTGTGCGCGAGAAGTCGCGGGTAACATCTAGTCGCTTTACATCAAGCAATCTGTAGACTCGTTCATCCCCTTCATAAAAAATAAGTCGCGATATTTTATTTTTTTGTTTTTTCATTGTGAAATAATATCGGTCGTCCGCGCCCCATTACCGACGCGCGCTATACAAACGGATTTGATACTTTATTTTATTAGTTTTATTACCTTTTGCTAATATAACGTTTCAAAAATCAATGTTTCAGTACGACCACGATTTCAATGATGATATGAAAAATTTTATAGAAACGATCATTTTCATGGAAATACGACGATTGCCAAAGACCATTAGTAACATGGTTTTGCTGTACGTACACTTCGGCCACATTTACAGTTTATTGCTTATGTAAGGACGGACGCAAGAATCTTTATAAAAAATGGTCATACTCGGAAAAAAATTATCTGGATACCCATACCCGAGATTAGGGAAACTTTACACTACTTATGTATCAGGTAATCTAATTCATAAGTAGGTTGACTGTTGTCACTGTGTGTTTGTATTATGATATTAATACAATACGCTATTTTCCTGTATTTTTTTCATTACATAAATGAAGTGCTCTGAAAAATGAAAACTTTCAAAGATTTGTTTGAAGCACTTTTGTAAGTCTTATGAAAACGCCCCATATAAAACGCGTCCTAGTAAGTGACGTCACACGCTAGTAAGTTGCTACGGATTGTATGGTTATAATATGCACAAAATTTCTGATATCTCGTAATTTTGCACGTTTATGTTTGATACATACCATAGTAAATCTTTTTGTATTTTAATTTTGATGTAAGTAAACTAATTATGTAGGTTTTGTACACTAATGTTTTAAAAAAATATTTCAACTTTTTTGTGACTTCGAAATGCATATAATTACAATACTACACATAAAATCCTAATTGTTTTTACTTCAAGTTATAATACATAATTCTTTCTTAATTTATTTAAAAATAAACAAAATTTTCACATGTAGGAAAATACGCAATTGCATTGTGCGGTGCGCCTACGAGTATATGCCGTCATTATAATACAAATCAATTATGAGAACACTCTTCTTGCTTATGAATTTAATTCCCTGATAGTACCTACTATTAGTAAATCAAATCCTTTATCAGGTAGAGCGTTTTTATCATTTGTTCGTATTATAATACAATTATAGTAAAATGTGAATGTTCAATATCACATTACGAGGGCTGCACTAAAAGTATCGGGAATGGAATATTTCCTCTGTTCCTGTCATATTAAAATCTTTTTAATTTAAAACTCCTTGGTTTTAAAAATCGAATACCGTTTATTTATTTAAAAAAAGATTCTCGGTCTTGTCACAAGGTCTTGTCAAACTTGTTTAGTCGTTGAGAAAATGGAATTGACTCGAGAAAATTCTAGAGCGATGATTTATTATGACTTTCGAAGTGGTTTAACACAAAAACAGTGTGTTGACCGGATGATTTCTGCATTTGGTGATGAAGCCCCATCCAAAACCACAATTTATCGCTGGTTTGCTGAATTTCAACGTGGACGTGTCAAGCTCAGTGATGATCCCCGTCAAGGTCGTCCAAAAACTGCAGTCACCCAAGAAAACGTTGATGCTGTGCGTAAGCTGATTGAGGAAGATCGACATATGACATACCGCGAAATTCAGGCAACTTTAGACATTGGCATGAGTCAAATACAAATAATCTTGCATGAACAATTAGGTGTAAAAAAGTTGTTTTCCCGATGGATACCGCATTTGCTCTGTGAAGAGCAAAAAGCGGCTCGCGTTTTTTGGTGCGTCAGAACTCTCGAAAGATTCCACGCAGGGTCCTCAAATGCTGTATACAACATCGTATCAGGTGACGAATCCTGGATATATGCATACGAACCCGAAACAAAAAACAAGTCACGAGTTTGGGTGTTCGAAAATGAGTTAAAGCCATCAAAAATTGTTCGTTCACGGAGTGTTGAAAAAAAAACGGTGGCCACGTTTGTCTCCAAAACCTGCCATGTTGCGACTATTCCTCTTGAGGGACAAAGAACGGTTAATGCAGAATGGTATGCTAACATTTGTTTGCCACAGGTCGTTTCTGAACTCTGTAAAGAGAACTGCAACCGCCGCATCATCCTCCATCACGACAATGCGAGTTCTCACACCGCGCACAGAACAAAAGAGTTTTTAGAGCAAGAAATCATAGAATTATTAGACCATCCGCCGTACAGCCCCGACCTAAGCCCTAATGATTTCTATACTTTCCCTAAAATAAAGAATAAATTGCGTGGTCAGAGATTTTCATCACCTGAAGAAGCTGTGGACGCCTACAAAACGGAGAAAACGCCTACATTTTGGAGACCCCAACTTCCGAATGGAATGGTTGCTTCAATGATTGGTTCCATCGTATGGAAAAATGTGTCAAATTTCGCGGAGAATACTTCGAAAAGCAAAATATTTTTTTTTTTAATAGTAATGTTGTGTCACTTCCTTGATTCCCGAAATTTTCAGTGCCGCCCTCGTATTATAATAATATGACCAGATCACGATAATGGCTCTCCTGCTAACGGATTAGATTCCCTGACAGTACCGTACCTACTATGAACATTATGAAACTTAAATAAAAAGTTAAAACGAGTCAGTATCAAAACCGTTTTCGGCGCTATCGCTATCGTATTGACAGCTCTACTCGATCTGATTTTGTCAATTTCTTCCGCACTCCCATACAAGCTGTACAAACCACATACACGATATTATCTTTGGTCTAGCCCCTATGGCCACATGACGATAATATTATCATTATCATCCATAGATTCATAATACACATATCTATAGATACTCTCTTCAGATCCAATCTATATATTATATTATCTTATATGTATATAGTATAGGTCAACGATAAGGTGTATAAAATGAGATTTCCCAACTGAATATAGACGCTCGCGCATCCGTACCCCCTAATAGTAGAAACGTGAAATTTGGCTAGTAGTTTTAACTTATAATGTAGATGCGCACTAAGAAGGGGGGATTTTGAAACAATCTACCCTTAAATGGATGAAATAGGGGTTGAAAGTTTGTATGGAAAATCTTTCATGTCACGACTTTCATATAAAGTTAATGATCGAGGTAAAAAATACAAGTTATTGAGCTGAAATTTGGCAAGCAAATAGTTATTATTATGAGGTATTCATACCTATAGTTACGTCAAAAGTTTTTGAAAAAATTTTATATAACCGTCTTGAGGATTTCTTAAATAAACGTAATTTCTTTTATATTAAACAATACGGTTTTAGAGCAAAGTCAAACACATTATCAGCAACCATAGATCTAATTACAAAAATAAAAACCAATATTGATAATAAACAAATTGCGCTAGGGATTTTTTTTTATAGATCTAAAGAAAGCTTTTGACACAATTAGCCACACAAAACTGTTAAAAAAGTTGAGAGACATTGGTATAGACGGAGTTGCACACGATATACTTAAATCATATCTATCTAATCGTCGACAGGCTGTAAGAATCGGAGAAAGCACAAGTAAAACTAGTATTATTACCTACGGAATACCACAAGGCTCAATTATTGGCCCACTATTATTCCTAATATATATTAATAATATACAGGACTTACAACTAAAGGGCGACGTAAACTTATTCGCAGATGATACATCGATATTTTACTTTGGCCACCAAGTTAATGCAGTGATAGCGCAGGCCCAGTGTGACTTGGATAGGTTAAATGAGTGGTTTCTTAATAATTTACTTACTATTAACGTTTCTAAAACAAATTATATTATTTTCGTACCTAAAAACAAAAAGTTAGCTAACTACCCTCCCTTAATTATAAATAATAAAACAATTAACAGAGTAAATCAAGAAAAATATTTAGGCCTAATTATAGACAGTCACCTAACATGGAAACCGCATATTCAAAAACTCAAAACTAAAATCAGTTCCTTATCTGGAATGCTAAGAGGGGTTGTACACTGTATACCGAGCCGACTGCGTTATACAATTTATAACACATTAATAAAACCGCATATAGATTACTTAATAGAAGTGTGGGGTACAGCAGCCTCAAGCAATCTGTCATCTCTACAAACAGCACAAAATATACTAATAAAAAAACTATTCAATTGCGACTTTTTAACTTCAACGCAAAAAATTTATAAAGAAACAAAAATAATGACCATTATACAAACATACAAATATAAAAATTGCATACTTATACGTAAAATTCTATCGGGTGACATACATACACAAATTAAATTTACAAATAAAAGCAGTATACATAAGATCAGACTAAGGAGCAAAAATGACATATTTCTACCCAAATCACGTACAAATTATGGAAAGAGGTGCATAATGCACGAAGGTGCTAAAATCTACAATCAGTTACCCAAAGACATAAAAGAAACAAAAAATATGTCATCTTTTAAAAATAAGTTGAAACATCACATTATAACTAACTCGCACATTAAAACACTTTAATAAATATAGAAAATCCTATTACATTTAGGTAATTAAGGCTAGCGTCGCACTCTGTAATTCCGCCAGTGTACATCGAGTAGAATACTTATGACTCATGAGCGACTTAGTCGCTTACTATCAGGTGGGCTATTTGCTCGTTTATCTACTATTTCATAATAAAATGCAATAGTCTAAACGTCTTTTGTAATAAAATGTAATATTGAAAATATTTAATATATAAGTAATAATTTTAAGAATATAAAATATAAAGATTAAGAAAATACCAACCATACATACCATACACTAATAAATACAAATAATAAATATTAACTTGTTAGAAATACTCATCATTTTAATCTACAATATAGGTACTAAATATCTAACAAAGTACACAATTATAAAACTTTATTGTCATTGTACATACTTTAAGTTAAAATTTAATGTCGCTTCCAGGTACGCTCGATCTATGTCTTACCGACAAGCGCAACTAGTTTGAACCCAATGCTTTGCAATTATTTTTCAATTTACCCTCAAAATAAAATGTACATCTATTGCCAAGAAAAAAATAATTAGTATTGAAGAGTGATATTTATTTTGAGCTATTGTGAATTTAATTGTTTTAAAAATACTAAATAATAACTTTTGTGTGCCGCCGCGCCGCTGTCAAATAAGTTTTAAAAATGTATTCTCCCTCAATGTAAGTGAATTGTATTCTTTTTTGAGGAAATAAATGATCTTAAACCGTATATTAAGAAAGGAATTCTCGTAATCCCCCCCCCCCCCCCCCCCCACGCGGACGAAGTCGCGAGCAAAAGCTACTTTAATCTAAACGTAAAGTAGAAAGAAATGAAACGGTGGTTCGAGGCAAACTTTATTCTAGACAAATACAAATGTTGCCTCAGACAATAATTATAAATCTTACAAAGAAAACAGCAGAACACAAGAAACTACCAAATGAAATGTAGAATAGAAATACATTGACACCATAGTCACATATATTATAGACGAGGCATGTTGAGGTAAAACTATCTCCACTTAAATAGCCCTACTTTTGGAGTTTATGGGGCCATTTTGACTTTTGAAGGATGATGAAATCAAGATGGCTGGCATTTCAGGTATGGTGAAAACCAAGATGGCGTAACTTTTTCTTGTATGAAGATTTGTTCTGTCTCAAAGATTTCAAAGATGACAAAACAAATATTCATATTGTATATAACAAAAAAAAAGTTATTTTCAAGTCTAATTAGGACAATGCAGGGTGATCACCTGATTGTCTGATAAGAAAGACAATCCATGCGTCGGAGGGGCATGTAAAAGTCGGTCCGGCGCGTGGTCTCTCGAAAGACGCGTCGGGACGGATGACCGACACGACTTGCGAGAGACCGCTGGGTTATGAGAGTAAAGGAAGAGAGAGTGCTCTTGTGTACTGCATATACTTGGACACAAAAAATAGCTCCTGCGTTTCATTGAACAAACCTCATATATATGTTTTTTCTGTCGTCGTGCAACAATATACAAATAATTTCGACTCTAATATGTAAGTCGAATTGGCGGCTTGGTATGCGTGTGTGTAATTTTTACGTTGTCCGGAAATTCGTACTGTGGTGGGTTCGAACGCTGGTAAAATATTTTTGTGATTCTTTTTTTTTTAATTTACTAGAGTTCCGAGCAAAGCTCAGTTACCCAGGTACTTTATCTTTAGATGTGCTTTATAATGTTCTATGGCATCACATATCTATGAATATTGCATAACATATAATGCATAACAAATACTCGGGAGTTTTGCCGGGGAGTTCAATGGGTGACGTTGTGGGATTTTGTATTTCCTCATAAATTTGTGTTGTATTTCGGTTCTTAATGTATAATATTAACCATTAAATATTCGTTATCGTGCACAAGTGTGGGCAAGTGATACAACTTTTAAAAACGTGCTATTTGGTGTTCCCGCCAAAACTCCCTAGGTACTTTCACTAAAGCTTCTACCACTTTACTGAATCGACTGAAATGACTCATGGACTGTACTGACTATTTATTTGGACTTTGACTAGACTAGACTTGACGATATAGGAATACTGTGTTGAAAATTGAAACGACAGTTCTATTTCCCGCCTTTTTTACTTGACACTGGCAAATGGTTTCAAGGTAAGCCGACGCCATATATATATATATATAAACAAATACTCGATTGTATAACATATCTATGGTGGGTCCTTAGCTGAGTATATGAATTTTAATGTACGGTTCCCGTGATTCTCGCGGATTCTCGTGAAGTCGCGGACAATATCTTGTACAGTAAAAGTTGTCGTAATCCAATTTGATACTGCAAATACAAAAATATTCTTCTCATTGCGAACTAGCCTGTACGATATCAAAGAATAACCCAGGGTTGTCAAAAATATTGAGTCCAAATAATAATGCTGGACCAAACCCAGCCAAAATCTGTAAATATTATGTATCTAGTCCAAATTTTTTTACCCGGAATGAATGAATGAATGAATATTCGCCATCAACTAATAACTTCAATGTTGTCATGTTAACTACCAAAATAGCGATGATAATAACCCAACCCAACTCGCCTAAGTGATTTACACATATTTTAAGTTTAAATCAAAAAGCGTTAATTAAGGTTTAAACTCACGACAATAATTGACGATTCCTATCTAAATATAATCCAAATAATGCCGGAGTTTCAGACAACAAGAAATACTCGTTAAAAAATCCGTTTCAATGAAAAAGCGTGTATCACCCGCGTGGGGTTGGCCATTGGCGCGGAACAGCGGCTACAATGTTATATGAATAAAACAGGGGCTGACCAGTTGAATATTTCAAAAGACTGTACGCTGGACATAGGCGATTTTATACTGTCCTACATGGGTATATAGGGGAGCCTGTGGTACCTCGGCCTGTTTTTCAGTTATTCGTTATTTGTTCCAATTTGACCATGTTGTATTTGTTCCATGTTAGTATATTTTGGAACGTCGTTTAAAACAAGTTCTAAAACTGGCCAAGGTACAACATACCCGATGTACCTTGTCCAGTACCATGTTTTACCTTAAAATTCCGCTTAAATATGTAAATATATACATATACAAGTGCGAGTCCGACTCGCGCACGTAATGTACCATTATACAAATATTTTACACGTTTTTACTTTTTATTTTTACATTCTACATTTAGACGACTTCTGTGGCTCAGTGGTTGAGCGCGTCAGTGCTCGCGTCGAGCTGGTGATCGCGGGTTCAAATTCAGCCAAAAGGAATAAAAAAGTTTTGTATGTTTCAGGGTCAATATGTGTATTAATTATTAAAATATATGTATGTAATATAATAATAAAAATCTTAAAAAGGTGTATAGTATAAAATTATTTAATATAGTGTCTGGTACCCGTAACACAAGTTCTTCGAGAATTTAGCATGGGACCAGATTGACGTGGTGTGGAAGCGTCCATAGATATTATTTCTACATTTTACTTAGTCACAAACTCACAAAGTAGTAATTGCCGGTGGTATTATACAACGCAATTCGTTATTTGATGTTTAAGTATACATAGATATAGGTAAAGTAGATATGTTACGGTGTATCCCGGAGATTCCCGCCTCCTTATCTCGCAAAATACGAGCACAAAGGAGAGGCCACGCGCCGGTAAATACAAGGAAAGTTATAGCTCGTGTGTGGTAATAAAAAGTACGAGATGTGGCCACTATGTCAAGTGTTCTGTTAATTCATGGAAATAAATCGTCCATCTAGTATTTAAAGCATACATACATTTAGAGGTGCACAGAATAGCAAGGTTTTTTTTATTTTTATTGTTATTCTTTGTTTTTAATTCTTAACATTGAAGTTGCACAATCGTCTAGACTCTAGAGTCAGATGTCGCAATCTGCATGTTTGGTCTCTATTGGTCGATATCTATACGCATATTATAGAGAGGAAAAGTTGTTTTTTGTATGTTTGTTTGCATTGAATAGACTCCGAAAGTACCGGACCGATTTTGATGAAAGGCACAGATATAGGCTATGGGGAAGGACATAGGCTACTTTTTATCGTGGATAAGACTATCTTTTGTGTGCACGAAGTCGCGGGGATCATCTAGTAAATTATAAACTAAGCGGCGACAAAGCTTATCACACGATAGTGAAACAGGCCCTAAGGCATATCTAACCACTCTAAGATCTGTGGCAGGTGGCTAGCTTTGTGTATTAAATCAATGTACTGCAATTTGTGCTTGTCACTTTTTATTATCCTTTTGTATCTCCGGAGTTTTTTGTTTATTTATTTGAGTTAGCTGTTGGTACAGCAATTTCTGTGGGCAGGTGTTATTTGTTGCCAGGATTATTACGGCTTGCCTCTTATTTTTTTATTTATTAAAATCACTCATATAAAATGAACATACTGAGCTTTCAGTCTAATTAGTATTAAATTTCTATTCAGTAATTAGTAGTAAATTATAAATAACTTTAAATCATCATTTGCAAATTGGTGCCTCCTTATGAACTTGTAATTTTTATATGTAGATTGTATAATGGAGTCCTTAATATTAGAATAAAAAAAAACTTGAGACACCCGGATGGAACGAAGTTCCTTTCAATTAATTAGTGAAGGAATTGTAATTTTTTTTTTAAGTTATAATAATATTTTTTTTATTATTGACAAATATAATGTGATATAAACCTTAGTAATAATTGAGAGAGAGAGAGAGAGACAGAGAAACACGCCGCACGGCTTACAACTATAGCAAAAAGTGTCGTTACAACTTTTAGTCTTAATTTTTTCCGTCTAGCCCCTTTTCGCATCGCGCGATAAGGAACTTCGTTCCAAAATTATACAATTATTCGAGCATTGAAATTTTTCATCTCGAATAAACGTAGAGTCTGGTTAAGTGTATTGTTAATTTTAGAATATTTCCGAGTGAAGAGCACTATAAGGAGTAAGGACACAGCAGACAAGCGCTTTTGAGTCATTTTCAAGGCGACGTGTAGCTAAAATTACTGCACAAATTGCGCTGGAATTTGCCAAGTAGATAGATATTATAACGTAGAGCATTTGCCAAATATATTTTTTCAAAATTCACCCCCTAAGGGGAGGAAATGCGAGCTTAAACTTTGTACGGACTTACCTAAGTTCGGCGCTAGATGTCGCTGTATCGGCTCTACATCGCGCTATCGCTTGTACAGAACATATCATGAGTACATCGTAAACATCATTAACAGTAACTCTGGTTTCCCTTCAAAACGTACAAATCTTTCGCCTTTTACTAAAGATTTCCGTGGAGGGGAACACTCAAATTAGTCTATGCTTATTTTTATAGGTCTAGCATTAGCTGGACTTCAAAATATATCATAAAATCTAAACAGTCTTCCGTTACAGTCGGTGCAGACTCGGAGTTCGGACCTAATTTATCTAAGTCAGTAACGACATTTATATTGGCAGCATTATGTCTATTGTGTACTATTGTTATCTTTGTTTGTTATCTTTGTTCAGAATAAATTGAATCCGAATGAATTATAAAACCGGCTTTAACATTTAGCCGGCGACTTCGATGGTCACTCCCGTGCCCCTCCTCAGACACTCTATAGTCTATAATCTATATAGTAATAATATCTATGGACGCTTCACACCACGTCAATCTGGCCCCGTGCTAAGCATTCGAATGACTTGTGTTACGGGGACCAGACAACGGGAAGTATATTTACCTAATACTTTTTATTTTATTAAATTATTTATATTATATACATATTATTTAATACACATTCATGACCCAGAATCATTGAAAACTTTTTGTTCCCTCGGCGGTATTCGAACCCGCGACCTCAGGCTTGAGCGCAAACCCGCTAACCACCGAGCCACAGAGGTCGTTCAATATTCAACTAGGTATAATATATTCTCTTTTCATATATTTTATTACTTTTACAATGGCACCGATTAGGTAACACGGACTAACACACCTTATCAACAATAATATTGTCTACATACGTATAAGACTACTAAAATGGTGAATCAGTATAAAGATACGCTCCTCACAGCCAATTATATTTAAACAAGAAATGAAAACCGACATCCAAAGTAAAAATTTATATCGGAACTGGACCAAATTGAAATGGTACCACACGGGAAGCGAATTTCAAATAAAAGAAGAATCATCGAAATCGGTTCACATAGTCGAAAGTTCTCAAGTACGTAACAAACAAACAAAATCGCTCGTCTGCACAACACTGGAAATGCAAACTAATAAGTAATAACATTTGAGCACTAGAAGCAAACTAAATTGCATGAACATTCGTTTCTACGATTTCTCAACTCATACTGCGTTAGGCGGACTCAATCTTTCGTACTCGCGAATATCAGCGAATCCTATTAATATTATAAATGTGGAAGTTTGTGAGGGTGGATGGATGTTTGGTAACAGTTCAGTAGTTTTTGCTTGAAAGAATAATCTTTCAAGCAAAAACTACTGAACGGATTTCGATGAAATTTGGTATGGTAGTAGTTTAGGCTCTGGATTGAAACATAGACTACTTTTTATCTATAAAAAGTGCAGTATTCCCGCGGGATACTGTATTTACGCGGGTGGAGCCTCGGGCAACAGCTAGTATCGACTATCTAGCATAAATAAATTTTTCTTCTACAAATAACTTACCTACATCTATAAAGATTTCTAATAACTATAAGTGTGGAGCAGGTGAAAATAATTTAATTAGTCCAGCTAATGGAGTCTCTGCTTGGAGTAGGGGAGAATAGAATAAATTAAACTTTTAACTGCAACTAACATTAAACTAGATAATAATGTTTTATCATATTAAGACTTACACTAATAAACACATTTTAGGATCTGGTATTACATGTTTACCTACACATCTCGTGTGTACATTGTCGTGATTGAACATCGTCGTGGCGACGCGTTACTTTACAATAACATTCACAACTTGACGATCCAACCTTTTGATGTTCAAGACAGCAGTGTTTTCGATGATTTTTCATTTTCATCAATAACATAATTGAGTACTTCATTTACTTAGTATTTTAATGTTTTGCGACAATGTTACTGTCGCATACATTTTATCATAAACCTGCCAAGTGCGAGTCAGGCTCACGCACGAAGGGTTCCATACTATCTTCTTCAAATATATAAAATTCTCGTGTCATAGTATTCGGGGGCACACTCCTCCGAAACGGCTTGACCGATTCTTATGAATTTTATTTTTACATATTCGGTAGGTCTGAAAATCGATCGTAATCTATTTTTTCAACCCCTAAATGATAAGGGTAGCCCACCCCAAAATATTTTATTTTTATTTTCATAATATGTTGTGGCATTAAAAATACATGGAACTCTAAATTTTCACCATTTAATCCCGTTCATCGAAAAGACAGAACAACGTCTGTCGGGACAGCAAGTTATCTATAAAAATAATCACGTTTGTTGTATGGGAGCTCCCTTAAATATTTATTTTATTCTGTTTTTTAGTATTTGTTGTTATATCGTAACATCATCTGTGAAAATTTTAACTGTCTAACTATCACGGTTCATGAGATACAGCCTGGTGACCGACGGACATACTGACGGACGGACAGCGGAGTTTTAGTAGTATGGTCCCGTTGGTAAAACGGTTTGGGTACGATACGGAGCCCTAAAAACCTTTTAAGAATCATAAAATTATTGTTATTACTTTATACTAAAGTTATTACTTTAACCAGGAATACAAAATGTCTGCCGTTTCCCGGCGTGCAGCGGTCGTTAGCGGCACTTGACAATATTTTCTCCCGGCGCATTTAACACGTCTGCGTTCGTAACGTGGACATCTTGAGCTTGAGTCCTATTTAAACATGTAAATTGAGACGTTTACTTGTTTAGAGGTTTGTTATGTTAGTAAAAGCTGTGTTTTGCTCTAGCCTCTCGGAAAGTCTCGGGAGATGGAAGTGTTTTATGATCTAGAGATCGCCCTGTGGTCGATTTCCGCTTATTATTTTAAATTTGAACTGTATAAGGGTTCTTCACCTGTCAGATTAAAAAGGTAAATGTGACAGATTGATAACTTCAGGATGTTCATATCATATAGGTTCATATCTGCATGAGGTACCCATGAAGTCATTGCATGAGTCATTCCCTGCACTGTACGCCATCAGCTTTTCACTGAACATCTGCTCCATCACTCTGACGTTGGCAACTCCTATTACAGGGGAGGCTATGCCAAAAGAAGAAGAAGAACAAAATTGTATCCATCAAACGCTCGGTGGTTTGCGTTAATGATCTGAGGTAGTGTGTGTTGTTGTTATTTTTACTAATTTTATGTATTTCTAACAACGATCTTATATACACAAAGATACCCCACGAACGCTCGAAGTGTATCCCCTTTTGACAAGTGCTTAAAACGCGAGTAAGCACTTGTGTTTCGCAGTGACGCGCAAACTATCCGACCCGCAACTGCCGAAGTGCTCGGTAAAAAAGTGCAAAAACAATCGCATTAACCATCCTAATAAAACAACGGGCATCTTATTTTCGGTAAGTTTATTCAATCTTAGATATTTTAATGCGTTTGTAGCTAAATATGTCATAAAACTTGATTAAAATGTTATTCAACGTAAATAATTTGAAAATCAAATACATCGTATATCTCAAATGAAGGTCATTATCGTATCCAGCATCCCCCAAAAACCCGGTAAACGACACGTCCATATAAATTTTACGAAAAATAAATATCCGCCATTTTGAAATTTCAAAATAAATGATTTTTTTGTAATCTGCACCCCCAGAAACCGAGAAAATTTAAAAATGCTAATTTTGTACCCTCTTTTATGTTTTTTGTATGTGTTCTGTTCGGTTTTTTTTTCAGAAAGTTTCAGAGACTGCCAATAAAGTCGACTTCAAATTAGTATTTAAACACTCTGATCAGATCCAATTTCATCTAAACGTAAACAAATAGACAATATCGTACTATAAAGCTACCAATTTACATGTGTAAATGCAATGACTCATTAACACCTTCGCGGCGGCATATGAAATTATGTATTTTCAGCGGGTGCTACACAAGACGTTATCGGTGAGAGTGGATCCACAAGAGGTGGACCCTCGTGCGATACAGTACAATGTACACCATAATCTTGTTTGCTGATTAGATAATAAATGCCTTTAAATTGATGGGATTCGTTTATAAACTTACTAGCTTTTGTCCGCGGCTCCGCTCGCGTAAATAAAGTGTCTCACGGGAACACTGTACTTTTTCGGTAATAATTTTTTTTCATCAAAATTTGTTCAGAAGTTTTTGCGTGAAAGAGTTACAAACATCCATCCATCCATCCCCACAAACTTTCACATTTATAGTACTAGTATTAGGATTTTTAAAATTTATTCAGTATTGTATTATTTTTTTTTTGGTCACCGTTTGAATTTATTGCGCAAAACGGGATACCTCGGGAACCTGTCAAAAACTTTTCGCAAACGCGTCTGTAGTCGTTATTTTACGCCAGTCTTCTGTAAGGACGTCGTATCTCTCCGTTCGAACCCAAGCACGCAGCATACTGCCATTTAAATTTCAATAATAATTAAACAACTCTTTACTGCAATAAACTTACTTAGTTATTAATAACGAAAATCCCCTTACCCTTTGTCTGAAGTAAGTCTCAACAGACAGGCAAATAGACATAAGTGGTTTACTTTATTATGCCTTAGTGCATAACAAGCTAATAAGATTAACTAGAGTCCATCATAATCTTTTGAATGTGTTTAATTTTTCAGCGTACATATTCAAGGTTTTAAAAGAGATGATGAAATATGTTTAACTTTGTGATTTAGCTAAATACCTTGTTGCAATATTATAAAAGTTGTTATTAGTTGTATAACGTTTTGCAAAACCAATTAGAGAAGTATTGGCTATATGATTTATTGTTTATGTTAAGAAAATACAAAACAAAATTCAATTGCGCTCTGTTTGACGACACAGATGATGTGTCATTGATCTCACACACAGATGAAAGAAATTGATTGAATAGATATTTAAAAAAATATTTTGATATCAGCTTGTGAGGTCAATGACCTTAGTGTCGTAGAGAGAGATATGTAATTTTATTTAGTATATTTATTTTTCGAGTTTCATATTTTCATTGTGTAAACGTCTTTACTTATGCATTAAATCCTGTGCACAATTTTTTTGTATATAGAGAACATTTACAAAAAATTTGTGCACAGAATTTTATTCTTTTTCTTTAATAATTCCTGAAGTGAAACAAATATTTTTTATTTTTAGAAATTATTGTGCTTCAGGCACGATGAGAGTATTTTTGGATTTTAAATAATGAACAATGTTTCACTTCTGCCACGTGTACCTACTCTGTGCATGTCATTTCTTTTTATTTTAGCTTAACCCTAACGGGCCGCACATCTATAAAAATCCACAATTCGTCCACAAATAACCCCAAAAATCAATGTTTTTAAACATTATCAAAAATTTACATAAACGTAGGTGTACACGACGACGACGACGCCAGGCAAATGTCGGCCGCACCTACCGTTGTAGACCTAGGGTCGATTACCGTTTGTCCGCGAATATCGCGATTTTTCGATACATCGTGTTTAAACAATCCTGATCACATGGTTCGAGGCTTGTCCATCCATATAAAAGCCGACCGCTCGATTACGGAATTGACCGCTAAATTAGCTCAGGGGCCGCATGGCAAAGGCCCGCGGGCCGCACGTTGGTCATGCCGCATCTAGGCACAGTACCTGCAGTAGGTACGTAACAAGCTACTGTGAAATGACTTTACGCTCTACAATCGAGTGCTAGCTTCGCAACTTCGATATAATTTCCCGTCCGGTCGCCAACAAATCCCAGCATTGATGCTGTACAGCACGAACTCAATCAGGCGCCCGCCCTCTCATTTGTCCGCGGCATTGGCATGCTACATTCATGGATATCTCATTTCATACAAAATCAACGAAATGAATTGGTGTTGTACTTGAGGTTGTCAACGAGTGATGGTATTCGCTTGACACCTGAACCCCAATTCTCGTATTGAACTCGTGACTTTCAATTTACTTTCAATGAATTATAAATTAATCGTCTAGATAGCATAAACTGATTTTTGGAGATTGGACCAATCAAAACGCGTTAAACGTTTCTTTGACGTTTTTGGGAATACCTATATATTATATATAATAATTTGGCTGTTTCAATAATAGTAAAAAATCCTGTATCGAAAGTAGAAACTGTATTGTTGTTAGAATCGACCTACAGGCCCTTCAACCAAGATGCGATCGCTAATTACGATGACGAAGTTGTAAATCAAAAATGTGTGGTATTGACGTAGCGCGCACTATGTCACTTAGCGAACGTTACGTCAATCCCATATAGTTTAAGTTCCGAAGTTCGTCATTGTAATTAACGATCGTATGTTGTCTTAGCCGTCAGGTTTGCTTCTAATCTCACAAAAAATTACGTACGTCGATGGTACGACCATACAGAGCTCGACACCAACAAAATATATCACGAGAAAATCCACAATTTATAACCGCACAGTTTTCTTGTAGAAATGCTTCAAGAATTCTGTTTTTTTTTTCAGTGAAACTATATTTTACGTGCCCAGGTAACTTTAAAGGTCTTAATACCTACTAGCTAGGAATAACCTACTAGCTACGAATACCTACTAGCTAGGAATTCCTTCTAGCAAAAAAAGATAACATTTTCTTTTATATAAGCGTCAGATTATCGCGGGAAAATATACGGTTCCTGTATATGCTTTATTTACAAATGCTAGTATTTTATAATGTAAAGCAAAATCTGAATAATAAGCTCCTCACAATTTATTATTCCCTGGTATATTGACGTTCATAAGTTAAATATGAAGCTGAATTAGTTTTCAGTGTACCGACTACCTAAGTCTGGGTAGTCCCCGCAAATTACATTACACATTAATAGGGTCGTAGTATATACTTTATACTATTTGTAGTATACAGTACGTAGTATAAACTATTAAGATTGTCATGGCTCAAGTACATTATTCATTTTTCACATAAATTTATCGCTAAAACGGTTTTTAGCTAAGCTGAAGTCCATGTAGATATTTAATTGTCACTTTGTCAAAATACTCATAGACTATAGAGTACAGACCTGTTGGAACGAAGTTCCCTATTGCGAAAAGGGGCTAGACGGAAAAAATTAGACTAAAAGTTGTAACGACACTTTTTGCTATAGTTGTAAGCCGTGCGGCGTGCGCGTGTTTCTCTATCTGTCTCTCTCTCTCTCTCTCTCTCTCAATTATTTCTAAAATTGAACCTACTGTTTAAGTTTATATTACATTATATTTGTTAATAATAAAAAAAAAATTATTATAACTTAAAAAAAAAATATATTACAATTCCTTTACTAATTAATCGAAAAAAAACTTCGTTCCATCCGGGTGTCCCTTGACACCTCTCAAGTTTTTTTTGTTTTTTGTTTGTTCTTTTTATTTTTATTAATCCATAATAAGCAAGCTGTGCAAAGACGTAACACGACTGCGCCGTAATTTTCTTATCTGTGTCTTGTGCTTGTAATTGTTGTTTGTTTTTATATGGTGAAGTCACTCATTGGCCCTTGCAGAATACCAGTGCAGCAGGCTTGCTTGCTGCGTATAGCTGAGCTAGGGTAAATTTTTGGCATCACACAACATAAATAGTATGGGGTATAAAAAAAAGGATTGTCATCAATGAAAGGATTAAATAACGCTGTGATATGGAGAAATAGGTAACTAAATATTAAAATAAGGTTATGTTGACATATGACAACAGTATAGAGACACTGTAGTCTCACGCGCGCCTACGCGTTTAACATAAATAATATGTTAAATGTGTACTTGGCGCGAGACACTACCATGTCTCCGGATATAATATAATAATGTGCCTTATTTTAGTTTATTCCTTTGGATTCCATCTTAATGTGTATTGTGTGATGAAAAAATAAACGTATTCTATTCTATTCTAATATGAACCATATCGTAAAAGAGATGCGCGATATGGTTCGGCACGATTTAGTCGGCTAGACCGGATAGGTAACACGGTCAAGAATTTGCCGGGTACGTTATACAACTGCGTCACATAAAACCGGCGTAAAATAATGTTCCCTGTATGTAAGAGATTAAAGAGACCTGCAACGTACTTGTATCTCCTCTGGTGTTGCGAGTGTCGCTTACTATCAGACAATCACTTTTCTCGTTTGCCGTTTTTCCATAAAACAAAAACACAAGATATTGGATGTAGCTAGTCAGTCCCGTTTTATAGAGCGTTTATATTTCGCCCGTGGCTTCGCTTTGATCACAGGTGTTTATAGACTTGATGAGAGAACAGCTAATATAAACGCTCATCAAAGGAATCTAATCCTGACAATATAGTCTGAAATATCGGCCATCAGTTTCTCGAAGCATAAATAGAAATTTCGAAATTTTAATTTCGATTTCACATGGTTTTCAATGGTAGAAAAAGATGCCATTGTCAACTTGTGCTTCTCTATTATCTAAAAATCAAGCTTAGATTTTGTTTGTCCTCTTTTTCGTGGTTGCTCACTGGTTTTAGTTAGAACAATATGAATTAATAACTATTTATAAAAAGGAACGAAATAAAAGATCTATGAAACGGAAAAGATAGCAGGATGAAATTAAAATTTTAAATTGCGTTTTCATTAGCATTTTTCTTGCTGGAGGTAATTAGGTATAACTTATTACCTAGACGTCTGCAGCTCCGCAGTTTTATCTAGAAATACAGTAATAACAAAGGAAAACAAGTTATAGTATAAGATAGCTTTTGTAAAATGTTTCATTCTTATTCCTGAGAACTAGAAAATTCTTGCTGTATTCTACAGTAAACTTGTGTATATTTATGTATTTTAAAGCAGTGAAGCGAAGAATTTTTATTCCCTTATTGCTAACGGTTTTCTTCGTAAGAACGGTAATTGGTAAGATATTTTAATGGCCTGTATTTTAGGGTATTATGTACAGAATAATAATTATTAATATTATGTAATAAATTGGCATATTTTTGTCGATAATATTCACGGGCTATACTTAATGCTCAGCCTGTATCATTAGGTTAGATAAGGGCCATACCTACGCATCGGAGTGCCTAAAATGTCAGTACTGGCCTGAAAACGAATAAAAGTGTTGGACATCTTTAAATTGCGAATATGATTTCAAGTTACACTTTAAAAATGTGTGGGAATGAGTTACATTTTTCATTCTTGCTTCAATACAATAAAGATATCAACAGCGAAACGTGTCGATAGCATAAAGTGAACGGTATCAAAAATGAAAAATCGGCATTTTGTGCACAGACAGCTTTAGCACAAAATGGCGTACGAGTTTTGGCGCGATCTTTGACATAAGTGCATGACATGTGCATGTGACGCGCTACGCATGAAAATTCTATTTTCAAATTCTTTCAACTTTGTAACATTGTTGTAAAAGTTTTGAAATGTATTCGAAATTGTTAATTACTTTTAATACGTGTATTAGGTTAGTTGACTTGTTTAAAATAGTTATAAGCAAATAATTCCGTCGAGTTTACAAAATGTATGCCTACGTTCCCACGAGTGTTTTTTTACCGGCGTTAGTAAAAACAGCACTGTAAATAGAACTCTGCGCTAATACAAAGAGCTGAAAATCGAACACAAGAGCGACGAGTTGTTAAATTGTGTCCGTGTGTTCGGTTTTCAATTGTATTATTTTACCTCACAGTTCTATTTTCATTGCTTTTTTTACTAATGCCGACGGAAACATTCGCTCGTGGAAACGAAGGAATTTTTCCTTAGCTCCCTTCACTTATTATTGTGTTAAGTCGATGTCTTTAATGAGAAACACGTTGTAAAAATCACTTTATTTAATAAGTTATCTTATTTAATTAGTTGTTTATGATTGTCGTATGTAACTTCGGAAACTCAATTTAGAATCTACTTAAGACAATTTTGTTTTTATTAATTTGTCTGAAAATGATTCCCGTTTTGTTTTAACAGTATATTATGTTAAGCTAGACCTTAACAAAAGACGCGCTGCTGATGATATTGTGACTGTAAATCAAATCTGTTTCTTTATCAATGATCGTTAATAATATTCACCTGAAAATTCCAGCTTAATCTGCGCGTACCATGTGCGTCAAAACATGTCACCAATTTCATATCTTATCACGATCAGATATGGTTCAAAACAGCATATCAGTGATAAGAGCATAAAACTGTAAGATCCCACGGGATAAACATCTTCATCATAATATTGTCAGGTGGCGGTAGGGTTGTCAGTTATGAGAATTCCGCCGATATTAAGAAATATTTATAAGAACGACTAAATACTAATACTATACTAGTACTTGCATCATTTGTTAGACTAATAACTAGGAATTGTAACATTTTAAGTATTTGTATTAAAATCCCGTTATCCGTATAAAATAGGTATATATCATTAATTATTAAACAAATAAAATTTTATTCGGAAAATTATAGATATTAAAATTTATAGTACATTAAAACAATGACGCCACAGAACGATACAACAGTAAATTAAAAAGAAAAAAAAATAACAAAAAACTTACTGACTGCAGATAAGTCAAAACACAGCTCAAATCATTGAACGCATGTCTTCAATTCGGCCAATGCCACACATAATATAATGATTTTAACCTAGGCATCTGCTATGAAAAGTGATCTCATAATGTACCTCCATAAACGAAACAAGGTCTTAAGTAGTTAGTGGTAGATAATAGAGTCTTCACTCAATTATCATTACAAGCCACATTTTAATTAAAAGGTTCCCACAACGGTTTCGGTGATGGTGGCCTGTTTCATTGAAACTAGGCCAGCTACGCAGGATTTTTTTTATAGTGCCTAAGTGTGTGTGTGCACAAGGGCATTCTCGCCTCTTTTACTCTCGAAACCTAGCGGGACGGAATGACGGATAACCGACACGACTGGCGGGAGATCAGGCGCAGGCCCGACTTTTTACATGGATCATCTTTCTTATCAGACAATCGAACCCACGACTTCCAAGTCGAGAGCCAAGCTAAAACCAATGGACCACGAAGTCTGCTATAGTCAGTACATAATATACGATTATGCAGCCTTATAATTTGTTTTTAGTTTTGGCAACCCTACAAAGGTGGCTGCGGGTATTAAAGAGTTTTGACGGCGCGGCGCATTAGGATATTGCAGTTGATACAGAAATATAAACGCCGAATTTTTTTGTGCACAATCTCATGTGAAATATTACGCATTTTGTATGGTATCATTACGTGTGATATATATTTATTAGTGTATTTCATAAAATATGGCGCCTTCGATTTTGAAATCTTTGGTTGCAACAATTGGGGGGGATGAGAACAATACGTCATCTTCACCTATTTGCTTTAATTGAAAACTATCTTCTGCGTTAGGGTATGTATTTCAAAGAACTATTTTTAACGGATTTCTGCGTCGTATATGTGACGTGACAAAATTTAATTTAACCCGACCAGCCAGCTGTTAATATTTCACTATAAAAATTTGGATCTCCATTTCACCTCTTTAGGGGACAATTAAAAAAAAAAACTATAAATTACTTACTCAATAATTTCTATTTATTTCGTCGGATATAAAATTTTATGGAAATCGGGACATATTTTTTTCATACAAACTTTCAACCCTTATTTTACTTCCGACCTCAGAGGGTGAAACCCTGTAACACGTATTTACTTAAATATATTCAAGAGCATGAATCTCAATTTTTATCGAAATCTGTGCGCTGATTTAAAGATTTATACATACAAATTTTCAACCCCTAATTCACCCCTTTAAGGGTGACATTTTTCAAAATCCCCTCTTAATAGTGCGCGTCTACATTGTAAATTAAAACAACTGTCCAAGTTTCACGTTACTTCCATTAGCGGTTACGGCTGTGCGAGCGTCTATATGTCAGTGCAGTGAGTCAGTCAGTGGGGACATCTCCTTTTTCAGCTGGTGCCCGCAACCTCGTTTGCATAGAACTAACGGAAACGGAACCCTATTTTTTAAACGGAACCCTAAGATAAAAGTAGCCTATGTTAGACCTTATAACATCAGCTATGTACACGTGAAAGTCACGTGAACATCGGTCCAGCCGTTTCAAACATTAACCGGAACAAATAGACAGACTCTCAGACGGACAAACAAAAATTTTAAAAATTTATTATATATGTAATGTAATAAAAATACAATAATAACATGATACTTCAACGGGCCTGCGTCTCGAAATTCTAATATTATTTCTTAATATTGATTACGTCATACTTGTATCAAACAATACCAATTGCGTTTGAAACACCGCAGAAAATTCTACAACTAACTTTCATGATTTGCCAACGCCTGGACCCCGACTAGATTGCTTTGGTGTAGTGGATGGCCTAGAACGGCCCAAGTTGAGTAAACGGTGTTTCCTATTTACACCCCAAATACACACTGGATGTTTTGTTGGACCATTGTGTTGGACACCATAACATCAACGCGGTTGGAGCAGTGAATGGACTGGGACGGCCCTAGTTCAGTAACCAGCGGTTCCTACTTACACCTTGTTGGACACCATAACTTGCGATCGGAGCAGTCAACGAGAAAAACCAATCAAGCCCCATTAGGAGGAAAGTATATTTTAGTAGTTTGGTGATAGTTCTTTTTATTTTTAATTACATATTTTGTGGCCGTTGAAAGTTGTTTATAGTTTAGTTATTTTTTTATAATATTAATTATTGTATACTGTATAGTTTGTTATATAAGTTGTTTGGAGTTTAGTATGCCGGTGGCTGCGGGCACGTGCGGTATCAACAATATACAATGCCTAACTTGCAACAGGTCATTCAGAGGCGCAAAGGGCCTAAACGTCCGTCTAGATAAAACCATAACCACAGTTTAACAAGCTCACAACATCCTACATATCCCAGTAACACACCCACGTCGTCACAGCCGGCCTTAACACCAATTCCCTTTTGGCAAATAATATCAAATTATAAATTGTCAGTTCTCATCATAAAAAGAATTCCGAAAGGTGCCAGGATCCAAGTAGCCAAAAATCTGTCATCAGTAATCAGAGAGGGAAAACCTTCTCGCTTTCCCATTCCATATACTACACGCGGAGCAAGATAGTAAAAATTCACTAACATCTACCATTAAAAATAACTGTACTCATGCCATCAACCCTTCATTAACCGACCTTTTCAATGACAATCCAATGCTGTGGCAT
Organism: Phengaris alcon alcon; assembly: GCA_037179445.1. Taxonomy (NCBI): domain Eukaryota; kingdom Metazoa; phylum Arthropoda; class Insecta; order Lepidoptera; family Lycaenidae; genus Phengaris; species Phengaris alcon. The sequence goes on from JAYRCH010000413.1 coordinate 1,262,392, forward strand.
TGGATTGTCATCTTTTGTCCCTGCGTAAAATGCAAAATATAACACACAGAATTCAATCAAAGGTCAGTGACGGAGACCTAAAAGGTGCTGCCTATTTACTTTTTTCTAGTGATACAATAGCTGAATACACCCCATATACCTTAGAAGCTCTCCGTGACAAACACCCATCAATTTCACCACCCGACATACCACCTTCTCCCAATCCTCTTGTATAGCCCGTAGAGGCATGCGTAAAAGATATACAAACTACCATAACGTCTTTCAGGAACGGCTCGGCTAATGGGTACGATGGTTCAAGTCCCCAGCATTTAAAGGATCTAATTTGTGCCCCGGGAGACTCCGGCAGAGCGCTTCTAGTGGACCTGACAGCTTTAATCAACCTCATGTTATCTGGAAAGGTGCACCAAGATATAACAGACATAATTATGGTGCCAATTTGTGTACCTTAAAAAAGTAAGACGGTGGCATCCACACTATAGCTGTTGGCTGCATCTACCGAAGGATTGCTTCCAAAATATGTTGGAAACGTATTTCGCGAAAATATACCTTTCCATACTACATACCTTTCAACCTGTGCAACTGGTTTTTGGGAGTAAGGGAAAATGCGAAGCTGCCGTCCACGCCCACCGCACATAAAGCTAAAACTGCTAAAACTGGGCAAGTGGTTCTGAAAGTAGACGTAATAAATGCCTTCAACTCTGTCTCTAGAAGTGCTCTATTAAAAGAAGTTAAAAAACACGTGCCTGATATCTACGAATATATTCTACAGTGCTATGGTGAGGATTCAACACTCATATACAAAAGTGATCGTTTACTTTCTTCTACTGGTTGCCAACAAGGTGATCCTTTGGGCCCCGCTATTTTCAGCCTTGCCATACATCCAATCATTACATCGCTTTCATCAGAATTCAACGTTTGGTACCTGGATGACGGGACCCTCGGTTTCAGTCTTGCAGGATCAAGATCAACAAGTCATCATTGAAAAATTCAAATCCATCTATTTGAAACTAAATTACTCAAAATGTGTGTTTTTTATTAACGAATCACACGATTATTGGAATGAAATAATCACTAAATTTAATATTCTGGCCCTTAAAATAAAAATTCTGAGGAAAGAGTCCCTCCGCTTACTGGGTGCCCCCATACTCAGTAACGGTTTTAATGCCTTTATTTCAGAACAAAGTCGCAAATTCACAGAATCTTCCGGCAAACTTATTTCGATAAATTCCCACATAGCATACCAAATCATTCGGTTCTGTCTGTTTGTGCCCAAATTGACGTACGCTTTGAGATGCTGTCCACTATGGAGATTTTCCGACCTTCTCTCACATTTAGATCTCACTTTGAAAGACACACTGGTCAATGTTTTGAACTGCAACATCTCCGACATCTCATGGTCCCAAGCCGCTCTACTCATTCGGTTCGGAGGGTTGGGTATCAAGAAGGTGCCCAGTGTGTCTCTTCCTGCTTTTTTGTCATCTGCTCATAGCATCCACCCACTTTTCACCAAAATCATTACAAATTCATTAGGCTGTGTGCTTTTATCAATTTATTGACTCATTTCATTGACCGGAAGCTGTAAATACTTGGCGTGGAGTATGCCCAGGCGAAATTCCAGTCTATCCCAACATTCAAAAGAATTGGGATGAACCCCTTCTTAATTTGGCACAATCAGATCTGTTAAATTGCTTCTGCATAAGCAGGGGTTATCGCGGCTCTTAGCGTCCACTGAGCCGGAATCGGGGAACTGTCCCGTCATTCAATATCGGAACTCTGTTGGATAGCCACACCTTCACATTATCAGTCAGTCTGCGTTTAGGAATCGCCACTATCGAGTCCCATCGCTGCCATTGTGGTACCACGGTGGACCGCCAAGGACACCATGGACTGTCCTTCCGCCGCAGTGCCGGCCGCCAGTCCCGCCATGCCACCATAAATAACGTCATCCGCAGGGTTCTTGTCACCGTACGGTATCACGCGTGATGACGGCAGGAGACCCGATGGCATGACCCTAATTCCGTGGACCCGTGGGAGGCGCTGGTGTGGGACGCTGCCTGCGTGGATACGCTGGCGGCGTCACACGTAGCGACCACTGCAAGGGTGGCGGGGGCGGCAGCTGCTCTCGCCGAGACCAACAAAAGGCGGAAATATGAATCCATCGATGGTTACATTTTTCTGCCTGGGGCCCCAGTGCCAAGCATCTTTTTAGGGATTTGGCCAAAAGGCTGGTCGACAAAACTAATTGACACTAACGCTGGCGCTTACCTCGGCCAAAGTATCAGTTTAGCCATACAGCGAGGCAATGCTGCCAGCCTCTTAGGTAGGCTACCCGTAGCCTCCTACCTAGTAAATCTAGATTCAGTTTTATAGATTGTATAGATTATTTGTATAGATAGATCACACGTGAAAATCTACAAGTGATATAAGTGGATTAAAAATATCCTCTCCCCATGGTATTATGTGAAGGGCCCGAAGGGAACACACAGTTAGATGAGGAAAATGGATTTTATTAGGCGATGTAAATAAAAAGTTTCTGGAAGTTTTGTGAAAGTAGTGTTGGGACATAGTTACATAGGTACTTACTTATTTCATAGAATGCTGACTTGGTAATCTTTGTAAGGCGACGTGGTGTCGGACCGCGGCTCGCCAGTTGCGTGGTTACAGGGCAGTAGGGAACACGCGAACACTTAGTGGAATTCAGTCAGAAAATATAGTCAGTATAGAGACTCATATCTTTTCTTCCCCGTGTATACGTTTACAGATGAACAGAAGACAGTGCCTGAACTCGAGGATAAGTATCATAGTACGTAACAATAACCACGAACTCAAAAGTAGGTAATTGTGGATTATGGTTTGCTGGATCCATTTTGTACGCATTACGCAATTTTGAAATTTCCGGACAGTAGGTATTGATTTGCTATGTTATTACTTATCTAATAAAAAGTATAAATAGGTAGGTGATAATTATATAATATACATAGCTGAATATATTTTTAGTTAAGGAATTTAAGTATATTTAGTTGCCGAAATTTTCAGAAAGAATTTAAAATTTGTGTGTTTAAATTATTTCTCCCTGTTTGTGTTAAAATACTATCGGACATGTATGCCGCCTGACTAGGCAGAAGATGAAAGTCTTTTAACAACGCCGTTGAATCACGATGATTATTGATATGATTTTTTTTACTTTGTTGTTGAATCGTGCGCTCGCACACAGTACTCACGTGTAAAAACATGGTTCAACCACGTTTGCAGACGTTGGGGTCTGCAAAGTGGTTTTAGTTTAAATATTTTTAGTGGACTGAGATCCCAGCTCCGCCAGACTCCCCTTATATTGTTACTGATAAATTGTATGTCATATTGTAGTATAAGTTGTGTACAATGAACGTTTTTATACCCGCCAGATTGTGCGGTGGGCCAATTCTCAGGTACAGGGAGCCAAAGGTACAAAAAAATGTACTGTATGTGTGTAACTTTTCTTACAGCCTTTAAAATAATTCTAACGTTACTTTAGTAGAATATTTTTTTATTTTAACATTTGATTTTTTAAAGTGAAATTTACACGGATGGCTGTTTTCATGATGTAGTTTTCATAAAAATGAAAAATCATCCACGTAGAAATAAAAATGATTAAACTTCTAAGCTTTATATATCTGTTCATACTAATTTTACAGAAAAATGACTTGAATAATATCTATTCTTGACGTTATTCTGAATCCAAAAAATAAGATTGATATTTTGTCAGAATCTAAGTAAAGTGAGTACAATTTTTTTGTACCTTTGGCGTCCTGTACCTGAGAATTGGTCTACCGCACAATCTGGCGGGTATACATTCATTGTACACACTACACAACTAATACATTTTATCAGTAAGAATATAAGGAGAGTCTGGCAGGGTTGGGATCTCAGTCCATAGAGTAAAAGAGGTTTATATCTAAATATCCTGACGAAACACCCGTACACCTGTCATCGGTCATGCAGCAGGACCCACCCTACTCATTACGAAGACCACTTCGTTTGCGACATTCCTTTGACTTTCGAATTTGGCTAATGTTAAGTCAACAGAAGCAACGTTGGGCAATATAAAAGGCTTATTACGTGCGTAATAGAAACCGATCTCTTTTTTCAGAAAAGTTTATGTAATTTTTTTTGTTAAGGAGTCATATATACGTAAATACTAGTATTGATATTAACATCATGCAAATATTATTTTATACAATCTTCTTCTTTGCTCTTATTTTCTATTATCCCACTGCAATATACGTACTTAAACGAAAAGGAAAATATATTTTTGACGTTATAACGTCTTATATATCGATGAACGCCGGCTGCACGCATGAAAAATTGTCACGTTCCGTCTGATTGTCACGTTCCGCCTGATTGTCACGTTCCGCCTGAGCCGAGCGTGCAAGCGAGAGCGCGGAAAAAGCGATAGAGAGGCACGAACGGCCTAAGCATTCGGCTTGTGATGACGTTATCACGTAAAGTTATCGTCCGTAAACCAACTTAACAAACAACCATTTTTTTAAGAAAAACGAACTACAAGCTTAATGTTCATACCCTTTTTAGGACATTTATAAATTTCTTACAATTGTTTTATATGTATAATTGTTTACGAAGTCCATCACGGTTTTGGTAACCTAAAAAGCAAAAAAAAACATGTTAAAAATCTGTGACCAGCGCGGTGCAAGTCCTTTCTTTGGCATACTAGCTTACACTTTCTTATATAAGATAAAGAATGAAGTCATTAATCTTTACACAAGCGATAGAAAAACACACTACAAGGTATACAATATTATTGGGTATATATAGCACAGAGAATGCGTCAGTTATCACAGTCAATTCATCACAAGGAGTTCAATATATCGCCTGTCGAATATAACGACGTCGAAAGCGTTTTGCCGATAATATTTTCCTCTGATATTAATAACAAAAGCCACGAAGCCTCCGTAGACAAGCGTGCGATTCGAGCCTTCGTAGCATAGGGTTCTGTTGTCACAAGGAATAGTGTAAAAAACATGTTTAAATTGCTATAACAATGTAAATCGTATAATTTGTACTCATAATCATAAAGTTGTTTATAAAAATAAACAGCTTGCGTTTAAACCACATTCAAGTAAACTAATATAATTAGTTTAACTGTTGTCAAACCAACTTTACAGTAGGTGGAAATGTGACGAATTAATGATTTATTTCAATATTCGTATTTAAGTACTTCCTTTGTTCTGTTCAATAATATAAAGTTAGATTTTTTATATTCATCCAGCGTAAAAGGCTGCTTGAATAGCTATTGTCTACATAAACAAAAATCAAAGTCTAGGACGCGTAACCCTAAAACTGAATTTTGTTATGTCAACAAAATAATTTGTTTGTCATAAGCGATTTAATATCATGCTAAGAGCCGCTCCCTGGCTTTTTATAATCTACGTTTTTAAAGCCTGTCAGTAATTACATTTATGTAGAGTCACGACGCATTATGTCGTTTACATTTCTTTGAAAATGTTACACGTCAGTAGATACACACTGTTAGGGGATTATGGTCTGATAGTCGGAGTAAAACGCCAATTTCCTCTGAGGGGGCTTATTCACTACGAATTTTCACACCAACACAGGTCTAGTTTTCCAACACGTCGAAATGTCTAAATCGTAAGCAGTCGCAAACGTAATTTGTAGCCGGAGTCATAAAGAGTAATCGCTCTATTCACTGTAGATATCGCTCGAAATTAACTCGAAGAACACTCGCAGTTAACTGAACTGACGGCGGTGCGCGACGGTCCCATTTTATACCGACGACACGGGTACTAGAAAGTTCGCGGTGTAGGACTTTCTAGATCTTTCCATATAGAACAATCTAGAACTTTCGAGTCGGGATGTAAATGGGACAGTGCATGTTTGAGAACGTTCTAGTTCTTTCCATACTAGAAGCTTCTAGAACACTCTAGACATTGAAGCGTCTTAACAATACTAAGATTAATTCTCGTATTTCTGTGGACTATTTTATCTGCAATATTATAAAAACAGTTGTTTAATTTTTGCACCAACGTCCAACAGTCATGGAAGTAATGGTTATTTTCAGGGGAAAAAATAATATAAATAAATAAATAATGTCTATGGACGCTTTCACACCACGTCAATCTGGTGCCGTGGTAAGTTCTTGAAGAACTTGTGTTACCCGTTACACAAGTCCTTCAAGAACTTACCACGGAAATATAGGTATTTAATACTTTTACACTATACACATAATATTTAAACTTTTTACTATACTATACTTATATTTAATACACATCCAAGATCCAGAAACACAGGTAAAACTTTTTGTCCCTTCGGCGGGATTCGAACCCACGACCTCTGGCTTAAGCGCCGACACGCTAACCACTGAGCCACATAAGGTCGTCAAATAATAGTGCTTTAAAAAAAACGTTAAGCTTATATAATTCTGCGAGTCATACTGCATGCAATATGAATTGCATGTGAGTTGCAAGGGAGTGGAGAGCACCTAAAGTGATTGAAAAAGTGATTGCTGTGATTGGTGAGCAGGCGGGGGCCGCGGGGTGGTGCAGATGGCTAAACGGATTACGGCAATTGCTGGCGTTTAGCTTTCAGCCCATACTCCCTGCTGTTAATCGATTTACTTTAGTCTGTGACTTTGAAGATTTATTACTGTTTTAAATACTTAGTTCCTGGGTAACCGAGCTTTGCTCGGAGTTCTAATAAATTTAAAAAACTAAAAGAATCACAAAACTATTAATCTGACAAAATTCTGGAAAAATAAAACATATGCTGAACACCAAACTGCCAATCGGACTGACATAATAGAGTCGAAATTATTTATATAATATTATAGCACGACGAAAGAAAAATCATTTAAAATTGCGACGACGAAATAAAAATGCGCAGTTTCCAGGGATAAGACATAGCTAGATCGTTTTTTTCTCCTCCAATACGCCCTGCATACTAATGCTATAATTAAATTTATGATAATACTTGCAGCCGCTTTCGAGAAATCGATAACATATATACAAGATTGTCTCGTTTAAAGTACAAGGTTTTTAAGTCCTGTAAGTATTTTAATAATGAAGTATACGTACTGTATCCGCAAACAAACAGTGCACAGTATGCACAGTGAGGTCAGTCTAAACTACGCCTCGCCTTGTAATTACACAGTGTCACGCACACGCATGTAACGAAACTACGCCTTACCTTGATAGTCTGTCGCGGTGTGTGGTTCTTTGTGTATGTGTGCGTAGTCGGCCTCAGTTTTTGTTTGACAAAGCTCTGTCTTCAGTTTTTTACTTGGTCTGAGACTGTATGCTAATCTTATCTCACTTACTCGGCAACTCACTATTATAATGATGTGCATCCTTCATGTCCGTCCACGCCCGTGGCTGTCGGTGTTACGACGTCATCGTTACGTCCTTGACGACGCGACGTGGGCTCCACCATACCAAGAGCACGAGTCTATGTATAATTGGATATCTGTTTTTGTTTTAAATAAGCTATAGTTTCTGTCTTCGTCTAACACGTTGGAAAAGTCAGTTTACAGAAAAAATAAGTAACATATATTTACTTATCCATTGTGTAAATATTTTTATAAGTAATTTATATAATTATTCTTTACTCACAATTTGGCACAAACAGTACAGTTTACACATACAAACATACATATTACACATGAACTCATATTCACGCTGGTTCTTCATAGGGACACTGTTTAATGCGATTCTGACATATTTCTTAGGGTTTTATGACTTAATTCTTCTAAAGTGTCGGTATAATAAAAAATGTTAGTGGTAAAAAATGGATTTTATGATATAACATCAGTATCAACCTGGCGTCTCTACTTAATATGCAGCTGTACAAATGAAATAAACCACGCTTCATATATGAATTAGAGGATGTAAATAATCTCTCTCTCACCACAAAAACAGAACTTCGACAGCGAAATCACATTACAAACTTATCCCAAGTCTGTCAGAGTGTCAAGTCACTGACTCGAAATAATAAGACGAATTCGTATCGGCATTCAGTCGGAAAATAAATTCAAAACAGTAAAGGAAAAGTTTAAAAAAATATAACGTGATTTACTAACATAGAACATACTAAATATTGTCCGCGAAAAGGAAATCGCGCGGGAACCATACATTTTGCGGCAGTAAAAAGTAACCTATGTCCTTTTCTGTGATCTGTTCGATATCTGTGCCAAATTTCATCAAAATCGGCCCAGTAGTTTGGGAGTCTATTCAATCCAAAGTAACATGCAAATAATAATTAAACCTTTCCTCTTTATATTATTAGTATAGATAGTATACACTATACTAGTGAAGAAATACTTCAATTGAAAATGTAAATCCTAAAATACATTACATTAACGCAAGCCATACATCGTATCGTCCAATCGGCATGACTCTGCAGACTTGATCCAATCTGCAGTTCGTACATCACACTTGTGTAACTATCATGCAAATCCACGCATATACACGGTCAGTTCTATTTGACCCAATCATCTCATGCTGATTAGATGTATGGTGTATGGCTACCTTAAAAACTTTGTATCTCTTAATTCATCTACACATGGCTAAGTACTACTATAGTTTGGAGTAATCATAGTAAAAGTCCGTATAAAATTCTCCGTCAATTACGTTAGGACTCGTAGCCGCATAGGTCGTAGCCACGTAGCTCATGGCGACGTAACTCGTAGCCGCGTAGACGTCGTAGCACTAACTCAACCTAGGGTTGTCACTTTACAACGTTCATTGATTTTTTTTAAATTACAAAATTTTATTGCTTTTGCTTACAATTTACATATAAAATATTATTAATATTCGAATAGTTGACGTAAGCTAAAGAGTTTCCGACAGCCTTATATAACATTATTATTGCATTACATTATCATTTTACTATATCGGACTGAGCCGTAGTTGCAATTAAAAGCAAATACTACATGTCCAATCAAGCTAACACAAACAGCTGTTGGGAAGTGTATTAGCTAATGCGGCGCTAGGGTGACAACGCGCGATGTGTTTGCGAAGATATTTGATAGATTGCTCGGCCGGCGCTGGCTGTGTGCCAACCGAGCCGGCTCAGTAGAGTCACCATGGCTATAGAGAAATAAAGACATTTTGTTGAAGGTGGTATATAAATTTACCCCCTTACTATTATAAAGATTTACACAATGGATAACTTAAACAGCGTTGCTGTCTTTGTCTGATGCGTTGGAAAAGTCATTTAACAGACAAAGACAGCAACGTTGTTTAAGTTATCCGTTGTGTAAATCTTTTTATTAGTAAGAGGGTAAATGTTTATTCATCATCATAATCATCATCATCATTAACAGCCATAGGACGTCCACTGCTGGACATAGGCCTCCCCCAAATATTTCCACAACAAACGGTCCTGGGCCACCCGCAACCAACGGCGGCCCGCGACCTTCATAAGGTCATCGGTCCACCTAGAGGGAGGCCGTCCAACGCTGCGCTTTCCAGTTCGTGGTCTCCACTCTAGAACCTTTACTCCCCAGCGGTTATCAGTTCTACGAGCGATGTGGCCTGCCCTGAATGTTTATTAGTTGATAATATATGACTAATACAACATAATATAGTGTTATGTTATACATCGCATGTTAAGCATAGGTTGGTCTCGCGGAATATCTAACAGATGCGTATGTGATACATTTGGTCTCGCGGAATATCTAACACATGCGTTATGTGATACATTTGGTCTCGCGGAATATCTAACAGACGCGTTATGTGATACATTTGGTCTCGCGGAATATTTAACAGACGCGTTATGTGATACATTTGGTCTCGCGGAATATCTAACAGATGCGTATGTGATACATTTGGTCTCGCGGAATATCTAACAGATGCGTTATGTGATACATTTGGTCTCGCGGAATATCTAACAGACGCGTTATGTGATACATTTGGTCTCGCGGAATATCTAACAGATGCGTTATGTGATACATTTGGTCTCGCGGAATATCTAACAGGTGCGTTATGTGATACATTTGGTCTCGCGGAATATGTAACAGATGCGTTATGTGATACATTTAATTATTTCGTACTCATGATTTGTTGCGCATTGCTCAATCTTACTAGTATTTAAATGTGAAAGTTTGTGAGGATGGATCAATTCATAGATGGATGGATGGATGTTTGTGATTCTTTCACGCAAAGACTACGAAACGGATTTTAATGAAATTTGGTATGGTAGTAGTTTAGGCTCTGGATTACAACACAGGCTACATTTTATCCCGAAAAAGTACAATATTCCAGTGGGATTCTGTATTTACTCGGGCGAGGCCGCGGGCATAAGCTAGTATTTACATAAACGTTAGCCTCTATGTAGTTGTCTATCGTGTATCCACGAGAATACACGGTTTTTTTTCCTGCTGCTCTTAAATTGCAGCACCTTTGTTACAGCTTTTTCTTGTATACCCTATACACGGCCAGTTCCAACTCATTCAATCGGCAGTCGATTGCCAATTGGATCAGGGAGATCAGTTAATGGGATGGTGTATGGTATGGTATATGCGTAGATTGGCATAACAGTTACACGGTAGTGTATATAGACAAACTGCAGACTGCGTCAAGCCTGCACCGTCATGCCGACTGGACGATAGACAGTAATGTGTATGGCTAGTGATGGACGTTGAAGATCAATGATGAATTTACTACTAATTGTAATATGCCATTTCGTTTGTTTGCTTTTTATTTAGGAGATTGACATAGAACCTACAATATCGATATGATATGTTATGACGTCATAGCGCAAGTCACTTTCAAATCGTGTTACTGAACAATCTGCTAAGTGGCTTGGTATTAGTGATAACTGACAGGTAACCTAGATCAACCTTGATAATCTTAATGCTCGTTAATCTAACATCAATTGCTCTAATTGTTTAATCGACCGAATTCCAGCGTAGAAACATAAATCGTCAATTAATTTATTTTTCCAAGTAATTACTTTTATTAAATGCATGTTTTAAATGGAACGGACAGCACGAAATAAATATTTTAACGTTAAAGCATTTCGAATATGTCATATTTTTAATTAAATACAAATCGAAAAACAAAATTGGACGCAGTGCTCAATGAAAATTTCTCGAAACTCACTACAAAGCGTACGTGTATAGAAAAAGTTCACTGGAACTATTGATGTGAAATAATTTAAATATTAATATTATGACTACTGGGCTTTATATAACATGCGGCTTTATAAATAAAATATGTAAAACGACAATTTGACACGACCTTTTTATTTATTGTAATAAAAATAATTTGTATCATTAATCATCTGTAGAATAAAAAATAAATGTATTTGTAATAAAGCGAAACTAACTTTAAAATCTATGAGGATCAAAGTGAAATGTTTCGGTACTTCCAAAGCCATGGTCACCGCGGGGCTCATCTAAAGATGTTATTTGCCGAGCGGTCCGCTTACCTGAGTACACCGGCCCTGGCCAATCTCACCCGGGTATTAAAATGTATATTTAACTTTATGTGGAGAATTCTTTATTTTCCCACATAACGTTGTCCGTTGTGGGTAGAGATCCGTAATAAAACTATAGGTCTATAATTTTATTAGGGATCTCTACCCATGGATAAATAATAATAATTATATCCCTATTAAAGTCGGTAATATTTAGGAACATACAGACCATCAAATAAAATAACAATTTCAAAATATTTTCTATTGGCTTGTATGCATTTTTAACACCATTATTCAACAATATTTCTGGTTAATATATTGAAAGAAAGTAAATAACTATTGTAGCCTCTCTTTATGTCGTATCTGTAGCTTGCTACGGCGTAGCCAATTGTTTGTGATACCTCTACGCTAATGTAGAACCTCTACGTACTTTGCAATATTGTATATTTCCTTGTATTTTGTATTTGTGACTAAGGTATGCCCAGGTAATGGTAGCCAAGATTGCAATTTTTTAATATCTACCACGAAAGTGCAGAGTGCGTACGTGTTCAGTAGTAAGTTTAAATTCATTTTCCGAAAAAAGAAACATCACGTGCACAAAGTAATGAGTATACGTGGCAGAAGTGAAACTTCATTTATCATTTAAAATCCAAAAATACTCTCATCGTGCCTAAGCAACATCACTTAGAAAAAGAATAGTAAAATTAAAACTTGTAAACCTGGGGTTACGTGCCCGACAAAAAATGGCTGGGTTAAATGCGAAATGTGGTGCGGTGTTCCACAGGGGTCTGCAGCGGGCCATGGCGCTCAGGGCGGCCCGGGCTTATAGGCCCGCGTCTTTTACTGCGGCGTACATGTTCGCCGGTAGTGCGCCGTGAGAATTAGAAGCCCAAGATCTTGCGGCGGTCTACAGGCAACGCATAGAGGCCATTGAAGAAGGTACCCGCCCAAACCTAATAGAGATCGTCTGTTGGCGAGATGAGGCCCGCGAGGACCTCTACCAAAAATGGGAGAGAGAGAGGGTGCAAGTAGCCAGCTGGTGGCTGCAGTTCGACCCATCCTACGAGACTGGGTCGAGTGTGGACACGGCTTCCCAGATTATCACCTTACACAGGTGCTCACAGGGCAAGCGCACGGGTGCTTTGGTGAGTACCTGTGTAGAGTGATCGAGTGGGAGCCAACAGCAGTCTGTCATCACTTCGAAAGAGGAGCCGAAGACATAGCACAACATACGCGGGAGGAGTGTCCAGGTTGGGCGATCCCTCGCAGCAGCTATGTCTGCATGCATTAGCGCGAATCGCTTCCTGCTCTGGTTGCCACTATGGCACGGCGCAAGGAAGCTCGGGACGCAGCTGCCACTTTCTGCACCGTAGTCATGGTGCAAAAGAAGTCGGCAGAGTCACACCCGATGCGTCGTAGACGACATGGTCGGCGGTGTTTAGCGCACCTAAATGGGCTATTATAGATTACCGCCATAAAATTGATCCGTGGACGGCATCTGGGGGGTTGCCGCCTGCTGAAGGATCAGGAGATGTAGGGTTATGTCCGGGCAACCCTTAGCGCAGGATGGCAGCATCGCCGTCATCTATGACATCTACGTATAAGATGATGCCCGATAAAACAAAACGTCAGCGGGGTTGTCGTAGTTACCTAGTTTTCTCAGCCTAAAGCTTGAAGAAGGACATCGGAGGGTTTAAGTTGGAGAACCGGTGCAAAGCACAGCGGAGTCCAACATATATAACGTACCCTTTATTACCCCATTACCCTCGTAAAAAAAGGCCCATGTTGTATTATATACATTCCATGTTGTTCAATTCTATTAATAAAATGTACAAACAGCACTCGTTGGGTATGGTTTTATTTATCATCGCTTCTATTAACTGTAAAATCACTACAATTGTAATTGTTTTCTAATCACAAAACGCATATTTAAGTATGAGATCACCATGATGATGATGATGAATACTAATAATCAATCTGTTCCATTGTCATAAGGGCTTTAGCCCGCAACAATAACGATCAGGGCTAACAAAGGGCACACGGCGTGACGTGTGTGTGACGTCACCAGTATGTAACGCTTTTCGCCTCCGCTAAACATGTCACGCGCGATGACCATATGATTCATAACCCTTATATGATACTGATACTTTTGTACAAAGGCGGCACAGTCGCGCTACAACTGCAAAACTATAAAAACGCACTATAAAAACGCACTGAAACGGCGAATAAAACGCGCTGAATTCGCAATAAAAATGCACTGCAACGACAATAAAACGCATCAAACATGATAAAACATGAAAACACGGCTTAATCGCGCTGTTAAAGTCGCGATACATTTCAGTCACTTAAATAATATGTTGTATTCTTTGCCACAGCGACATACGCCTATATTTAATACTAGATGTTGGCAGCGACTTCGTACGCGCAGAAGGAAATTTCGCGGAAACCGTGCATTTCCCCGTAGTCTTATTCTATATCTGCTAAATTTCATCAAAATCGGTCCAGCAGTTTCGGAGCCTATTCGATGCAAACAAACAAACAAATCTTTCCTCTTATAATATTAGTATAGATTTTCAGTTACAATTTCTTTTAACACAACGCAGGGACATAAATGTTTAGTAATACAAAGAAAAAGAAAATTCCAATAAACAAATAGGCTTTGGGTTGGTCGTTCAAATGGTCGCTACGTGGCGTCGTTACGTTTTACGTCTGTTTATGTATCGAAACGTGAAGACCCTTTGTTTCAAAACACGCACCCTGTATGTGGCCTAAACAAATACAATTGTTCATTTTATTGATAAAGGTCCAAGCAAAGTACGCGCGTTGTTTTTGGAGGTATTTCGACAGATTATTATTATTATCGAATCTCGTTTTTTTTCGATTAATTTTATTTTACTCGTGTTATGATCCACTTCATATTAACAACTCTTGTTTTCCCAAAAATATGATATACTAGGTTAGGATATACTAGGTTTTTGGCCGCGGCTCCGCCTGCGTAAATATAGTATTCCACAGGAATACTGCACTTTTTGAGATAAAAAGTAGCCTATGTTTTAATTCAGAGTCTAAACTACTAACATACCAAGTTTTTTGCGTGAAAGAGTAACAAACATCCATCCATTCATCCATCCATCCATGCTCACAAATTTTCACATTTATAATAGTAGTAGGATATCATTTACATCTACGCGTAAACATATTCGCAGAGGGATTGAAGCTATGCATCGACAGGGTAAATATGTAAACACGTCATACGAATGACGTGACATAGCAGCGCAGCGTGACAGCGTGACGTAGCGTGACAGCGTGACGTAGCGTGACAGCGTGACACTGTGCGACTGTTTGTCGGAGCGTCGTAGCGTGACAGTGCAGAGATATGCAGTGTGTTAGGGATTTAATCACAGTACGCATACACGGTCGTAATTGGTGTGTGTACAGAGGGGTAAGCAGGCATAATTTTCATGTACATACTCATAACGTCAATTGTATAGGCGCTGTCATACTTTTCATACAATTCTCTTTCGATAACGTTACGAATACGTACTTGTCAATTGTTCGTGCTAGCCCTTTATTTGAATGCGAAGTTGTGGTTAGTCAAAGCAAGTCATAAACCACCAAAATGGATGTATTCGGGTTTATCTATCGTAGAGGTAATCAATACCAACAAGTTTCCAAGCATTTATGAGGAAATATTAGCCACAGATCACAGTGTAACTGTGCCTTTACGGCCTAAGGGTCAGCTCACACCGCGACGATACGTGATGCGACGCGGCGCTGCATTTTTAAGATATCTATTAAAAATTGAAATTTATTCACTACGCGATGTACGTTTCATATGACATCAGTCACACACTGCACATGCGCTGTGTAGCGCGGTGCAACCTGACATTCGAACTCTTACAATGAAACGTGTATCTTCTTGTGTAATTAATAAAGTTCAAATTTGAAGAGATATCTTAAAAATACCGCGCCTTATCGCATACCTATCCTTTCGTTTCGGGTTGAATTGACCCTTATGTTAATCGCGTCGAATCTCCGACTATATAATATCCACCATGTCAGATACAATAGCGCCTTGCATACGTACAGATCGGACGGCAGGAAATAGCACGCGCCGTTCCAACCTGCGCTCCGAACCGAATGTTTAAATGCGCGGGACGGACAGCACAGATCCCGCCGCGGTTAGAAACGTAGTCTGATACGTGGTCCGAACTGTGCGCGTGCAGGGCGCTATCACATAGCCTTTGATGACCTCTGTAGCTCAGTGGTTAGCAAGTTCCGTGCTCTGGACCAGTCTCCATATTGACTTGGTGTGAAAGCGTCCATAGATACCTATTATATTATTATAGCTTTAACTTTAATACTAACATTATTAATATTATTTAGCAGTCACAAGCAGACTAGGCACTAGCAGAAGTGGGCTAATTTTTATCGCAGCAAAATGTACGGTTCCTGCAAAATTTCCCGTTGTGCGTACGAAGTAGCGAACATCTATTACTCCATATTTATCAAGATTTCCTGAAACGAATGAATTGATACGAAGAGGTGCAAACAGAACAATTGTCTATGGCACATATTAAATATCTCATATTCGACAGAGGAAAGTTATGACAAGTATAATCCGAGTTGGAGCCGCGCCAATATGATATGTGGAGTTCCGAGCTTGGCGTATTATGTAAAGAGGTAGGACGCCGTTTACGAGTGCCACTCGGAAACCTCAAGAAATGTAAACATCGAAAATTGTTTCATAGAACTACATGCACTTAGTAAATAATTTAGACGGCTAGAAGATAGTAGTAATTTGAAATGATAGAAAATAATATGACAGTTAATTCGGATGCGTGCGCAGTGCCCACCCAAAGAAGCCACATGATGAAGTTAGCTGATACGTGATAACTGTTTCTCAAGTTCCTGTAAAAATCCAACTCCGTAATATTTAATGAACTATATAATATTTAAATTACTTCTTACGTGCGGCCGTGGTCTAGTGCTAAGTAAGAGCTTCGCTTTCGAATCGGAGGTCGTGGGTTCGAATCCCGCATTTCAACAACAAAAAAAATGTTGTTTCCAAAGTTTGGTTAGGACAATGCAGGCTGATCACCTGATTGTCTGACAAGATGATCCCTGTGTCGCATGAGCATGTAAATAGTCGGACCTGCGCCTGCGGCTTCGCCCGCGTGTAATAACGTTCTTGGAGAAAGAACTTCTTCAGCAAATAACTCTACTCACTGCTATATACTTCTCGATACAATATTAAAAAGGTTTTCCTACCGGCCGGTACCGCCGTGCCGCAGCCGCTATGTCCCTGCATTTTAAATCTGTAATATCTTCGAAAATATTCATTTAACTCACTGCTGCAAAGGCAATCAATATGGCATATTGATCTATATTGAATGCACAATGTATTTAAGGTACTTAATTGGATAAGAATTAATGCTGTTTTGCTTAAAATCGCTTCGTAAATAAGCTATTATTTCTCGTAAAAAGTAAAGGATATAAAAAATGGTTATCGTGGGTTATCCCTGAGAGATAGACATATACCATTGAGGACTTTTTTGTAGACCTTTTAAGGTGTATAATACTATACGACATTAGAAACCTCTAAAATTATCAGCGTTTATATATATATATATATATATATATATATATATATATATATATATATATATATATATATATATAATACACCTTCCTCTAGCGAAATCCGTTGCATAGTTTTATAATTCTAAGCATACATAGGGACAGACAGAAAAAGAGACTTTGTTTTATACTATGTAGTGATTACATGCGTATGCTATAAGTAAATGTTTCTCACGTGTAGAATAAACGAGGAAAAATAATTGTGGTTAACAATGAACATCAGTTAAAATGCTGTCAATTCTAATAATCCTATTCGACAAATAATATGTGTGACCAAACTGTTTTTTCAGTTTGATCTAACTTTATCTTTAAGAGACAGTATATTTCATTATAAAATATATGAAGATGCGTACACTTGAAACAAAACGTCTCATAGACGAAACTGTCTAGGCGCAACACAACTGTAGTAGTTGTGTCGCAAGACAGGCTTGTCTATGTGAGACAAAACTGTCTTAAGACTGTCATGTCCCAAGTGAGCGCTCGGCCTAACATAAGACAGTGGCGGAGAGTTTCCATTTGTTTCCAACCGTTTGTTAGCGTGGCGACGCGCCACTTTGGCAAGTGATCCATCACATTAGATAGTCTCTAAGATAAAAGAGATTTAACAAAAGAAGCGTTTTAAAGGGTTTGGTAAATTACGCGGTAACTTCCAAGTCATTCCCACCCAATAAAGTGCGTAAGGCGAGATTGAACACCGCATGTCACACTTGATGGATGTGATGTGTTCCGACGTACGACGTGACGTAATTAAATCACGATAATTAACGCCAAGCCGCAGACCTTAAGGGCTTGATTAAAACACATGATCATCATCACGTTGTTATCTAAAATTCAGGGCGATTTCACTACTACACGGCATTCGTTAATCTCGCATGTACCTTTTTAAAAGCGTATAAAAATAATGTGAATTGATAATTATTATTATGGAACACTAAGAAAGCAAACTAAAGAGCTGGCTTTAAGAGACAGCGTAGGATATAATTTGTCTTAGAAAACACATCCTCTTCATTTGATTATGAGAAATCAGAAATGAATTACTCCAGAAGCAAATTGTTTTTCTGTATCTTGAATTTTGCCAAGCTTCTGTACAAAGCATTACATTGCTTGTATGTTATACTTAAGACGCGCAATTCTTGTGTATAAATAAATAATCAAAATCTCGGAAACGAGAAATTCCATCAAATTTAGTACGCAGGGCGTTTTGAGGGAGAAAAAACATATCTAGCTAGGTTTAATCACTGAAAATTTAATATGTGTTTTTTTCTTTCGTCGTGCAACAACGATTTTGTCTCTATTAATATAAATGTACTCAGTCTGAAGTAGTCGAGTCAGTTTGTTATGCGTTTGTATAATTTTGTGTTATTGACAAATGTTTGTATTGGGTTCGAATCCCGGTCAGATGAATAATAATAATAATAATATATGGACGCTTCACAGCACGTCAGTCTGGTCCCGTGGTAAGTATCCGAAGGTCTTGTGTTACGGGTACCAGACAACGGAAATATATTTAATACTTAATAAAATCTTAAATATAAGTATAGAAAGTATAAAAAATACTTTCTATACTTATATTTAAGATTTTTATTATATTACACACATATTAAATACACATCCATGACACAGGAACACAGAAAACTTTTTGTTCCCTGGCGGGGTTCGAACCCGCGACCAATAGATTGAGCGCCAATGCGCTAACCACTGAGGCACAGAGGTCGTCTATAATCTAGTCGTCTAATATTTTTGTGATTCTTTTTATTTTTTTTAATATTATCAAACGAAGATTCACAAGGTTATTAATATCTTTAAGAATTACATCAGATATGAGTTATGCAAAATTTATAAAATAACCCAGATACAATAATAGATATCTATTGATATAATCCCTATTTCCGTACTATGTAATCGGAAAATACATAGTACCGAGTATTTTCCGAGCAAAGCTTGGTTTCCCGGGTATTTGCAATTTATGTTGAGTTAGATCCCTGAAATCCAAAAAAGTACAAACTACAAATCATAATATTTCTATTTACAGTTCCTATTGTAGGAATTGTAGTAAGTAAGGCTTACTATACATTTCACATTATAAAACCATATTCGCATTCAGACGTCGGCCGTGAAGTGTGTAGCCCCACATGTTCCGATCGTAACGCGTTTACTCCCGAGATAGGGATCCGCTCACGTACTCGTTTTGTGGGTTTTCTCCAACATATTATGTACTTACGACTTACTTTTACGTTTTCCAATACGACATTTTACAATTTATAAACAGTTATGGTCTTATTTCAATTACATATTATTATGTTTTGTGTTTTTCGATACGTTGCAATGAACCATAAATTAGGATTTAAAACTGTAGGTGTTTTAGTTGTAATACTTACAAGGTCAAAAGTTCAGTGGAAATTTAAAAAAAAACTATTTGTTGCAAAAAATTTTGAAAAACAAAGAAGAGAGAAAAGATCATCAAATTTTGTAAAAACTTTAAAAGTCCAAATCTCGTAAAATATAAATTTTGAAATAGGGGTTTAATTGTAGAGAATTTTGAAAATTGTGAGAACTTTAAAACCTTTAAAAGATCAACATCGACTAACTTAATTAGGTTAAAGTATTATTAATATTATTTTGTTTCATAGCTACGTGTTTTTATATTATGTGCAAGAAAACAAACATAGAATTAAAGTGTTCAGAGCCTTCAACTTACTAATAGATACGTGCGTTAGTAATCACGCACGTACGCACGCACGTACGCAGGCATGAACGCACGCTCGGGCCGCTTGGTCGTAGGAACAACTTTCCGCACATTTACACCCAAACCCATTGAGGAAGTATGATATTCGTTTTCGAAGTTGCGCTTTCTACTGAAAAATTCGAATGTTGTATAAAACTAGTATTCTGGGGTACCATACGATTCCCTATTTCGTACAAAAACGTCCCTAGCACTCGTTTGGTTTGGGTGGGTCTTCTCGAACTGTTTCGACTGTGAAGTGAAGAATTTCTTTTTTTTTTCATAAATGTGAATGAATGCTTGTCTATTGCCTGAGAATCGTGCCCCAGAAATCACCTCAAAAATATCCACTATTACGATCCTTCATTATTAAATAAGCAAAAGCATTAGCGATTACAATCCTCATTACCCCAACCGGAAAACTCTTCCATCTCTTTCCCTTATATGTCTGTGACAGGGACAAAGTTATGGGGTCAAATAACGGTAAGTGGATAGGGTGAGAATTTAATCTCTTTGTCCCTGTCGGTTATGGCGGGAGAATTCTCTCCGACTCGGGGAATATGACTTCTGATTTGTTTACTTAATAAATATATGAGACTAATCTATTAATACTATTTACCCTACTACAAAAGGAGTTTGTCTATGATAATATATATTATATATTATGAATAGTGTATTTCTGTAACGTACAGAAACAGCTTTATAAAGTGTCGATAAAAGAACAAAATAAGAAAGTTACTCAGGTTTGTTTATTAGCATATTATTATTACAGTAAACATACATCATACTGCCTAGCGAACAATCGGCATGACGCTACCGATTGGATCAGTTAGAACCTGATATATAATAGTATTAGGTTTCATGCCAATCAACGCCCATACACGGTTCTAAACTTCTAATTGGCCCAATCAGCCTAATGGTCGATAGGTAGTATGGTTTAATAATGGTTACTCTTAACAATTTTTGTTTTGAAGTATTATGTAAGATATGCACTTGATCTTTTTGTTTTTCGTTGTAGTATTGATCAATATAAAGTATTTTTATTTTCTACTTAAAAATATAGAGAAAACAATATTTATTTAAACTAAAGATAGACATTAGGAGTTTTACCCGCTTTTAAAAAAAGCACCCCCAGTTCCCACTAACTAAATTACCTACTCATACATTGTACAATTTTCATTTTAATATTGGGAGAGCCACGCTGCAGCATAAATGGGCCAGCTCGACCGGGTATATACCACGACTTTACAGAAAACCGGCGTCATATAACGCTTGCGTTGTGTATCGCCGAGTGAGTGAGGTTACCAGAGGCCCAATGGGGGTTGGGGATTTTAAGGACTGGGAACGGAAGCAACACCAGAGAAGTTACACTTGTAACTCCTCTGGTGTTGCGAATGTCAATGGGCGACGGTAATCGCTTACCATCAGGCGATACGTCTTCTCGTTACCTGGTTCATTTGAATGTTTTATCGTTTTAGTGATAATATAGTTTAGTGGTAAATTTATTGTAAATGATACAATAACGAATTCGTGCTTAGTGTACATTTAGAAAACCCGAGCATAGTAACATTTAAATACTACTTTTTATAACTATTTATTGATTTTGTTATATCATATATATCATATATCATATGATACGTTAACATAGATCATACTATGTAGACTTCGTTTGTCTCAGTCCCTGTGTTAAGTGACGACCAAATGTGTAAACAAATGCGTAAAGGTCTTAAGTAACTTTACACACACTTAAGTCAATTGTGATATAATTTCGGTGAGTCGGGTTCTTCATACGAGGAGTAAAATCGCGACTAATTCGTCGAATAAATCAATTTTAAGGCGATAATTGCATCGAAATTCCTCACAATCCATGTCGATTGCTAATGTGTTGTAGCGGGTGAATCTTCGTAAATTTTGCATTTCCCGAACGTCTATTCTATTAGCTCCTTCAAAAACATTAAGTACTGCTTGAAGCCGAGCCATACTGTTGTGGGAAGTGGTACTCCCAAAGGGAAATCTCCGACCGAGCGAGATGGCATGCTTGGTCAGGCCGAAGCTCACTTTTATGCATTTTTTTTTTTTTTTTTTTTTCGAACGGGTCTATGCTAAGGGTCGGGTTAAGACCGCTGTAGCTAAGTCGGACTATAACTAGCCTGGTGGCTAGTTTGTTTGGTGGTAGACGATGGGAGGGTTTGACCCTCCCTAACATCACCCGGGTGATGTTCAAACCGGATATTGGGGACAGCTACGGATTAGAAGCTATTATTTTGACAGGGGAGACGCGGGTCTCTCCTGCTGAGGGGTCCGACCCCTTCCTCACTCGCTGATGAGTGAGGTTGCTCGCGCGCGGTAGCAGAGACTAGCGGCGTGCGAGTTATCGCGATAGAGGAGCTCTCGATTTGGTCGATATCGGTACTGAGAGGGCCGTCCCTCTCCCCTTCCGCGTACGGTCGGGATGACTCGCGCGCGTAAGTCCTAATGTCGATGAGGTTCGCGGTATTGGTAGAGCTCTCTATATCAATATCGCGGTCGCGGACACTATTTAGGAGTGTACCTAGACTACTGGGATGCGAACTCGAACTCGGGTTCGGGTCCGGTCCCGTGTTAGGGTCGGTCTGTACGTCTGTACGTGTTGTCGTGTCGGATGTGGGACCTCGGGGTAGGCGCCGGCGTCGACCCCGGTGCGATGCTAGCGTCGCGGGTGCGTGTGATTTGTGTTTACGTAACTGTACACAGTACGTTACGTATTTTGTGATCGGGTCATCGGGATCGGCTAAGATATGCTTAGGCCGTTTGTGCGGGTGTCGGAAAGTCAGTGCGTCGTGGTTGTAGTCCAGTGCCTTTTTTATAAGGGGGTTTGGGTGGTTTTTGCCTTTATCAAAGAATCTCTCTACGAGTTCCTTGATATAGGCTTTAATAGTGACTAGTTCGCAGTCCCTATGCAAGTCGATGTTACGCATGTACCAGGGGGCGCCTGTTGCCATGCGTAGAAACCGGTTCTGGACTCTTTGCAAGCGGTCCATTTGAGACTCGCTTATCTGTGCGAAAGAGACGCACGCATAAGTGAGTATCGTTCTGATGCAAACCTTATACAATGTAAGCTTATGTCTTAAGGACATTTTGCTTCGCGAATTAAGTAGCGGATATAATTTGTAGCGTACAAATTTCGCTTTACGTAGTGTGTTACTGATGTGACTCGAAAACGTCATCGACTTGCCTAGTACTACGCCTAAATATTTGACCTGAGAGACCTCAGGGATAATGTTGCCGTGCAGGCTAATAGGGCTCATTACTTTACGGGGGCAATTACGCCCCGCTGTCTTATTACCATTGAATTGAATGGCGTGACTTTTATCGGGATTGACTTCTATTCTCCACTTTGAGAACCAATTACCGAGAGCGGTAACTGACTCCTGGAGGACTTAAGACGCGGTACGGGCTCGTGTGTTTGAATAATATAGGGCTGTGTCGTCCGCGAACATAGCTAATTGCACCTTAGCGTGTTTGGGGATGTCACTAGTGTACAGGTTATATAGGGAGGGCGAGAGGACCGAGCCCTGCGGTACTCCCGCCTCCATATATCTTGGCGACGACAGTGCGCCTTCTACGCGGAAATGAAATTTACGATTTTTTAAAAAGTTACTAATTAGTAAGACGAGATAATCGGGTATTTCCATTTGATAGAGTTTGTATAACAGTCCGTTATGCCAA
Organism: Phengaris alcon alcon; assembly: GCA_037179445.1. Classification (NCBI taxonomy): domain Eukaryota; kingdom Metazoa; phylum Arthropoda; class Insecta; order Lepidoptera; family Lycaenidae; genus Phengaris; species Phengaris alcon. The sequence goes on from JAYRCH010000413.1 coordinate 1,285,889, forward strand.
ATTTTATCAAAAGCTTTTGCAATGTCAAAGAATACGGCGCATGTCGTCTTCCTGTCGTTTTTGCTAGATAATATGTACTCCGTTAAGCGGTGTACTTGAGCGGGACAGCTGTGCATTTCGCGGAATGCGAACTGCTCGTCTGGAAGGAGTTTTTTGTCGGTTATGACGTCATTAAGGCGCCTTTTAATAACTCTTTCGTAGACTTTACCTAGGGAGCTAATGAGACTTATTGGACGGTAGCTACCAGGCACCTTCCGGGGTTTCCCCGGTTTGTGGATACCTATGACAATAGCTACTTTCCAAATGTCTGGAAATGAACATCCTACTAAGAGGGCGTTAAAGATGTTCACTAGGAGTTGAATTAGCTCGGACGATAACATTTTAAGTGTTTTGTTTGAAATACCGTCGAGGCCTGGGGCCTTTTTGGCATTCATACACTTAATAATGTCACTGACCTCCTCCGAGTCCACCATCCTCACCCTGTCTACATCAGGTGGCCTCGAGAGTCGGCTGTTGACCTCGCTATTAACTAAGCTAAGGTGCACGGGATCAATCGGGAGAGTACTCGGCCGGCACTGTTGTTCGAAATTATCAGCTAGGCACTCGGCCTTGTCAATGTCTTCGAATGCAGGAGGACGGTTAGGTCTATCTAGCGGAGGCATGTCGCTCTCCGTGTTGTTTTTGAGGGCCTTCGCGAGTGGCCAGTACGCCACGTGAGACGGTTCTAAATCACTGAGAAGTCGATCCCAACTCTCGGCTTTGTGCTGTTTGATTTTAAACTTAACTTCCCTCTCGTAGTGACGGAGGGCTTTCCTCCACTCTTCCGACGGGTAGCGATCATATGTGCGCTTAGCCGCATTTCGGAGTCTGATGGACTCCCTTATGTCCTCAGGGAGGGGCCAACGGCCCTTGGGGGTCGTTGGCACCTCCCTAGATGAGTTCTCTATGGTCGCTACCAGGTGATCGGTCAAGTGGGAGGCGGCCTCTATGGCTGTCTCTTTACTATCTATAATATCGGGGATTTTGTCTAAGTGGCTAGAATGAAGGACTTTAATGTTCTCCGCTAGTGATTTATAATGTATTATCTTCCTAGTACTAGAATTATTGGGGTTAAGACTACCAAGTGTAATCATAACCGGTCTGTGGTCTGAGTTAAGCTCGTGGAGAGTCTCAATATTGATATTGAGAGAAACATTTTTAACTAAGGCTATGTCTATCGTACTAGGATCGCGTATGACACCGTTGATGTTTTCATTGGTGTCATAGCGAGTGGGGTCGGTGGGGGCTAATAGTGCAAAATTTAAAGTGTCGGTTAAATTACAAAGGATGGTGCCGTTTCTATTGTTATGAACATTGCCCCACTCGGTGTGTTTGCAATTAAAGTCGCCGGCAATGATGACAGCGTTACCTAAATTGAATAGCGCCTGTAGGTCGCTTGAATGGAGTTCTTTGTTGCACGCTAAGTACGCGCTTACTATAACAATGGGTCCGTGACCGGACATACTAATATGGCAAACAGATGTTTCTAAAGTTAACAATGACGGTGGCTCTAGTGGAATACAATGTAGTGATTTTTTATAGTAGATAAGAGTACCTCCGAGTCGGGATCGAGTTCTATCGTTTCTGACTATTTTGTAGTTAGCTATTTTAGGGCTCCTCATGCTAGGTTTTAAGAAAGTCTCCTGCACTAGAAGAATATCGACATTTTGGCTGCTTACAAAATCGCGAATTTCGCTAATGTTATTCCTAATGCCGTTCGTATTGAACGACACTACGCGTAACGAGTGCGGCTTTGTCCTTCCCGAGGGCTCCATTAATTACCGTTTGTGGAGAGGGCCTTGATCTGACGGATCAAGACCTGATGGTCTGACAAAGCTTGGATGCGGTCTGTGGCCGAACCTTTTAGCTTTGTCGCTAAAATAGAAAGCTCCATCGGGTCAATAGGCCCGATGTTGCTTAAAAACTGCTGGACGAAAGAGAGGTCTGCAGTGAAGCTGGGAGTCGGAGGGGGCGTGGCCTTAGGCGCTACGGGCGCGGAGGGCATGGCCTTACTGGGGAGAGCGGGGAAAACCGCTAGCTCCGAACTACGTTTCTGCGCGGGCTTGAACCATGCAGATTGGGAGGGTAGGGGGGCAGCGACGAATCTCTGTTTGGGGGGGGCACTTTTAGTCTGCGGTGCACTACGCTTTTTTACTTTGGGTGCTTTTTTGCACCCTCTATAATTGGCGGGGTGTCCTTTAGACTTACAGAGAACACAGCTGGGGGGTTCGGACTCCTCAGCTGGGCTCTTACGGAGACAGTCAGAGGTGCCGTGGTCACCGAGGCACTTAACGCAACGCGGCCTAGCTTGGCAATTCCGTGCCGAGTGCCCGTAAAGTTGGCATCGGTGGCACTGGCCAGGGATGCCCCTTTTACGGGGGGGCTCGACGCGGATGCCCGTAATATGACAGATGGCTCGGATATTGAAGATATCCTTGCCCTCTGGTGTAAGAGGGAGGGTTACTAGTACCATATTGTACTCGTGTTTTTTGATAGGGTGGTACATGCGATGTACCTCTAAGGCGGGAAAACCTTGGGACTGGATGTCCATGAGTACCTCTTTTGTGGAGAGGCACTTATCGACTCCTGTAATGACGACGCGCAGAAGGCGCTCGTCTTCAAGGGCATACGTATGGTAGCCTATGTTCTTTGCGCGTAAGAACGCGGTGAGGAGGCGGTGGTCCTCCGACGATTTAACCTGCACTTTGATCCCTATGGGGGTCGTGTGCGCAGAAAAGTATCGAAGCTTTTGCTCGTTTATTGCCGCAGAAATTATATTCCATTTGGCCTTCTCCTGTATGATTACAGGAGGAGGCATTTTTGGCGTACGGACGGCCTGAGGGGCCTGGGAGGCCTGAGGGGCCTGGGAGGCCTGAGGGGCCAGGGAGGCCTGAGATGCCGGAAGGGCCTGGGAGGCCAGCGGAGCCTGGGTGGCCAGAGGGGCCTGGGAGGCCAGAGGGGCCGTTGAGGTAACGGGGGTCGCGGAGCCATGAGCCTGCACGGTTTTCCTATTTTTGCGGACCGATTTGGTCGGGGAAGATAAGACTGGAGAGGAGGTGCCTTCTGGGCGCTTCCTCTTCTTCGTCTTCTTATATCTGACGGTAGTGAACTCGCCTTGTTCACTACGGTCGGTTTCTTGCTCTGAGCAAGACATCTCTGAAGGAGATGATAAGGCCTCTGTTTCGGCCGGGATTAGCGGGGCGTCGCAATCGGGCGACGCCGGTGAGTCTGCTTCATGGGCGCTCGCGAAGCGTTCCCATTTCTTAGCGGCATCAGGGAATTCGTTCTGAAGGAACGTCAGGAACTTCCTGATTAAGGCGTCGGCCATAATTAGGAAGTTTTATCCTGGTTGTGAAAAGAAATTCTGCTCTCTAATTAATATTGGGGGATACAGCCCCTCCCGGCGACCGGGAGGGGAGGTGTGTAGTGAGGAAAACTCCTCGTGTAGTGTGCCTAACCGTGTCACGGTACTTACAATTGTTCCTTGGGCGGCTGGAACTCACTCACACACTAACGTTGCGCTAACACTAGGGCGCTAGTGTTCGCGAACGAGACGCGGCGGAGCGCGAGCAGAAGGCTCGCGCTAAGAACGAGACGGACGATGCGACCGGTCGCACGCTCGTCCTAACGCGGCGATAACTTCGCGGCGGGTGTGCGAGCAGAAGGCTCGCACTAAAAAGCGAGACGGACGATGCGAGCGGTCGCACGAATCGTCCGGTAGGCGGCGATCGCGGCGCGGCGCGAGACACGGTACGGCACGGGTCGGGCGGCAAAGGCGGTTGGGTGGCGCCTTGTCTCTTCACTCTTGAGTCTTGCCTCTTGAAGCTTGACTCTTGAGTCTTCTGTCTTCCTGTCTTCTTTCTTCCAGTGGTGCACTATTGTGAGCAATGACACACGGATAGAGCGAGAGCGCAAATAGAGAGCGCGGGACGACGGCAACGATCGTAGCGAGCGGAGCTGTTCATCGGACGGTGTCCGAGACTTTTATGCATTTCGGATGTTGTATATATACTGCCGATCTTAGAAAACTTCGATAGCGCGATTCATGATTGTGAAACGAATTGGTCCGCCACATCACTCCCCCCCAAGACCGGAGGTCGAATCTTGAAGTCTTCTGCTTGATTCGCCAGTGCCAGGGCTTATGCTACGTGCTGACCAGGAGAGGTGCTTCGTGCTCTGCTTGCTGACCGGTCCGTGTAGTGTCAGTGTGACAGGCCACGGTGCGTTGAGACTGGTGGTTGAGGTACGCGATTAGGCTAAGTCTAGCTGGCGTGGTGCGGAGGGGTGGGGGATGATGTCCAGAAAGAGGCTTGTTCTGTCGAGGGTCACCAATGTGGGAAGAGTGGTAGCCCCAAAGGGCGATCACCGACCGAGCGAGATGGTATGCTCGGTCAGGCCGAAGCCTACTTTCAAGCATTTCGGATGTTGTATATATACCGCCGATCTTAGAAAACTTCGATAGTGCGATTCAGGATCGTGGCGCTAATTGGTCCGCCACACATAAAAATCTCATAATTTTGTTGAAATACACTCAAACAAGCAAACTCGACACTGCAGATGAGACCTCTTTATCTACTGTGTAATTTGACATTTGTTTACGATCCAGCCATTCGATTCTCAGTCGACTGATTTCGTCGGGAGTACCAAAAGTTACGATCTAACGAACTTTTCGATCCAGGCTAGTTAACAATTGAGCCACCGCACGATCGTGCGCTAGTGTAGGTGTCGGGAGTATCAAAAGTTATTGAGATCGAACTGATTCGATTGTCGATTGTGTCGGGAGTAAGTGGGCTGGAAATAATTTATTTACCATATTTTATTCCACGCTAGGAACAAAGCACAGAACAGCGATATAACAGTCTCCCACGAGGCAGCACTTCTCAACCTCAAAATGGCCGCTCTCCGTAATTCCGGAGCGATCTAAGATTAATTAGGGTTGTGTATTGTCGGGGGACTGGACGTATGGCTCGTTAAAGCACGGGAGCACGGGTCGTTACTGTGACAACATAAATGTTGTGACGTCATAAAGATTAGCATTATTGTTGTAGGCGAGATTAAGTAATGAAGTGACTGTTTAGGGTTGTACCTGTAATAACCTGTATTATAGAGGTAGCCTAGAGGCCAAAATTAGATTTTTTAGTTTTAATTCTTAAGTTTGAACTCAGGGTTCTTTTTATCCGACTACGTCGATTTTGGTTTCGCCGTAGTGGGTAAAAAGAATGGGAAGGGTGATGATTTTGGCAGTCTATGTGTGTATGTATGTTTGTTCCACCGTAGCGCCTAAGCTAAAGGTGCGATTTTAATGAATGCGGTGTCAATAGATTCGTAATAATAGTCCGGTTAGCATAATATATGCTATATAATTTATGTAGTCGGGTTTATAGTTTTTTATAAAAATTGTCAAAGTCATAAAAATATTATGTTAATGTTGTCTCTAGAATGTGAAAGAAATATTGTCAACTGTGTCAAATCAAACAAATTGTCGTTTGACAATACACAAACAAAACGACAGACAAAACACGGTCTACTGTTATTATACAAACTCATGGTAGTGTGAGTTATTAATCTGAGGTAGTGTGTGTGCGTGTGTAACGTTTCACGTCACATTCGTCAATTCGTCCACATAAAGTAGCTTTTTCTGTTGCCTTTCCGAAAAAAGCTTGTTAAGTTTCATTAGGAAATTAAATTTTTTATTTCATTTCATACTTTAACTTTGCCAAATTTCATACTCCGCCGTTTTCATAATTTTCGTAAAAACGTGTCAGATATTTTCGCTTCACTTATGTAATGTATTATGATATGATTTATTATTTAAAAAGGATTAATCCGTTCTAACACTAACACTCCGTAACAAACATCTATCCTGTCTGGGGATCACATATTTTGCCGAGATACAAGTTAGAAGCCAGAAAATACCATTTGCGTGTCAAAATTAAAATTATTCAAATTTAAGGGTTTTGACTCATATGAGTTACAAATATTTATTTAAAGATGACATTGTGTCGTTTTTACATCAGGCGTAATAAGGAACTAGGCACAAATCTAGGTATAGGCCGTTAGATAAGAGTTGGCTCCTACAACATGTACCTATACATGTTACGTTGTGTGCTTGTCTATGAATTACAAGCATTACGTGGCACGTCACGTGATTATTCATAGACATCACATAATGTAACATGTATAACATGTTGTAGGTGCCAATTCTTATCTAACGGCCTAAATCTAGCAACACAATTCCAGTGTTCATTACCTGGCGAACCTAATCAGAGTTCCAACTTTACGACGGAGCGAGAGTGGAAAATTCTAGATTTAGGTCTTCGGACTGAAATAGTTTGAGATGGTCTATTGATAGATATAGATAGAGACAGTTTTCAATACCGCCACTAGACGGCGCTTCTGTGAATCGGGTCTGCGCCCCTAGCGGCAGAAAAAATCGTAAACCCTCATTCTAACTTCCTTTCATTCTGGCGCTAACGAACTGTCCTGGCGTTTGACTTTGCAATGTAAATGTTTGTTTGCGGCGGTTCATTAAAATCATTGTGAGTGATGGTTTCTGTGAATTCTTTTCAATTGTGTGCACTTACATGTAGAAAAGAGTCATAATTTAAAACACAACAATATTAATATTATGTATATTATGTTATAGCGCGATTTACATTCCGGTAAGGGCCATCTGTTAGAACTTTTCAGAAATAATCAATTTCACATCTTTGATTCTTACTCCCTTACTAATAAAAATATTTATAATGTATAAGTATACAATACAATGTCCTTGTCTGATACGTCGGAAAAATAGCTTGGCAGACAAGGACAAAACATTGTATAGCTTATACACTGTATAAATATTTTATTAGTAAGGGGGTTAATGTTTAATAATGCTTCAAAAAAAATTTAAATTCACGATCTATCAATATTGCAACAACATTTACAAACTATATCAACGCACGTAAGTGTTGTCAAATAAAATAAACAATTACCATCAACGAATAAAACAAGCCGAAAACAAAAGTCCAAGCTCGAACAAAATGAGACATAAACATACTGATCTTAAGACAAAAGATTGCTCTGAAAGGCTTTGCCGCCATTACCCAGCTATTTCCCGCCAAAATGGGACACTTACGGGCGACAATCCCTCGCTTCTTATTTGAATTCCTGAGGCTTTTCCTTGACTTCCTTTGGTCCGAAATAGTCTTGGTGTTTTACAGAAAATTAATGTTTCTTAATAAGTTTCTAGATGTTGCTCGCGCAAACCGTATATTTTGCCGCGGTAAAAAGTAGCCTATGTCCTTCCCTGTGGTCTACTCTATGTCTGTGATAAATTTCATCAAATATGGACCATTGAGTAGTTTCGGAGACTATTCAATGCAAACAAATTAAATAATCTTTCCTTTTTATAATATTAGTAAGTATAGATAAAACAAATAATAGTATAGCTGTTTGCCATGTAGGTAGGTAATATAAAAGCTTAGTCGAGTATAACTGAATTTATTCATTATTCAAATCTACAAAAAAAATGATTTTGACATTAGATACTTTACCTAATGTCAAAATCCTTTTTTTTCATCATTCTTATGCTGATAGATAAATCAATTATTGTCAAGCAGAGGGTTCAATTTACAATTGTGTTGTCCCACCCGCCATTACACTCTTAATAGAAAACGCGCGCACCTCGTATTCGGCAGTTTTGAGTTTTCATATGCAAATTCTTGCGCCCCATTAGGTACTTCAGGGGAATCCGTGATGTAATAAAACATAAAAAAAACGATTTACTGCGCTTTTCCAACACTACCACTTATTGCAGCGCATGTTGACATTTTTTCATATGATATAATTATGAGTCTTATTTGGGGTTAAATAAAATACAAATAGAAAAATCCTGTCGTATTTAGGTATGTAAAATTGATGTTTCCCGCAATTTCATACGCGCATAAAGATATGCCGCAGGAACCGTACATTTTGCTACGATAAAAAGTAGCATATGTGTGAATCCAGAGCCTAACTACAACCATACCAAATTTCATCAAAATCCGTTCAGTAGTCAGTGCGTGGATGAGAAACAAATTTCTCTACATCCATACATACCAACTTTCGCGTTTATAATAATTAGTAAGGATTTCTTTGTCGTCGATTTCAAAAACTTTTGAAAAGGAAGTTACTAGTATGCATTGGGGGGCGTATGGTTTTGGCGTATTTGCACTTCAAAATTATTTACTATATATTTTTCTTGTTCAGTGTTTTAATTATTTTAAAATATTGGGAATCCCAGTTTGGCACTACGGCCGTTGCTTAACATGAGTTATGGCTACGACCAAAAAGCCTTCGAGCTTCTCACTCATTCCTCCTAGCATAATATACTTCAATGATTAGGTAATGGGTACCTACGAAAAGTTTCCGGCTTCAGCCGATTCAACTGATCGGTTATTATATGTTATTATTTCGATATCTTTTTTATTTATGTACCGATTGAAATGAAACTAACACAAATTTAAGTAGAGCAAGCAAAAATGTATTAGTGAAAACCGAATAGAAATCGCATAAGGCGATTCTGAGATTAGCGTGCACAAACGTACAGACTACAGACAAACTGATAAAATTCTAAGCGTGCACAAACAGACATACAAAAATGCAAAAAATCATTGTTTTAGGTTCTATTTCGTGTATATATTAGTTTTTATTAGTTTTCTTCCATGTACAGACAGCGGTCAGTTACGATTTTATTAGATGTATATATATGAACATTCTGTCGTAGGACGCCTGGCGAATGTAAAACATAGATGATATGTATATATTATTTTGTACAAATACACTGTTTACATCAGCGTGGCGACGCGTTATTCTGTCATTATTGTTTTCGACGACGTAACCATCTTCAATGTTTCACTATAAACTGTTTTGCGTTTTAAATTGCGTTTAAAATTTAAATGCGAACTGTTTTAAATTTTAAAATTGCGGCCACAAAATGTTTCACTTTTTATGGCCGCAACAAAAAAAACAGCACTGTAAATAGAACTGTGCGCTACTACAATAGCTGAAAATCGTATTGTACTATTAGTACTATACCATACTAAACGCTCGTGGGAACGAGGACTAAGAGAGTAATTATTATCACACTTACTACTATTATAAATGTGAAAGTTTGTGAGGATGGATGGATGGATGAATAGATGGATGTTTGTGGCTCTTTCACGCAAAAACTGCTGAAAGGATTTTGATGAAATTTCGTATGGTAGTAGGCTCTCGATTAAAACATAGACTACATTTCATCCAGAAAAAGTACAGTGTTCCTGTGGGATCCTGTTATTACCCGCGAAGCCGCTGACAAAAGCTATTTTCAAATAATCTGCTTTCCTACAAGACATTACTTCATTATTTAGGCCTTACCCTAATAAATCTTTTTACTCAGGCAGTGTATCTTTTATTATTTCAACAGGAAATATAATAAAGGCTGAAAACACTTGACCGCAATATTACACGAAGGTACAGTTTTTTGTGTGCACAAAAGAAAATTACGAATTCACAACCGCTACAAGAATTTCATAAAACTTGATCTTACTGATATCCTAAACTCATATCACTTCAGCACTTTTGTTGAAATTTAGCAATTTGTGAAAAGGAAGACATGTTTATAATCTATTTCAATTTTCGCCAAGCATAGGATCGGTAAACGGATAGCCTGATTGTAAACGATTACCACCGCCCATGGACAACGAACATTTTACAAAGCGCGATGCCGCTCTCTCACGGAAAATACTACTGTAATAAGTGTGAAGGTTTGTGAGGGTAGATGGTGTTGCATATTGACAAAAGTAAGTGTCAATGTCATTTTTGACATTGACAGATATCATGAAGTAAAGCCTATTTAGTTTATTTCAGTTGGCCAAAAGGCTATAAATAGTGTAGACGTATATTATTGTGTTTGGCATATCTCATATGTAATACGTATCTGTGTTAAGCACCAGTAAAGGAGAATATAAGAATTGTTGCTGTATTATTATCATCACCACTCAGACACAAGAAGGACATACAAATCAAGAGGTCGTAGCCCGCTACAGATGGATGGATGGATGTATGTTTGTGACTCTTTCACGAAAAAACTTCTGAAAGGATTTAGATTTGATTTGATAGTAGTTTAGCCTCGAGATTAACACATAGGCTACTTTTTGGCTCGAAAAAGTAGTGTTCCCGTGGGATACTGTACTTACGTGGGAGGAGCCGCGGGCATAAGCTAGTTATACATTTTCACAGTCTGGATTACTTTTGTAACGTTATATTTACATTTTATTTATTATTTTCACTTCAAAACAATTTTTGCAAGTGCTTGGCGTCCATTTAAATTATTGAAATTTCCCGTAAAGGCTCTGTGGAGTGATGTAGTTATTTGTCGGTTTGTTTCGGCGCGACAGAGCGGCCGCGACACAATTTGGCGCCCTTTTTATCATAAGACATTTTAATTATTAAAACACCCAAACTGTTATATATATCTATTATATATAGTATAGATTCTATACTAATATTATAAAGAGGAAACGTTTGTTTGCATCGAATAGGTGCCGAAACTACTGGACCGATTTTGATGAAATTTAGCACGAATATAGAGTAGACCACGGGGAAGGACATAGGCGACTTTCATTGCGGAAAAATGCACGGTCCCCGTGGGGTTCCTTTGCGCGTCCTTAGCGCGGGGAACATCTAGTCAAGAATATTCTTGCTTACCTACTTAATAATTAAGCCTAGGATGATATACCTTATAAGTAATAAACCAGGTTAGAAAATGATAGCGACACGTTTGATTGGACCCCCCCCCCTCCCCCTGTCTAAGAATTTTGACGAAAATGCGACATACTTATCGCCACACCGAGGACTATATTAAATAAATAATAAATAAATAAAAGTTTATTTGCAGCTAAGTACTTAAACTAGTCAACATATAAATAATAGAAATTACAAAAGCAGGTAATTAAATATAATCAGCAGCTGCAAATTGGCTCAAGAGCTAAAGCTCGGCAATGCTGGCACACCAAGGCATACTCAGCGCCGATCTTCCGCAAGAGCCATTTTGTGACCTCACAAGCGCTACCTATATTGTTAACGTGATTTGACACCTTGATTTCTCGCACGAGGTGATTCTAGCTAGCCCGGTTAGGGGCGGAAACGAGGCTCGCAATATACACACAAATCAACCCTGTAATTAAACCGTCACTTATAACAGACTTTAATAAAATTACAGTTCAATTATCGCAACAAATTTGTATGCAAATGCTGGAGCCGAAATAGCGTTCGTTTCGGGAACATTCTAGTCCACTCGAAAATAATGATGTAAAACGAAATCTGGTCTCGTGAACGCAGCGATGCACCGACGAGTAGCTGACAGAGATTTTAATAGATAGATATGCCACTGATATGTTTTTCTACGACAGAGCATTATTCTACTGGACTGAGATCCCAGCCCCGCCGACTTACTGATATTCTTACTGATAAAATTATATCATATTGTAGTATTAGTGTACGATGATCGTAGGCATATCTGCTAGTTTGTGCCGTTGGACAATTTCTCAGTTTGTGAGGATGGCCTCACAAACTTACACATTTATAATAGTAGTAGGATTAATGAGTAGTGACGCAAAATAGTTGTATTAATTAACTGACTCTGTTGCATAATATAGTAGAAATAAAAAGTAGAAATGTAAATGTCTTATTGACAGATGTCACAAGTACATTCTATCTAGTTAGATTATTTTGAGAATAACACAATTGTTGTTGTATAATTATTATAACCACTCAAGCATAAGAATGGATCTGTAAGAACCAAGACGTCGCAGCTCACAACAGACTACGATAATGTTTTTGACTGTTGATCAATGATTAAGGTCACCTAGATCCCACTAGAATACCAGCAATATTTACAAAGAGTCTTTTTATTATGTCTTTTGTAGTTGTACATACTTACTCATTGTAACAGATGTACTCACGCTTCACACTCTGACCCATGATTTGATACAGAAGGTGCTAATTAAATCCTGCAATAATACAGTTGCGATCCAGTCCCGATATGTTAAAACTACAAAATGGTATTCTCATATACGTCAAATGCGTTTTTAAACTCCAAAAATCAGTTATTGTCAAGTCGATTCATTTATAATTTCTGATCTCACTTTGACAAAGTCCCACTATAATGACGTATCTAACAATTTGAATCTATGGCACGAAAAATAGTTCCTCGCGGCTCCAGAGTTCCTTAGCCGAGGATATTTTCCATCATATTTCGTCTCCGATAGAGATTTCACCGGGATTTACTGCAGATTTCAATAACCCATCGAGGGTAAAGATTAAAGATAAAACCTAGTGTAGCAACTCATAGTTGAAGCATATTTTCTATAGAGATATTGAAAGTATATTTGGTACGACGGTGATCTTCAGAACCCCTATTCTCGTATTTAACTCAGACTTTCAATTTACTTTCAATTAATAAATAAATAAAATAAATAAAATGATATCATGAACAGATTTTGAAGTTTGGACCAGTCAAAATGCGTTTGACGCTGGCTTGGCGTTTATGAGAATACTATAGAATACTAATGTAGGTAAGGCATATATATATATATATATATGCCTTACCTACTAAAGCGCCATATTTATGCCTGCAAATCTAGCAGCCTGTCAATAATATTGAATTGAAGCGGATTAGTAGGCAATTGACGGTCAATGGACACTATTGACGGGCTGCTGGGCTTGCAGTCTGGACCGTGAGTATGGCTCTTTACATATCGAGACTGCATCGAAGCTGTATTTATTGTAAGATTTAATTAGTATCTGCTTATTAAATCTTACAATACCTACTGGTCAAATAGCAGGAAAGACACGAAATAGAACTTATAAAACACTACTACTACTTGCAAGCTGTAGCGGAGACTACCTGGCTAAAAAGTAGCCTATGTGTTAATACAGAGCTCAAACTACTACCAAATGAAATTTCATCAAAATCCGTTCAGTAGTTTTTGCGTGAAAGGTAGCAAAGATTCATCCATCTATCCTCACAAACTTTCACATTCCGAATAGTAGTATATGCTTTTAAGATTTAATCCAATCGTAATAAAAACTATAAGCTGTAACATAATGTCCAATGTAACATAATGTCATAGCCTCCAGGGGCACCCTGCCGCGGGGCCCACTGAAGCGGGGCCAACTTCCTGCATTGCCTTTGATAGCTTCATACAATAAAATCGATTTGAAATGCACATTTTTACTGTTTAAATTGTTATATAACAACATTTTATCGTTTATAATGTAGTAACGTTAAATTTTATTTCTTTCAAAATTTGATAGCATATGACGACCTCTGTGGCTCAGAGGTTATCGAGTCATCACTTAAGCCGGAGGTCACGGGTTCGAATCCCGCCGAAGGGACAATCTACTTCTTTTTTTTTTTAATTTGGCATGTTATAGCACTGAAAACACATTGACAATTGACATTCAGATTCTTCCGTACTCATCCAGGGACCAGGATGCCCTGGCCCGGGGGAGTTTTCGATGCCGAAAACATCATTAACTATGCTATGCTGGCAGCTAGACTTTTTTGCAAATTTTATGAAGCTCTATCCTGTTATTCCTGTATAAAACCTCTTAAATTTCCAGTAATATTGTCACGAGGTTTGCGCGATATTTCCATGACAAAGCCGCGATATAAAGTCTATTGCTCTGTGTTGACTCTAAGCTGTAGCGCGGCTTTATAAACCCCGCCTTTATGTGAGGTTCTATTATTTTCGTAATGCATTAAGGGTCAGCTCACACCGCGACGATACGCGACGCTGCATTTTAAAGATAGCAATTTAAAATTTAACTTTATTCACTACACAAAAAGATACACGTCTCATAATATGAGATCAGTCATACACTGCAGATGCGCTGTGCATCGCGGTGCAACCTGACATTGTATCGTTTCGTTTCGGTGTGAATTGACCCTAAGTCATCTATAATAAATAAAGTTCGGTTAGACCGTAATATTTTATAACTCAAGCAGCGACTGATTACAAAATACAATGGAAGATGCACAAATAATAGTTTATAACCTAGTTAAACATACATTAAATCCCAGCCTAATGTACGGTTTCCGTGGTTAGATTTAAGTGCGATAAATGTCGCGGACTTCAGTTTCCTACTCGTAATTCTGAAATTTATTTTAAAATATAAATTTGAGACATGTTAAAGCGGGTCTCGCTTAATTTTTCCTGACACAGTTTTGAGGCGGGAAAGTTTTCACCAGGCAATACAATCCGACAGCGCAGTGCACAGCAGCCACCTTGTTAGGTGTGGGCTTTGGGTTATAGCACACTATAGCACACGCGACATACAGAAGGTCGATTCTGCTAATTAAATCCTGCAATAATACAGTTACAATCCAGTCCCGATATGTTAAAACTGCAAAATTGTATTCTTATAAATGTCAGACCCGTTTTGATTGGTCCAAACTCCAAAAATCAGCTTAATTAGCTGAAAACGATACATTTATAATTCAATAAAAACATGCACGTATTTTTAATTCATTTATTTTATTGCAAGAAATCATTCTGAAACGGAGGTCTGCACTTTCCCTTTACTTACTTTTTATTTTTATGAAATGAACCAGGAAACGAGCAGACGGATCGCCTGATGGTAAGCGATTACCGCCGTCCATAGACACTCGCAACACCAGAGGAATTACACTTGTAACCCCTCTGGTGTTGCGACTTGCGTTTTCAGTCCTTAAAATCCCCAAACCTCCTTGGGCCTCCGTTCACCTCGCTCGCTCGGCGAAACACGACGCAAGCGTTATTTTACACCGGTTTTCTGTGAGGCCGTGGTATTTACCAGGTCGAGCCAGCCCATTCATGCCGAAGTGTGGCTCTCCCACAATTAACTCCTTGATACTCATAGCTAAAAAATATATTTATACATTAACTTAGCTTGATTTAAAACTTAATATTTTACGGAATTTCAAATTATTATGATTGGGCTTGCAAATGCAATTTTGCTAATTCGCTACCGGCCTGGATGTAATTTGTTAAAAAAGGTTCATTTAATTCGTTTCGTTTAATATTCCGGCTCTCGACCAGGGGCGGCGCTAGGGGTGAGGCGTCGGGGCGCCGTTGGTTACCCCGTGACCCCAAAAGTAGGTCACGCCGACCTGAGAATCACTTATCTGTAGTTCTGAGATAAGCAAGTGCTCTGAAATAAACCTTAATCGTTCACTTTGAGGCTATTTATACGAATAAAAGCCGTTGGTTCCTAAAAATAATAAAGTAGGTCTTATCGTGTGGAAAAGTAGTTAAGTTATGAATGTTCATGAACTTACTAATGTAAAGAATAAAGGCTGCTAAGGTATTTAAAAAAAACAATATTTTAGCATCTAGGATTTATATCGGGCAACTTATTGTGTATTATGTGTTTTATAATGTACCAAGTCCTGAAGTCATTTTTTAAATAGTTGGGTAAAGAGGCTGACTTGTATAAAACGAACAAGGGTAAGAGTTCATTGTCAAACTCAGAACCTTATTAATTTATTTTCTTTTCAATAAATCACTCCCGACAAAGTTAAAGTAGCTGAAACAAAAAAAAATGTCAAATACAAATTTTAATTTATAAGTCAAAAGGAAGTACCTACCCTTTTCAGTGGATCGCAGAGATGTTTTGGAATAATTTTTCATAATAAAAGGATACATTTTGTAATTTGTTTCCCTCTCAGAATTAAATAAATGTTGAAACTAGATTCGGTGATTCGACTGTAAGAGCATATATTATTACGTACTTACAGAGTTAAAAAGTTTACAGGGGTTTTATTTTCCATTTAATAATATTATTATGTTCGATATTTAGATGGATTGATAGCTAGTTGAAGTAACTTGGATAAAGTTTTCGTCTAACGGATAAGATATTATGTAGTCTGTATTAAATAAAAAATAGTACTACACAGGTAACTTTTATCGTGGAATGTTACACTCGGAAGAACATATCGATAACTTATTTATAACAGTATAGAATACAATCATATTAGTATAATAGGAGTATACAATCTCGTAAGTTCCT
The DNA here is from genome assembly GCA_037179445.1 of Phengaris alcon alcon. NCBI lineage: Eukaryota > Metazoa > Arthropoda > Insecta > Lepidoptera > Lycaenidae > Phengaris > Phengaris alcon. Next base: position 1,301,987 of record JAYRCH010000413.1, read on the forward strand.
TGTGTAACAGAGGTTTCCGGGGTCGGTACTCCAATAGCGAAGTTCAAGTCCTGGCTGTGAACAACTTTTAATTATTATACCTTTACATTGTACCGCCAGGGTTGCCAGCTGTCATTATTACAAAGGAAATAAATATTATACAATAGTCTATGAACATAGGAGCAGACGTAAGTGAGCTAACTATAGGTTATTATTATTAAAATAAATAAGCTATCTGATAACGTTTAAAAAAATACAAGATGTTTCCCGCGACTTCGAACGCGCAAGAAAGATCCCGCGAGAACTGTCAATTTTTTGCGATGTAAAGTAGCCTACGTCCTTCCCCATGGTCTACTCTATAACTGTGTAAAATTTCATCAAAATCGTTCCTGTACATTCTGTGCCTATTCAATGCAAACAAACAAACATACAAACAAATATTTCTTCTTTACTATATTAGTGTAGACAAGAAATCAGGCCCTAGACAATTAAATTGTGAAGTTCCTATATGGGATCCAAATGAAAATATAACGTTTATGCATATATTTATTATTCCCTCATATTCCTCGTCACATTCAAACTTCCACTTAAGGGGTCATACTCACGGGCCAACCTGCACATCCAGCAGCCAGTCAACAGTATCAATTGGCCGTCATTAGTGACAATAATTTTTCGTGTTACTTACATGCAAAAACATTTTCTTTACGGCTTACCGTAATAATACCATTTGAATATTATTTCAGCTATTATTTGTAATATAGAGGAAAGTTACCAATTATGGAATAGGTACCATTTTTGTTTTAGTGATATAAAACCAAACTTCAAAGTAATGACAATATTTTTTGGGAATCATATTTAAATAATCATATTAAAATCAAAAACAAAAAACAAACTTACGAATGAGTAACTAAATGTGGAATAGATAACCATATATGGAATATACGCGTAAGTCATCATATTTATAACAAAATTAGAAATAATCAACAATAAGATGAAATAAAATTACCTAAATTCAAAAATTGTAGTAAATATAGGAACTTGCTTAATTCACTTGCAAAACTGGCAGATTCTTTGCATCTGAGACTTTTTTAGACCAGCAAAATCACAATGAGCCCAGAACCCACCCATTATGAACATAGTTCAGCTTTCTCCACTATTATCAGTTAAAGAGTGTATTTGACAGAATATATATTCTGCATCAGTCAGGAGATACTTGGCCCATCAACTCATCAGGCTGACGTATTCCATAATAAGGCACCAAAGACTAATTTTTATGCGTACTATTTCAAACTAGTACTAATATTTTTTTAAGACACAATATTTTATTTACAGAAGATGTAGTGTGAGTGCGATAGTAAAGAGCGAATGAAATAGAAGATAGTTGTGTCATGTGTGTTGCGTTTTAAACTTTTAGTTTTGTAGAAATCGAGGGCTTCCATATTTGGTAACTTTCCTCTAATATTTAAATGTGACAACCCTTTAGAACTCCCAAGTATAATTAGGTTCGTCTTCGAATATTTAATTACACCGTTTTAATGTTATCTGTCCGCTTGTCTGTGTCAGTTTTTGTAGATTATTAAATAAATATTAAGGTAATAAGAATTATTATTATGTTATTATTAGGATATATACCTATAGGGATTACCTTTGTATTTCATGTAAGGATATTGCATCGGTGAATGGTTGTTATTATAATCCTAAAATACTTACTACTTATTTACGGTGCGTTTAGTTAGAAAATGTCAAAGTTTTTGTAGGTACGGAAGGAGAGGGACTTTTTATTAGTAATGGGGTCAATTTACAGAGCCTGTATAGGCAATATCTAATTTAACAGTGGCTATATCGGTAGTTTATGATACCAGCTAACTTTTCCAAATGAGTATAATCGTCAGATATGAGATATGGAATTTTTTTAAATGGTGGACGAAAAATGATTTTTTGCAGTCGACCTCCACGACGTATTCTGGCAGTTTTCATTATACTTTATAGAAACAACATTTACGATCTGTATGAATATAAAACTATTCATTACCTACGTGATTTTTGATTATTTAAATAATAGTGTTAATCTTATTCGAATTTTATGATTAATTTGTTTTTGTATAACATAAAACTACTCCCGTACGGCATACATGGTACAGATTTTAGGGGAGATACGATCCCCCTGGATCTAGTGCCCCTTTAAATATTTTTAATTATTGATTAATTATTGAATATTTCCATAGACCTAAGATAAAAAAAGCAAGAAAAGGTACACAAGAAAGATTACCAAACCGTTAAACAAAGTTGCGTCAAAAATGTAATCGTGTAATTAATGCTAAAACACCGTTTTTTTTCAAAACAACATTTCAACGTTTAAAAAAATTGTAGGTACCCTAGTAATTGCATAGGGGATCAAGTGTCCCTTAGGTCTAGGTCTATAGGTCTTTAGTTTTAGTAGCTAAATTAGTATTTTTTTCATCTGATATTCTGTTGGTTACCACATATTCTTGTAGCCAGATAAATTCCACGTATTCCGGTGTAAATTTGTTTTTAGCAGGACCTTTACGAAGGTAATTAGGGTTAATAAACAAAACGGGGGTCAAGTATCTTCAGTCTCAACTAAGGTCACGATTAATTAGTACTAAGGGAACGTACCCATACTACGTGACCCGTTTGGGGGGGGGGGGGGGGGGGGGGAGGTCTTAAAACTACTACGCTCAGTCACAGGAGCGTGGGCTTAAATTTTTGTTACGTTGTCGATTTCGCCGAAAGAAATTTTGCGTTTTTTCTACTTTACCTATATTCGAATATGGCGCGCAGTGGTGAAATTCGCATGGTGGTGCAGGGGACCATTTGTCTAGCGTACGACCTCTGCGGATTCTCTCCAGGAGGCCTCATAAGGTTTTGTGTGTTATGGGAGAAAGCGTGGAGTGGTTAGATGTCGAGGCCGTCGATGAAGAGGAAATGACCAAGTCTGAAGAAACTCCTGATACTACTGACCCCGTGATCAATGATGTATCCGAGTGGATTGATGCTGGGAACGCATTCATTGGAGACGTGTGAGATGGATATTAATGTAATTAAACAGAAAACATGTGTTGTTTTTGTAAATTAAGTTACTGTAGCAATATGTTTTTACATAAGTTTTTCTTCTTCATAATATTTAATTTACTAGTAATTATAAGTATGCATGCAGTCTTATACAATAAACGCCGTATTCATAAAAACAAATATGAGTCAAATTATTTTCAATTGTTACACTTTCTGCCTGCGAAATGATTAAAAATCATACATACTTGTCAATACTACGTAAAAATTTTAAGGAGAAGGGGGGAAGTATGGCATATTCTACGAGTGGTCACCGAGGGGAGGGAGGGGTCAAAAAATCCTTAAAAATAGGTCACGTAGTATGGGTACGTTCCCTAACATGGGTAAGTACGCCATATTTTTAGTAAAATGTTAACGATACAATAGATAAGTAATTCATATATAATTACTTACATTATTAAAACAAATAGGTAGCTTTTTCTTGTCTTCACCCATCTCTATCACACTTTGACGTAATTATTAATTATAGGCTATATTAAGTGTTTGTCTCTATCTCTATAATACCTTAAACATTTTTTAAAGTTTATTTTCGGAAACAAATAGGAAAATCTGCGTTATTGAAGCCTGATGAGGGACCGAAAGGGACGAATTCGTTCATTCGCATCGACGACGTCCGTGGAGCAAATCCGATGAATTATTCGGATTACCAACTGAATTATAATCGCGACTGCTTTTGTAAAATGAAAATTGTTTTGTTGATTTCATTCACACACATTTTATCAGAGCTCTGAATTTTTTTTTTTTTTTTTTAATTCTGAATGTAGGTATTACCTTCTTTGTAATTTAGTTAGTAACTTATATTAAGTAATAGAAACTTTATTAATAAATAATTAAGGGCTATTTTGGTGACATTAACCCGCAATTTTGTAGCTTTCACCAATGCGGAGCCGTTATTAGATAATATCACGTGCCGTGCATCATGATTCATGAGACGAATGAATTTTGAAAAGTAGCTCGGCGGTACCTCAGTCGCGCGTATTTGCATGTAAAATCATGTTATTACGTTACTAACATTTATTTTTGAAATTATATTGAGCAGCGAGAAGTGATAAATATCCTTTCTCTACCAAAAGTTTAAAAAACCCTACTTCTCTATTGTGTTTTCGTCCCATATCTATACTGCCATTCCTATCTAAAGTTTTAGAACATATCGTCTTCCAGCCGCTTTCTTCATTTTTGATTCAAAATAAACTAATAAGTACACTACAATCTGGCTTTCGTACTGGTCATAGAACTGTTTCTGCACTTATAAATATCACTGATGACATTCGGTGGGCTATGGAAAATAAATCTCATAGTGTCCTTGTTCTTTTAGATTTTAGCAATGCCTTCAATTCCATTAACTTCGATATCCTAGTCACTATGCTCCAGTCTCTTAATATGTCCCTTTCTGTCCTGTCCTGGTTTAACTCCTACCTTCGGGGTCGCTCGCAGCGAGTGCAAGTCAATGACAATTTCTCAGATTGGTGTTACCTTACTTATACTTGTGAGCGTTTGGTGGACTAGTGCCGGTGTCGTTGACTACAGATTTCTTAAATCTGACCAGACGATTACGGCTGATGTCTATTGCAAATTATGATGGAAAAGCTAGCTGCTAAACAACCGAGGTTGATCATTCGCTCAAGGCCACTGCTGCTTCAGGACAACGCTAGGTCACACACTGCACAACAGACGGCTACCAAATTAGAGGAGCTTCAATTGGAATGTCTAAGACATCCACCGTACTCCCCGGACCTTGCTCCAACAGATAACCAATTTTTTTTTCGAAATTTGAATAACTTCTTACTCTTCTTCTTCTTCTTAAAATTTTTAATTTGTAGCTATAATAATAATAGACGATCATAATACATATTGGTGGTGGTATGCCTGAGTGGTACTCCATTTTGATGATTAAGCATTACACTGCACTACTGACCATCTGATTCTGGCAGAACCTAGTTTTAAAATGTTTAATATTATTCCTTTACCATTTTATGCTATTTATTTATCTTATTTTAATATTATTTTGTTGTGTTTTTATTGTAACTACTTGTAGTGTATGTCCTGATTTGCCAAATAAACGTTTTTTTATTTTTTATTTTATTTTTTTTATTTTTATATTAAGTATATATTATAATTTAATAAACGGTAGTTCCGTGGAAATTAATACACAGAAAAACTTATTATTAAGTACATAGCTACCTATTTTGTATTTTGAAATATATGTAATTGTAGGTATAAGAATACCGTATATATAACTATAGGAATAGGAACCGTAGGTTAACCTAAGTATTTACAATTTCTCTCGGACGTGGCGTAACTCTACACGCTTGTACTGTGTACAAACCTTGGCCATCCTGCATAATATGGTACTAAATTTTCTTTCAAAAAAACTTGCACAACTCACGTCTAGCGACTAGGGCTTCCCTCTGAAGTAAAATCACCCTTCGCCACTGGGCGATAGAACCCTTATAAAGTTCAAACTTATAAATTATGTGAATTATTAAGGGCAATTTCGACACTAAAACTAATGCGATAAATATATATCACAAGCCTGAAGTATCGGAACATACAATAGGCATCATAAAATTGTTGGCGTGTGGACAGACTATAACAGGCTTAGTGGGAATACCTCTTGAGTATGGGAATTGTATAACTCTCCTTTAATCAGCACAAATTGGTACTAACATTTATTATAGCTATAAGCATTGTTTAGTACCTACATTTTCATTTTAGGAAATCATACTTAACTAAGGTATTTATAATTTTTTATTAATAAACTTTATACCCTACCATCTAACGACCCAAAAGGTAAAAACACTATATTTCTAAGACTCCGCTGTCCGTCCGTCTGTTAGTCACCAGGCTTGTATCTCGTGAACCGTGATAGCTAGACAGCTGAAATTTTCACACATAAAGTATTTTTCTTGCCGCAATAACAACAAATAGTAAAACCAGAATTGCACGGAACGGGCTCCCATACAACCAGTTTTTTACGGAACCTTCGTGTGCGAGTCGGACTCGCACTTAGCTTTTTGTAACTTTTTAAGTTTTAGTTTGATAATATTTAAAAGCAGTTAGTAGTTGCAGTTGAATGTTTGTGGCCAATAAAATCAAACTTATAAACTAACTGATAAGTACCTACTTACTAAACTACTACTACTAAACTAAGGTTTACATATCAACTTAACTTCTAAGTTCTAGTGGATACGTTAGTTAATGTAAAATCCAGTTTCATTTACCCAGTCGCAAGTTATGTTTACCGAAGACGATTAGTTTCAACTCGGTCTGAGCTTAAAAGCTAAAACTTTAGTTTGAGCTAGCCAGCTCCGGCTGGACGGGAGTTCTGCTAGTATTTGTAGTTTAGAATTCCGCGTCAGTTATTTTGCTAATGAAGACCAACTTTTAGAAATACATGAAGCCGACATGCTTGTTGCACCGGGTAACCGGCATGTGCACAATATGATATGCATGAAAAGGTTTAGGTTACAGTTAGAAACATATTAAGTATATCTATATTTTGTTATATACTGTTGTTTTAATGTATGAAACAAATAAAATTCTAACGAAGAATTTAATCTTGCCAAACTTAATATTTATAAAAATATTTTCTACTACTCAAGTAATTTGAATTTTCATGATTTTCTGAATTGACTTGGTACTCTACTAAAGTCACCAAAAATTTTAAGTAATTAAAATCAAAAGATTCCATCTGTTTTTGCTAATTTCATAATATCTCCATTCTGACACTAGCCTGCCTAGCCACCCTAGCCACCCTGGCCACCCTAGCCACCCTGGCCACCCTGGCCAGTTTTAGAACTATGTATTATTTAATTACTATCGTCGGACCCATTTTAAGTTTTCTGCCTTAAAGGGTTCATATTTTGCTTTAGTCCCATGGTATCAACTAAAGTAAGGCCAACGAGACGAGATAAAAAACGTAAATAAACGGACCGCTACTGAGTTGCATTATGAAAGTGAGTTAATATTATATCTGTCCCTATCACTCGTATGCAATAATGATGTCAGTTGGTCGACGACAGCTGTCGTAGCGTGTTTCGTGGTACAGGAAAGCGGCCAGTGCCGCAGTTGTCAACATTTGGTCCGCCAAACAATTGTGAACAAGTTCATTCCTGTTTGGATTGCGTTCGAAGTGATACATATTTTTTCGTCTCCGTATTTACTTGGTTTTTTGTTGTTATTATTCCGTTTCGGTTAGTTTTATTTTTGATTATTGCTGTTATTGTGAGTGCTTTTACGACAATTTTTATAGCAATATTGACAACATGATTGATAATACAATAGATAGTTATATCATAAAGACAGCTGACTCGGACTCTTCCGACGAATCATCTTTGTCTAGTACAGACGACAGCGATTAAAATTCGAACTTTATAATAATTTATTCAAATAAAAATGTTTTGTACCCCTGAAAATTTGTTTACATTCTTTATCTCGTCTGGTTGGTCTTACTTTACTTATAGGTAAAGTAAAAAGACAAAAATTCGTTAAGAAATAAAAATTTTATTATTATCAGTTCAAATATCGTATTTACATTCATTTATTTAATTAAAAGCACATTATTGAAACAATACTAGTGATGTGGCCGCGCCTGAGAACTGAGGGCGGCGGAGCGACGAGCGGAGCGGAGAGCGGAGCGGAGAGCGCGCTACATACGTCATACACGTACTAACAACACTGTCATTTCCTCGCAAACACGATCCAAAAATATCGAAGGTATAATTTTATATTTACATACATTACATAAAATACATCAGTATAATATCATTGGAGCATAAACATTTTACAGAATATTACTTGACAAGAAATTCCTTTTTTATTTATAAATTACAGTGCTGTTTTGGCTCTTTAAATGTTTTTGAATTACAAACAATTTATACAAACAGTACCTTTATGCAAATATTTTAATAATTTATAAAAATAATGAATTCATCGATAAAATTGTCTTAACCGTTACGCTTCCCTCTCCCTCCCCACTCCGCTACTCTATATGCGCGACCACTTAACATAAAAATAATAAAGTAAATAAAATTGTGAATAACCTATTTTACAGATAAGAAAAAATCTCATAAGAATTGCCTCATTGACGACTGGTCTCATTTGACACGCAATACTACAGTGATAGTTTTGTATGGGGTCTGTTCTGGGGCGTGGCTAGCCCACTACGTGCATACAGCTCAGTTCAGATATACGATTATCTTATTCAGATATAATATATTACGTAAGTACATCTATTTTGCTTAATTTCCACTGATCTTCTTGATATATCTACAAAAAGCTGTAAAAATAGGCATTTCCAAAGTACAGTTATTTCGTACTGTCGGAATGGAGAATGTTACTAGGTATGTAAAAGCACTTAAATTTTTTTTAAAGTTATGCTATTATGTATACAGATACACTAGTATTCGTTTTATTAAAAAATATTAAGTAGGTATAATTTTACACGCGTTCAAAGATCCGAAAATGTTCGAATCCCGCTAACAGTAGCGTGACGTCACGCTCCACCTCGGCCATACAGCCCGGAGTTCGCGCCGCACTGCGCACCGCTTAGTCGTAAGCGTGGAGCGAGTACAAACTAAAAGTTCATTACGACTCCTTGTTTACTAGCTCCATGGCCGCAAGTTACCGTCTGGGCCACATTCAAGTTAAATATCTTTGAAGCTAATTGACGTATCGAAGTAATTCTTTCACGAGTATTGTTTAATCTCCACGGAGAATACAGAAAGCTGACATTTAAAATTATAAACATTCTCCATTGCATTAGATTATACCGTCTCGTACAAAACTAACCCTGTAATATTTATAATTCTCCAGTCCACGATATGGGGGAAATATTGCTCATATAGTAAAACATATTCTTAACACATAATAGAATTTACAAAATGTAAGTAACAGTAACTACAACAGAACATGTGCAGCAATTGCAAATACATTTTGTAGTAACCTTTGTTCTAAAACATATTGACTATTGGTAAAATTATTGACAAAATAAAATTGATTGAAATAAAAAAAACATCATCGTTGTCATTACTTAAAATTGATTTTAAAAATAAAAAATCGATACCTACAATTTCTATTCATAAAGCTCTAACGTGATGGAACCATTCTCGAGCTTGAGTGAACGACTCATTCGATCAAAGTACCATTCACAAATCGATACATCGGTCTAGGAATAAAACTTAACAAGTATTGACTACCCTTCGACAATGTCAATCTAAACTCACGTACTTAACGAAATCAGGAAAAAAAATCATTGACTATATAAAATGTACCTCTAAAAACACCATTAACCTACTACCATTTTACCAAATAACTTTAAAACGAATGAGATAATGGAAGGAACTGTTAGGTGGTAAAATAAATATCGCAAATGATTGTCCGGTGGAAATAAATGCTACTATAACGCAATTTACGTACGTATACGCAAACGCGCACGCAATTTACGTACGTATACGCAAACGCGTACGCAATTTACGTACGTGTACGCAAACGCGCATGCAATTTACGTACGTATACGCAAAAGCGCACGCAATTTACGTACGTATACGCAAACCTGCACGCAATTTACGTACGTATACGCAAACGCGCACGCAATTTACGTACGTATACGCAAACGTTCACGCAACTCGTACGCAGCACGCTCAAAAACATTATTAAAAGTGATTAGTAGACGCGTGTGTATATTAAGTGCTTAATTATGCGTCGGTTTGTGAATGAGCGTTTCGGAACTCAAATATTTACAACCGTCTTACAATTAGTCGTCAGTTCAAAGTACAAATGCAAAACAGTGCGACCTGCCACACTTGATCCACATCTCTTTACTATTTTATTATCACAAATCGATATCGATTATAATTGAAAATGATTCTAATAATACTAAATTATATTTTATAATTTTCTCTGTCTATCGACATGTAAAATTAAAAAAAAAAGAGATTTGAAACAAATGTTTACACCACGTTATCTCCATATAAATGCTCAACCCCACACAATGTACAGTATGTTACAGTTCTGGGAGCTTAGACAAATATCAAAACGATAACGAAGTCAGACAAAAATTTAGGGACCAACATGTTGTCGCTAAATCTCATACATTTTTATCTTACATACCTTCATTATCGTTTTCGTTACTTTGGCTAAGCGCCGTGCCTCACTCAACGGGTGACCACTATACACTTAGACACAACTCAACAAATCATATACAATGAAAATATTGCGTTTATACAATTTACATGCTAATTTGGTGTTCGGAGCCCAATTACGGTTTAACTACGCGCCAGGGGAGGGAATTGGGGATACTATTTTGAATTTTGGGTTATTTTACTCCATTGTTAATTCCCTTTTACCGTATAGAATATACAAATACCCGCATGACTAATGAGTTAATAGAGCTGAAATATTAAAGGGATTTATTTATGAAATTGCATCTTTTGAGACTTTATTCGATGACAAAGCCTGTCAGTTCATAATTTTAAGGGTCAGCGACGCGCCCAGGTCTAATTGTAAGAGTTCGAATTTCGAGCTGCACCTTCATGTGAAGTGAATAAAGTTCAATTTTGTATCGCTATCTTAAAAATGCGCGCTGCAACGCGTTTCGGTGAGAACTGACGCTAAGCATTTCATTTAATATTGACTATTTGGCTGTTAAGCGACAAATCATTACACACCCAATTCTCTCACCCTGTATATCCTAAAGTTTTACACTACTCTACTATCGCGCGACCACCCGCTTCTCCCTTAGCAAACTTCGCGTAGACGCGGCGCGACGCGACGTAGCTATCTCGCGCCATTCGATTTGTTGACAAACTGACGCGAGATAGCTGCCTCGCGCCATTTCATTCATATACCTACTGACGCGAGATAGATATGTCGCGTCGCGTCTGCGTGCGTGTGCTGGGGCCGTTTACTACAATGGCAGTGCAAAGTTAAGACTTAATATGCGCCGTTTAGGTTACTATTTACATATTAGACTACAAGCTAACCCCTAAGGATTTTTATTTCATTGATTTCAACTATTTTTAAGTTCATTCGCTATTCATCTTTACAAAGGGAAAAATAAAATTTATTTCGTATATATTTTTTAAATTGTCTGCAATCACTACAGTATTGAGCCAATAGATGTAGAGATATTCTATTAAGAAATGTAAAATTAACGGAATACTGTATAAAGCGAGAAACAATAACGGTAACACTACAAGTCCGTCTACCGAGTAAGTTTATATTTTATTGTACACAATTTTGTCTACACTATAAGAGGATCGAGTTTTTTTACACAATTGGCACTAGTTGGTGTTAACGCTACTCCAAAATTTACTCTAATGTCGGGCCAGATAGACGAGAAACGCCGATAATTATTTCGTCACTTACCGGTCATAACGACAAGTCCTGAAACTTTAGCCAAGTTGTCATCGCTTATTACGACGATGAAGTTCGAAAACAAAAATGTATGGCATTTGATGTAAGCAGTGACATAGGTCACTGCTTACATCAAATGCCATACATTTTTGTTTTAGTACTTCATCGTCGTAATTATCGATGGCAAGTGGCAACTTGGCTAAAGGCTCAGTTTTCTTTAGACAAAAATATTGCGTTTACCCATCTTGCTTTTATGGCGACAAGTGAGCAATATTATCGCGCTAACTACCGGCGTTTGCCGCTACTGCGGCCGTGTGGCGGGTAGTCGGCGCGCCCTAAGTTTACACGTGAAGGGACTAACAATTTCGCTAATTTGACTACAACTAGGAGCCACCCTACCTATCTAAGGACGGCCCCGCACGCAACTGAGATCTGTCGTGTACACTTTTGACGTAAACATACAATCCATCGCTTGCCTAAGGGTAACGTCTATAGTTAGCGCCTTAATCAACGACAATTATAAAATGTACGAACTTAACCAATATCGATATTCCAGTATCGGTAGGTGGACGAAAAATATCGACGAGTGGACAAGGCGAGATGTAATGAATTGAATAAATGTTTATTTATTTATTAATTTTGACGTGAAGGAATTCACGTCAAAATTTTAAAAGAGAAATAATGCTTCAAAATTTTACATCTTGTGTGTCTATATTTATGTCGCTTATATTGTCATTCATCAGCTTACGCCATAGGTCGATATCTCGTCCACGAACCGATACTGGAATATCGGTATAAGATTTTATGAACCATCATCAGATATAGCGCTGTGCAATATAGTTTCGAGGACAATGCCGTACCTTTTGGTGATAATTCGACAACAATTTTACTAAGCCCGCAAATTAAGGCGTTAATAAAGACGATGTAGTGACGGAAAATAGAAATTTAAGTGCATTTTTATAGCACCGTGGAAGGAATGTGCATAAGAATCGAAACAAATCGCCAAGCTCAACGCGTCACTGAAAAGGGGCTAGCGACTGACTCACGAGAGAGTAAGAGGAACACAGCCACTGGTCCTCTTTTCCTACAGATCGTCTTAGGCTGGGATATTGACCGGAATCCGTAAGGGCGGGGAAAATTCAGAGCACTGAAAATAGAACTATGCGCTGATACAATAGAGCAAGTGTCGAGTCAAATGTCAATGTCATAATATATGACAGCTCGACACTTGGCGCTTCGATATTTTTAATCTTTAATGTATAATCGAAGAATTAAATTTTCCCGGTTCCGCCGGATTCCGGATCATATAGTCCCAGCCTCATCCCATCGACAGTATAAATAAATATTCAAAACTTCCCAAAAATCGCGAGCGTATCAGAATAAAAACTCTTTCCATTTTTAAAATAACTTCGTATTTTACCGTTATAGATACATGGCACACAGCTCTGTTTATATATATTTATACATTACACCCGCAACTACTAAAATGTATACGCTTTTCAATTAAATGTAAACATTCATTTTGGTCTTTAATTTTTAAACCAACGACTAAAACTTTCATTTCCTATCGCCCGTTGTGTTTGTATACTTTTCTGTGAAAATCACGTACACATGCTACCGATCGCGGGTGCACATTCGACACATCGTTACCTTGTCACCATACAATAATTGAATTACATGGATGGATACAATTAGAAGCTTAACAAGCGCTAAACATTAGTCGTAAGCGTTCGACGGATGGACGTGGGGAAGACAGGCGGGGTGATGACTTCAATCGACCGCGTAGACCTTCGACCTCGAAGATCTATCCAGCTTATAGTATCTGGTGACTCGTGTCGACCTCACAGAACTAGAAGCCTCATACTTTCTGGCGAAGTTAGACCTCATACTTTTATGTGCCCGAGTTACGTCATAGTTTTCTATTTCTGTGCGATCGCTTTGTCGACAGAAATAAAAAACGTGACGTCACAGCTCTATATCACTCTCTATTTACCATCCCTGGATATTGCACCTCTTTGATCAGACGCGTAACGTCACAATTTGGTATGTCTGTCTCTTTTTACTATAATCTATGATCCATTTTATACAGAGGCGTGACATCATAATTCTGTACTTCCATCTCTTTCTGCGTGCAGTCTTAACAGCTTACTTGTGTCTCTTTCTAACCTACGGCCTAGCGAGTACCAGTACAGTCACGATCATCATCAGCCACCACCCCAGTGCGGCCTGCGAAAAGACTATAGGGAACTAACTACCGCGGCGGTCACTCCTCCGGCTGCATGGCCACACCCTCCACCGTGAATATCGACACCTCTGCAACAAAAGAAACAATTATTAGAAAAAAATAGTTCGGCCGTGTCACGATACGCGTCTCCACTGCAGGGATTCCCATAGTGGGTTCCGTATAATAGTCATCGGGGTTCCGCCAAAATTAGTTATTATTAGCTGTTAAGTACTTGTAATAGTTCGGTTCACGTAAGATGACCACAAATGCCGGCCGTCTACCATACGTACACTCATGAAGAAAAGACTTACTTCAGACGAAATAATATTAAAATAATGTAATATTGTAAATGCTGGGAACCGAAATATGCCTTCTAAAATGTGGTCATCTTTCGTGAACTGATCTGTAAGTAGCTGTGGGAAGAACTTATTACATTTATGTAAGGTAGGTTAGATTATGACACAGCAGTATGACACAGCAGTGTGGATTCGTAATCATTCGATATGGGGTTGCATAAAATAAAAGTTATTTGGTTGGTGTTTCGTTTTCTTTAAAGTTTCGGTGCCCCTGCTCTATTCTATGTGAATACGCGGTCAAATGAGGTCAAAACAGTGGCGTTATTCCCTCTACCGAGCGAGTTGCACCACGTCCTTACTTAGCGTAATAATTTATTTGATCCTTTATACATACAAATCAAATAACAGTCGCTCGACAGTGTTACTTTTTGGACAGGACGTGAAAAGACAAATTGATTTTATGAAAGAAAATATGGACATTTTCGTGTGATACATAATAATTGTTGATTTTTTTCCATTAGTTACTTGATCGAAGAAATCATAGACATTCACGACTATTCATTTCACCACTGTGGCACAGGGGTTGCTCGCTGCGATGCTCAAGCCAGTGGTCGCCGGTTCGAATCCAAAGAAACAACACAGTTCGAAAACAATAAAAAAAAATAAGTTAAAAAAACTATAACCCGACTATGTAACAAAGGGGTCTAAAAAGACCGTAACAAGAAAATAATTCAGATAGAAATCTGGAAATGGATAGGTACAAAAATGGTCCAGCTAGAGCCGGTGTCACACCCACTAATGGTATCTAAGTGTCAGTTCACACCGAGATGCGTCGTGTCTAGGAGTAAGCTGACCCTAAGGCCTATAGAAGTTTCTAGAAAACGCGTATATTCATGATAAACAATATGCATACCCCAAGATAGATACGAGGGCTGCACTAAAAGTATCGGGAATGGAATATTTCCACTGTTCCTGTCATATTAAAATCTTTTTAATTTAAAACTCCTTGGTTTTAAAAATCGAATACCGTTTATTTATTTAAAAAAAGATTCTCGGTCTTGTCACAAGGTCTTGTCAAACTTGTTTAGTCGTTGAGAAAATGGAATTGACTCGAGAAAATTCTAGAGCGATGATTTATTATGACTTTCGAAGTGGTTTAACACAAAAACAGTGTGTTGACCGGATGATTTCTGCATTTGGTGATGAAGCCCCATCCAAAACCACAATTTATCGCTGGTTTGCTGAATTTCAACGTGGACGTGTCAAGCTCAGTGATGATCCCCGTCAAGGTCGTCCAAAAACTGCAGTCACCCAAGAAAACGTTGATGCTGTGCGTAAGCTGATTGAGGAAGATCGACATGTGACATACCGCGAAATTCAGGCAACTTTAGACATTGGCATGAGTCAAATACAAATAATCTTGCATGAACAATTAGGTGTAAAAAAGTTGTTTTCCCGATGGATACCGCATTTGCTCTGTGAAGAGCAAAAAGCGGCTCGCGTTACTTGGTGCGTCAGAACTCTCGAAAGATTACACGCAGGATCCTCAAATGCTGTATACAACATCGTATCAGGTGACGAATCCTGGATATACGCGTACGAACCCGAAACAAAAAACCAGTCACGTGTTTGGGTGTTCGAAAATGAGTTAAAGCCAACAAAAATTGTTCGTTCACGGAGTGTTGAAAAAAAAATGGTGGCCACGTTTGTCTCCAAAACCGGCCATGTTGCGACTATTCCTCTTGAGGGACAAAGAACGGTTAATGCAGAATGGTATGCTAACATTTGTTTGCCACAGGTCGTTTCTGAACTCCGTAAAGAGAACTGCAACCGCCGCATCATCCTCCATCACGACAATGCGAGTTCTCACACCGCGCACAGAACAAAAGAGTTTTTAGAGCAAGAAATCATAGAATTATTAGACCATCCGCCGTACAGCCCCGACCTAAGCCCTAATGATTTCTATACTTTCCCTAAAATAAAGAATAAATTGCGTGGTCAGAGATTTTCATCACCTGAAGAAGCTGTGGACGCCTACAAAACGGCCATTTTGGAGACCCCAACTTCCGAATGGAATGGTTGCTTCAATGATTGGTTCCATCGTATGGAAAAATGTGTCAAATTTCGCGGAGAATACTTCGAAAAGCAATAAATACATTTTTAAATAGTAATGTTGTGTCACTTCCTTGATTCCCGAAATTTTCAGTGCCGCCCTCGTACAGACGGCTGCGATTCGACATCGACTGTTCCGATCCTTATAAAGTAGGTGCGACCACGGCTTTACCTTGACCATTTTTTTACCTATACATTTCCAGATTTCTATCTGAATTATTTTCTTGTTTCGGCCTTTTTAGACCCCTTTTTTTACGTAGTCGGGTTATAGTTTTAGTAACTTATTTTATTTCGTACTTTTCCGTTTCCCAATCGAACATATTTTTGGAATAATATTAATAAGTAATGAAACACTTGAAGTTAGAAATATCTTCTTCACGAGCGCCAAATTTTTTTCTAGAATTAATGAACAATAATGTAAAATTGTTTCATCTCCATGTTTTAATTAAAAACGGATGAACCGATTAACCGATTTTAATCTAGTTTTTTTTTGTTTGAAAGCTGACATGATCGAGTGTTCTTAGCTATAATTCATCATCATCAGCTCGTTCACTGCTTGAAAATTCAGTTCAATATAATATATATATATATATATATATATATTTAATTATTTAAGGTCGCTTGGAACTACATAGGTTATCAGCGACCACTTACACTTACATTATTTAAATTATATATATTATTGTACCTTGTATTGTACCTTTGTAGTGTGTAATGTTGCCAAGACCTTTCTTTGGATACCAGACACGTGATGATTACCTCGGTTTCAGTTTTTTAGGATGTTAGAATCTGAGGTCTCATTATCAAAACACAACATTTTGAAAAATATTATATAGCCTATGTTAACCGCGGCATCAATACGAATCTATTGACACCTCATTTATTAAAATCTGACCAGTAGTTAAGACGCTACGATGGAACAAACATACATTGATGGATTCGCCGTTATAGGGTAAAAATGGTTGTGTATTAAATATGTATATAATATATTATTATTTTAAAATATATACGTATAGTATAAAAGTATTGAATATATTTCCGCTGTCTGGTATCCGTAACACAAGCTCTTCGAAAACTTAGCACGAAACCAGATTGACGTGGTGTGAAAGCTTCCATAGATATTATTCAGTATGCCAAGGGTTTTACAGACATTTCTTGTGCCCACAATCTATACGTTTATTACACGGTATAAGCCGTAAAAAGTAGTTTTATGGGCACAATAAGTGTTAAGGGAAAGGGGTCTAATGCGAGTTTTATTGCGATCGCATTTCCCAAACGATATACCCTCTATACAGGGTGAGCAGAGACAGAAATTGAGTTATATTTATCCTTTGAGCTTCCGTGACCTGGATTGAGCTGGTCCAATGAGGCTTTATTTATCCATTTAATTAATTTCCCTAATTCTCAAGTACGAACGCTCAACTATGAAGGAAACCATTGCGAGGTACCTGCGTGTGAGAAGATTCAGAATAATCTACAAAGTATTTTTGAACCTATGTTATAATACTAGCTTTTGCCCGCGGTGCCGCGTAAATAAACTATCCCACGGGAACACTGTACTTTTTGGGGATTAAAAGTAGCTTATATTTTAATCTAGAGCCTTTTACAGCCGCATACATCTAGCGAATTATTTATACGAGTTGTTTTCGCGCGACCCGGAGTTTCCTTCCCCTATGTTAAGAGTATCTTTATATTAGCGTGTTTTTTCCGGATTTCTGACGCCAATCGTACTAATGGATAGACGTGAACCCACACTGTTAAATGCATTTCTAAGTATGAACTTACAGAAGAAGAAAGTCTGTATTGCTAGTATTTTTAAACATTTTTTATATATTATTATTATGCAATACAAAAATACAAATTCTTTTTCCTTGATTTGTAGTCATCATCAGAAGCCCTACAGGGGCTTATTACACTGAGAAAAAAGTGACTACGTACTACGTAGCGTACATAAATACATACGTATGTACGAGCACATGAGTGTGTGTTTTTTTGCTCGAGTACATAAGTGTGTAATAATAATGTCTATGGACGCTTCACACTACGTCAATATGGCCCCGTGTTACAGCCTGTACCAGACAACGGGAAGTATATTTAATACTTTTATAATATACATATATTTAAGATTTTTATTATATTATACATATATTTAATACACATCCATGACCCAGGAACACAGATTTTTTTCCGGGATTCGAACCCGCGACCCCCGGCTTGAGCATCAGCGTGCTGAACCACAAAGGTCGTCAAATGTAACGCAATACGTGTACGTGTACACTGTACGTGATTGCGAGTTTGTGTGCGTATGTTATATGTATCACCTCGAGCACGTACACGTGTGCGTGCTTGGGTGTTGTGTACGCATGTATGTACGTAACTGGGTGCGTGTACGTGTACGCACGCATGTGAGTGCGTGCGCGTGTTGCGTGCGTGTGTACGTAAGTGCATGCGTGTATGTACCGTGCGGCAGGTGCGACAGTCGCGCGGGCAGGTCGGCGAAGTAGTCGTGCGAGAGCGCGCGGGGGGCGGACAGGCGGCGCGCGGGGTCCGGCTGCAGCAGCGCCGCGGCCAGCCGCTGCGCCTCCCGCCCCGCCTCGCGCAGCCGCGGGAAGGGCGCGGACAGCGGCCGCGGCGCGAAGGTGGCCCAGCGCGCCGCGTGCTGTCTGTACCCCGGTAGCCGCGACACTCCCGACCAACTGTCTTCGGACGGCGCTCCTAGTACCTGGACATCAAATACATTAGTCACAAAAAATACACAACCAACTTTTCCAACCAATTTCCATCTTTTCTTCATCTTTCTATTATTTTAAACTCCGACCAATAATATAAACAAACTACTCTTGTCAATTTAAATAAAAAGTCTAAACAACAAACAGAATATCGCATAGACGGTCCAAAATCCTAATAGTTCTAGTTTTTGCGGCGGTCGGTGGTTCGCCAGTCAAACGCGTCGGTGAATATTTCAGCACCCACAACTGACGGCTACAACACGCGCTGGAAAAATGTGGCTATGTATTGCCTACCTACACGAAACAAAATAAAATATTATGATAATTGAATATAATATTGTATCATGTCCATTGTTCATATAAATAATTAAAATTGAAGCGTCTGTTTGTAATTTCAAATTAACAGCTTTGCAATAAATGTATATGACAGTAGATAGTAGGTATATAATACGGTACCTACAACAATACTTTTTTAATTTTTTTATCCGTCTGTCTGTCTATCTGTCTGTTTATTACTTTACGTGTGGCTACTTTTATCTTAGGGTTCTGCTAAAATAGAGGGTCCCTTTTGGTCGGTCGGTTTGTACTATGTACTTGATGAAATATACTGATTCAATTATATAAAATAAAATTTATAGCACCCACTAGTGCGTGCTAGAGATGTTCGACCTTTAGCCGAGGGTGTTAGGTGTTAATATCGTATAGCGTATCGCTTCGTTTCGGTGTGAAATGTGAATTGGCCCCAAATCACACCGAAACGAAGCGATACGCTACACGGCGCTGCATTTTTAAGGTAGCTATTCACAATTGAACTTTATTCATCACACAAGAAGATACAAGTTTCATTGTAAGAGATAGAATATCAGGTTGCACTGCGCTGCAAAGCGCATTTGTATGACAGATGCCATAAGAAACGTGTATCGAATAAAGTTCAATTTTGAATTGCTATCTTAAAAATGCAACGCCGCGTGGCGTGGCGGTGTGTGCTGACCCTTAGGGTTATATTATTTACCTTAAAGATCTTGTCCAGCTGGTCGTTGGTGTCCCTCACGCCGGGGAAGGTGGGCACACCGCTGAGCATCTCCACGAAGATGCAGCCCACGCCCCACATGTCCAGCGACGTGCTGTACTCCGTGCTGCCCAGGAGGACGTCTGCAAAATAATTCACCATGTTAACACTACGTCACAATAATCTAAGTCTTCTTGTACCTTTTGATAAATATTATATATAAAAATGGATTGCAATTTCAATGTCTCGCTAAGACTCGAAAACGGCTGGACCAATTTGGTTTACTTTGGTGTTGAAATTATTGTGGTAGTTCAGGGAAGGTCTAAACAGTGTCAAATGTTGGAAAAGGTGTAGACGTAGGTGTCGGATTGTATTTGTAGGTTATTGTATGTTGTTTATTTATTCCAGTTCATAGTTAAGACAGAACAAGGTGTGTCGGGACAGCTAGTAATAGATAATAATAATTGACCAATGAGGCTTAGGCTGTGTTTGTATTGTCCGGAATCCGTAAAGCCGGAGAAAATTCAGAGCACTGAAAAAGAACTCTGCGCTAATAAAATAGAGATGAAAATCGAACACATGAGTAACGAGTTGTAATATTTGACATTGACATTTGACTTCACACTCTGTGTTCGATTTTCAGCTCTATCGTATTAGCGAAGAGTTCTATTTTCAGTGCTCTGAATTTTCTCCCGCCTTACGGATTCCGGAAAATATAGTCCCAGCCTTAAGCCGTGTTCACATTAACCAATTAGAGGAAGCTATTTTGACATTTGCACTGATTATTCACTGCAAATTTTACGCGAATAGACTATAGTGTGAAGGGGCCCTTGGTCGTCTGACGTATGGTCCTTCACGGTTGTAATGTAAAGAGAGTCAGTTCGTTGTTCTGACCTGAGGTCGTACTGACCTGGCGGGCGGTACCAGAGCGTGACCACCTCGTGCGAATACGTGTGGCTCGGCACGGACTTGGCGCGCGCCAGCCCGAAGTCCGCTAGCTTCAGCTCGCCGTGCACGCTGATGAGCAGGTTCTGGGGCTTCACGTCCCTGGGTAGCAAATAAAGTTTACTTATTTACTGAGAAAATAATATTATTAAAGTTTACTTATGAATAGCCTAACCAAAACCATGTCAGGACATGTCTAAGGAGGGTTCCGTAACTATCCACGCGGTTCCTCGAGTATTATCCTGAAAATTGATGCGCTATGCGATCGCGCGGATGTTTGCGTAATGCGGCGTCTGCCTTAAGTCTTGAATGTAACCAACATTTGTGCCCAATTCATTCCTTTGCCTACAAATATTTACGTGTGTCTACGATAACACAGAAACTAAGACGTACAGTCAAAGAGAGATCTCGAAAACATAACAAGATTTAAGCCAGACAAATCCCCCTGTCGAGCAAAAAAACGAGCCAAACCCCATTTTATTACGAAGACGCGGCTCCGGATATGAGCTCGCTAAGCGGCTGACTGTGACCCGGTAAACTTCCGGCGTCTGGGCCGGATGTACAGTTTGTGCAATAGCCAACAACATAATATCGTGTACGGTGTACGAGATCATTTCGCGTACAATCGAGGATTCTTTGTGTGGAATCGTCTGATTTGTCACTTTAACGTACATCCCGTTCGGAGTTATTTTACTTCTGACAGGACCTTTATGCCAACGACATAAGGATCAGATCATCTTACAGAAATTCCGTAATCGTATCTAGGTATGTTCTTATTATCTATATGTTATAATCTTATTTAAACTTGTGATGGTAACAATCCATAATAAATAGATACGTATAACGAATGCTCGCGCTGATTTCCCATAGGGGTAAGCGAGCAGACCTCAATTTAAGGCAATTCTATGACACTTATTTCGTCTCATAAGTCATAATATGGGCGTACCCAGGTAGGGGCGGGGGGCGGGGGGGCAATCAGGGGCATCTTATGGGGGGGAAGCAGCTGCCCCCCCCCATAAGATAAAATAAACGTCAATTTTCCAATTTTCAATACACCAGACCGACCATCTTCTCGAAACAGGTATGAGCTGCCGCCGCCCCCCCCCCCCCCTCCCAGCTGAAATCCTGGGTACGCCCTTCAGTCATAACACTCGTATCATACAATATTTTGTCCTCGCGGCTACATGTAACGTCATGTCTACTATCCCAATTTTCTACCGATATAATATTGATATGTCATAAATAGAATCTGTCTGAAATCTCGACATTTCTGATGTGAAAATGATCTATAATGAATCTGTTTGGCGGCCGCGCGTTGGAATCGATTTCACGCAGGCGAGTTTTGCCGTCGCCGTTAAATTGTTCGTGGAACGTTATATCTCTTATTAAATTTTGCAGATCTGTAACTAACATAAGTGTAGCTTACGATTAATCATGGACGAGACAAAAATCTTTGACTTTTACAACGTTTGAGGTGGGCTTAGAAATCTTAAACTTTAAACGAGCAAATCTTGTATGTATATAATCGGAATCTCGGAAACGGCTGCTAGTATTTCCATGGTAAATTTAGTATGTAGGGAGTTTTGGGAGAGAAAAATCGATCTAGCTAGGTGGTATAATATGTTTTTTCTTTCGTCGCGTAATATGATATGAGTGATTTAATGATTTTTATATGTCAAATCCGGTTGGCGACTTAATTAACTTTGGACT
This sequence comes from Phengaris alcon alcon, assembly GCA_037179445.1. Lineage (NCBI taxonomy): Eukaryota > Metazoa > Arthropoda > Insecta > Lepidoptera > Lycaenidae > Phengaris > Phengaris alcon. The sequence continues at coordinate 1,324,436 of JAYRCH010000413.1, forward strand.
TTTTGCGTTGTTGTCAAATTGGCATCTCGGATTCGAATAAAAAATATTTTTGTGATTTTTTTTCTTTTATAGTTTTGCATTTCTTTTATCGCTCTACTAAAACTCCGAGCATCCGGTCTCCCAGGTGCATTATAATAAAACGGAACAAACGTGTGGGCCTCCACAAATCGCACGCAAGTTGCCGACGGTCTTCCACATACCTGTGCAGCACTCTCCGGCGGTGGCAGTACGCGAGCCCCCGCAGCAGCTGGTACATGAAATGCCGAACATTGTGCTTGTTCAGCCCGCCCGGATGCCGCTCCATGTATTGTGAGAGATCCGTGTCCTGGAATAGAGGGCATATTTGAGGAAGCAGTCAATGTTTGTCTTTTTTCTTCTATTGGCCCAATCTCTTCCCTCTGAAGAAAGAAAAGAGGTATAAAGCAAAATGTGCCGAAGTAATGAGAATAACGTTTGAAGCAGAAACAGAGATATGGCCTACATGAGTTACAAACCATCGTTAAAAAGCCCCGTTGGAAATAAAAGAATAATGAAAAATATGTCATAATCAGTGAAAATTACATGTAGGTATAATATGTTGGAATATATTACGCTGCATTGTAATATGCCGATTTGAGTTGCAAATGGCAATGGTGACCGAGATCGATTGTAATTGCTCGTGAGGACCACCCACATTTTGGCCGTCGTTTAGCTTCTCACGTAGAGAAGCAAAACGACGGACGGAGAAGGAGGGAGGGAATGGACGGAAAAGGAGGACTTTGACGTTTGTGCCCGCTGTCACCTTTCAATGTCAAGCTCCTCCTCCTTCTCTTACTCACCACGAACTCGAAGACGAAGGTAAGCGTCTCGCGCGTGTGCACAATGTCGTGTAGCGTGACGATGTTTGCGTGTTTCAGTTCTTTCAGCAGCGACGCCTCGCGTATCGCCGTGAACGGCGCACCTTCCTCTTCTTGCAACCTGATTTCTTTTAGCGCCACCACTTGTTGCGTTAAACTGTTTAATTGCAAAAATGGTTAATAATGTAGAAAAAACGGGTTTGGTCTACAGAAGAAAATGTGTGTGTGTGTGTTCTCTCGTTTTTCTATGCGCTAATCTATTCAATACCTATTCCTACGGTATTGATCCCACATGTGCTGTTTAAATCAAGACTAGCGAATTAGAGAACTGAGTATAGGCAGGAGCGTATTAAATTGCTGGTAACTCACTTTTACATGTACCCCCTTACTAATAAATATATTTACACAATGGCTAACTTAATGGCGTCGGAAAAGTCACTTAACTCTGTTAAGTGACTTTCCAACGCATCAGACAAAGACAGCACCGCTGTTTAAGTTATTCGTTATCTAAATCTTTTTATTAGTAAGGGGGTATACTTATACAACCCCCATTGGGGATGACCGATACGTCCTGCATTAATAATTAATTAATAAGACATTTCAACGACAACTTAATTTACATAATATTATGGCAATCTGATGTATTCTGCTTTTTTACGAACAGATATTTATATTTTTGTTTAGATTTACAACTGTAACGGCCGAATTTTCAATCGCTACTTAAAGTTAGGAGCCCTCCTAAATCACATGTTGTCACTTTATCTGCTTATCAGAGTGACCAGGCAAGCATGTGACTTGAGACTCTCTTAATTGAGTAAGATTAACTGCCGGTTACTGAAACGCTAATCAAAATTAAGAGCTCCCATTCACAGGCTGTCGCTGTCTCTGCTAGCCGAAATGACAAGGACGGCGTGTGACTTGAGCGTCACATAATTCAACTATCGCTTCAGTATTCGGGCGTTAATTTCTTTTCAGTTCACAGAAAATCTGCTTTACGTAATTTCAGCCGAACATTATTATTAAGGACATTATTATTATAATTATTGAGAATGTTCAATGAATTGTCATATTATTTACATTAATTTGGAAAAATCTCATTACATCAACAATGAGATTGCCTAAATAAGCAATAAATCGCTCCTTTTGTTTGTCTCGTGGGAGACTCGTGACGTCGGTGCTTCGGTGAGAAACATCGTCATCATTTGATCGTAGGCCACGAGGCCGGGAATCGGGATTACTAAAAAGATTAGAGTAAGCTTTCAAGTTTGTTTACGTCACTACTAAGGTAATATAATACACAAAACATACAAATGTGAAGCAAGGTCGTAAAATATTTTAAACATATCTCAACATTAATTTGTGTTAATTTTTTTATTTCTTTGTTTTCAAACAATAAAAAACTATAACACATTTTTATTATCAAAATACCTATATAAAATATGTTACCATCGCAAAAAAACAGAAGATCGTGAGATATTATGAATTCTTGAGATGATGGAAAATTAAATAATATAATATGATTGATAAGTTTCCGAAACGACAAAGAAAAACTTCAAAAATCTATTTAAAATAAATTTATTTCTCAACGTAGTTTCCTTCTACCTCGATGCATTTAGTCCAGCGCTTCTCCAATGCCGTTACACCAGTTTGATAAAATGTTTTCTCCAACTCCTCAAAATACTCGTCCACGGCAACAATGACTTCTTCATTTGATGAAAATCTCTGGCCACCTAACTATTTCTTCAGGTTCGGGAATAAGTGGAAGTCGCACGGGGCCAGATCCGGGGAATAGGGTGGATGCGGTAGCAATTCGAACCGCAATTCATGGAGTTTGGCGACTGCAACCATTGACGTGTGTGCAGGTGCGTTGTCATGGTGGAACAAATTTTTTTTCTTGGCCAAATGTGGTCGTTTCTTCTGGATTTCTTCACTTAATTTTTGCAGCAAGCTTGCGTAGTACTCTCCATTTATTGTTTTTCCTTTTTGCAGATAATCCACTAAAATAATCCCTCGAGCATCCCAAAAAACAGTCGCCATCACTTTGCCGGCCGACAAAACCGTTTTTGTTTTCTTCGGCGCAGGTTTTCCGCTCTCAGTCCACTGCTTAGATTGTTCTTTTGTCTCGGGAGTATAATGATGTATCCAGGTTTCATCGACTGTTACAGAACGCCGCAAAAACTCATTAGGATCTCGGTTAAACAGCGCCAAACACTCCCATGAATCGTCCACTCGACGTTGCTTTTGGTCTACAGTGAGCAAACGCGGCACCCATCGCGCGCAAAGCTTTTTCATTCCCAAATGTTGGTGCAAAATATTAAAAACGAGTTCAGATGAAATGCTCACCATCTCTGCTATCTCGCGCAACTTTAAGCGCCGATCATTCAATACAATTTTGTGAATTTTTTTGATCATGTCCGGATTCGTGACTTCATTTGGACGGCCAGACCTGTGGGCGTCTTCGCAGCTCTGTCTTTCACGTTTAGAATCAGTTACCCAGGTGTGAATTGTACTCAATGCAGGAGCAGAATTACCTAAAACACTGTCTAGCTTGGTTTTAATCTGGGTTGCTGTTTTCTCTTTTAAAACGTAAAACTTTATTACCGCACGAATTTCGTTTCTTTCCATTGTTAAGAAAATTTACGACAGAGAAAGTTCTACGTCCTCTCGAACAAATTCCATCAGTTCGGTTAAATTCAAATTTGGCGTTCTATTTTCAAAAAGATGCCAGAATATAATGTAAAATCCTTTTTTGCAAATCATTTTTTTAAGTTCGTCGTTTCGGCCAGTTATCAATCAGCCCAGGTAATATGTAATATTAATTTTTATGGACGCTTCACACCACGTCTATCTGGCCCGTGCTAAGTAGGTTAACGAAGAACTTGTGACACGTGGACCAGACAACGGGAAGTAAATTTAATACGTTTATACTATACAATATACATATTATATTTGAAGACTTTTCTTATATTATACACCTAATTAACACACATCCATGACCCAGGAACACAGAAAAACTTTAAGTTCCTTCGGCTGGACTCGAACCCGTGACCCCCGGCTTGAGTACCATCGCGCTCCACCACTGAGCCACAGGGGTCGAATTATTTGAAAATTTATGATTAGGTACGCTAGTGTAGTTCAGTTGTAAAAAAATCACATTGTGGAGTCGCACAAAACTGCCAGCGTTAATAAAAGAACTCAACTTATGATCAACTGCTACATATAAAGCCGGCATTCACGGTGTATCCGGGACGCAACTCATGTAGCACGTGAATGGGACTCGCTCGTTAGCGGTCCACATTCATGCCGATGAATAACTAATTGTCTTTTTATGTTAATCCTAACTTTATGTGTCACTTTATTCATAATAATTATTACTATGTGCTTTTCATGTTAGGGAATTGCGAGCGTTTGTGACCCAATGAGCGTTTTTAAATTCGTGACATGTGACAGTTATTTGACACGACAACGACCGTCGGGCTATCGAGCGCCGCGTCTTCGATACCACTTACGCCACCAGATGACGCTTTGTGAGCGTTGGGTCTGCCCGCCTAGCGGCAGAAAAAATATCAAACACCCTCATTGGTAAGTTTGGTACCGGGGGGCGGGGAATAGTCAAAAGTTAAAAACTATAACCCGACTGACTATTACATAAACTATGTAGCCTATGTTACCCCGGGCCATTATCACGAATATATTGACACCTCATTCATTAAAATCGGACCAGTAGTTTAGACGCTACGGTGGAACAAACATACATACATGGACTGCCAAAATCATTACCCTTTCTTTTGTCTCCGCCGTAGTCGGGTAAAAAGAAGGCACGTCCAACTACTATTGTGAATGTGAAAGTTTGTGAGGATGGATGTATGGATGGATGTTTGTTACTCTTTCACTCATAAACTACTGAACTGATTTCGATGAAATTGGCATGTTATGTAGTTTAAGCTCTGGATTAACACATAGGCTACTTTTTATTCCGAAAAAGTACAGTGTTCCCGTGGGATACTGTATATACGCGGGCGGAGCCGCGGGCAAAAGCTAGCATTAAATAAGTCATAGAAAATCAAAAGCACTCACTTGCTATAACCTTTAAATACAGTCGCGTACGAGCCCTCGCCCAGCTGCTCCAGCTTGATGTACGCCTCCGACTTCCCGAACGGGGAGTCACCCTGTTGGCAAATACGGTATGGTTAAACGACGCTACCTGGGTAACCGAGCGAAACTCGGACTTTTTATAACTTTAAACAATAATAAAAATAAAAACAAAAATATTTTTCTGACCGGGATTCGAACCCACCAACCACCACATTCCAAATTTTCAAACAACGCAAAAATTATACATACGTATACCAAATTGCCACTCGGACTGACATAGTACCTATAGTCAAAATTATTGAAATTATATTGTTGCACGACGAAAGAAAAAACATATACAGCTTAAAAATGCGCAGTTTCTAGGGATAATACCTAGCTAGATCGATTTTTCTTCCCTAAAACTCCCTGCACACTAAATGTCATGGTACTACTTGCAGATACAACAATTCAGAAGAAGATTCAGAAATAGATATTTTCACAGAACAAAGGGATATAAATAGAAATATATATCTTACATAGAAACACGTAGGTCGTAGACGAACCGCTAAGTGATTGTTAGGTTCTATTGTATACACATAAGTACTGCTAGCCATTCGCATAAGGATATATATATATATCAATATCACTTATCCTCAGCTACGTGTATCACAACGAGAATGTACGAGTGAAGCTTATTCCCGCGCAACATATTTGTCACCGGGCGTCGCCATAAATATCGTAGGATTACTATGATTAATGGTGCTTAGATCATATGCGTATGGATATGTCAAATTCCCTATATGTTTTTCTTTCATTTCGATCGCCAGTAATGTAAAGTCGACATGGCGCACCTTCCAATACTTCTAATACTCTCTGTCAGCATTCGAGATCAATATATATATATATATATATATACCTGACAGGATTGCCTGTACAGTTGAGTTGTACTAGGTAAACCGGTATGTGTACGTCTAAGTGGGAGTTTTTCTTTTCGCATTCGATCGGGAGCGCGTTTGGCGTTCACTAGGAATTTGTATGTGATTTGTACAGCGCCACCTGGTTGTAAACGCGACAACAAGGTCAAATCACATACAAATTCCAAGTAAACGCCAAAGCGCTCCCGATCGAATGCGAAAAGAATAACTCACACTTAGCACTCGGCTCAAGCTTACCTGACAGCTGTAACTGTGCATGCAAACCTGTCAGGTACACCCTTGCGTGTATAAACTATATTTAAAGTTCAAAATCCACTCAGCAAAACAAAAATAGTGCGCTGTTTTGTATTCGTTTCCAACAAGATCATGTCATATTTCGGTATCGCCAGCCCATTCTTGCCGAAGGGTGGCCCTGCCACATATGAAATTATAAGGTTTAGGCCAGATTTAGATACAAGGTGTCCTAGAAGTAATAACATTATATTGTACTTATTTAATGTTATTACACATAATCATAATTTCGGCAGTTTCAAAATAGCCAGCTAATAAGCATATTGATCTCGAATGCTGACAGAGAGTATTAGAAGTATTGGAAGGTGCGCCGTGTCGACTTTACATTACTGGCGATCGAAATGAAAGAAAAACATATAGGGAATTTGACATATCTATACGCATATCGATCGATCGATCTAAGCACCATTAATCATAGTAATCCTACGATATTTATGGCGACGCCCGGTGACAAATATGTTGCGCGGGAATAAGCTTCACTCGTACATTCTCGTTGTGATACACGCAGCTGAGGATAAGTGATCATCTAAAACGATAGCCATGTCCAAAATATGCGATAAAGATACATACCTGCGCATTTTCTAATTGCGCTGTAGCCCGTATTCTTGTGAGGATGGATAGATGGAGGAATATGTGTAACTTTTTTACGCAAAAACTACCGAACTGGTTTTGATGAAATTTCTTAAAGCACACCGTTCCCGTCTGATAATGTATATTCTACACGGGCGGAGCCGCGGGCAAAAGCTAGTAGATTTTATAAAATTTCACTCCCAACAATTAAACTGTACGAAGTATAAAGCTTAAAATTCAATATCACCTTAGTAAAAACCCGTCCCGCTGGAACGACACAGCCGAAAGGTACTACACTCTACTACAATACGGGATATTGATTTTTTTAACATGTTGATGGATTTTAACATGTTTTTATGGCGTTATCAAAAACGTGAGAACTTCACGGTGCTACTATAGAATGGAAAATATTTTTCCATCCGAAAACTACGTCAGCAGCTGAAAATGTATTCAAAAATAAAAAGAAATCCGTATATTTTGCTGCGATAAAAAGTAGCCTATGTAATAATCCAAAAACCATACAGTAGTTGTGAGAAAGAGTAACAAACATCCATATATACAAACTTTCGAGTTCATAATATTAGTATTAGGATTGATCAACCGTCGTCAGTAAAATTAGAGTCTATAAACAAATTTTTAAAATTGATGTTAGTAATTTAAATTAACAGCTTTTCACTTAATGCATAAAAAAGTATATACGGCACTTACAATAAAAAAATATATAAATGTCTGTCTTGTCCATCTGTCTGTCTTTTTATTCCGGATAATCCCTGAAACGACTGGACAGTTATAAAGAGTTAGGTTACTTTTATTTAACTTAAACTACTTTTATCTTAGGGTTCTGTTTAAAAATAATAGGGTTTACTATCCATTACATTACAAACGAAGTGGCGGGGACCAGCTAGTCTTTGCTAATAACAAGCCATATTTTAAACTCATGTTGTATTAAATATGTCCTATTAACTCGATTTTATATGAATATTTTTATCCACTTTGATTTAGTCCTTTGGGAAACGTTAAAGGTAAACAACCTGTACTATGCAATATTAAATTATGAATCGTAATATTCTCTACAGTTGTGATGGCGGCCATTTTATTTTATTTAGTTTCATATAAGTTTAACCTTGTTTTATGAAGTTTCTCTCCAACCCGCACTAGGAACTCTACATTATTAAGAATTCATTATTCTCATTTATGTTGGTTCCCAATCGTTCTGGCCTAGATCAGCCTAACTTAGACTGGGTCAATAAGTCTCGTTAGCTACCAGATAGTGGAATTTTTATATTTTTCACTACTTATCCAGATGAACCTCATTAAGATGTTAAAATATACTTTGTATATTTTTTGCATTTTGCATTAGCTATGTTCACAATTACTTCATTAAAAGTGGAAAAATATATATTTTAAATAATTTAGACACATTTCATGACTTCAACGAGTTTTCAAACTCATCTGAAGGCTAAGTCTCTGTATATTTTATCTCACCCGCACGCGCACGATATAATGCGTGTGCGAATGCGACCGCTTTACTTGAGACTGAAGCCATATTGCGAATTGAACGTTCTTAGTTGCGAAAATTGGTCCTCTGGTTAAAATAATTTCCGAATATAACAATACTTGAACATGATCATATTCACTACACTTATTTTAAACTAGCTTTTGCCTGCGGCTCCGCACGCCTGAAAGGAAATCCCGTGGGAATCGTATATTTTCCGCCATAAAAGTAGCCTATGTTCTTCCCCGTGGTCTATACTATCTCCGTGCCGAATTTCGTCAAAATCGGTTGTATCGGTCCATTCAATGCAAGTGAACAAACATAGAAACAAATCTTTCCTCTTTATAATATTAGTATAGCTTTACAGTATCCGCCATCCCACGAGAAACAAGATTCTCTTTTACCCTCAAACTCAATTTCCATTATATAAACGTAGCCTACAAAGAATAGCTTTTTAAAATGGCAACACTTGTGTAGTAATAAAAATACCTCTTTTGTAGAAAAATGTATGAATCACGATTGTAATGGAGAATAACAGAACAAAAGAGTACGAATACAGTTTAAGAATACTCTGAGTGAATAAACATGTTTACTTACGTAAGTTGTGAATGTGAATGAGATAAAACTGAATTCATCTTATTTTCTTAAAAGGATACGTCGATTAGGCAGGGATTACTTTTTTTAAATCTCGGTCAATACGTATTGGAATTTAGAAGCGATTTTGACCTTTCAAACTTTCCTTTGAGTGTAACGCCAGCATGACATACTCATATCATGACGATCTAGCGGATAAAAAAGAAACACAAAAATATTTTACCGGGGTTCGACCCACCACATTCCGAATTTCCGATCAACGCAAATATTAAACATACGCATACCAAACTGCCAATCGGACTGACATATTAGAGTCGGAATTATTTATAATATTATATTGTAGCACGACGAAAGAAAAAAAATATAATTAAATAAAAGCGCTGTTTCCCAAGGATAAGACCTAGCTAGATCATATTATTAGAGTCGAAATTATTGATTTGTTGCACGACGGAAGAAAAAACATATATAAGTTTAAAAATGATCGCTCCAAAACTCCCTGCATACTAAATTTCATGAAAATACTAGCAACCGTTGCCGAGGTTACGATTATTATTATAAATTTGAAAGTTTGTGAGGATGGATGGATGTTTGTTACTCTTTCACGCAAAAACTACTGGACCAATTTTTATGAAATTTGGCACAGACATAGATTAGACCACGAGGAAGGACATATGCTACTTTTTATCGCGATGAAATGTACGGTTCGAGCGGGATGTCCTTTTGCGCGCACAAAGTCAAGGCTACAAGTCAACACCGCGGCACCGTTTCGCTTTCTTAAGCCCGTGCACGAGTTAATATTTATCTTGACTAATGTGGTGTTCACATGAATGCATAGTATTAGTTACTAGTTTTACCCGACTACGGCGAAGCCAAAAGGAAGGGTAATTATTTTGGCAGTCTTTGTATATTATGTATGTTTGTATGTATATATTATGTATGTTTGTTCCACCGTAGCACTTAAACTACTGGTTCTATTTCAATAAATAAAGTGTCAATAGAATCGTAATAATAAAAGATAGGGTCATAGGGTACATCGTTTACGCAGTCGGGTTATGTACCTATATGTTTAAATGAATACTCTGTAAGTTAGTTGGGACAAGCTAATAGGAATATGCACCATAGCTCGTAAGCTTAATTTTTTCTTTCCGGGTCAAGAGGAACAAATTATTATTATTATGTTTTTTTTTAATTTATTAACACAATAAATAACATATTTTACAGTCATTACATAAATCGCCAAACTGTGGAGCAGTTTGTTGGAGGTTGAAGTATTCTAAATAAAATAATTACAATTCTATTTCAAACAATTTTCATCGAACAAAAAAAAAAAATATATAACAAAATAATAAATATTATTTCTAACATCTAAATATATTTTACTTCTTTTTTGACATTTATTACAAAATAGTACTACTATTTTCTAATAAATACTAGTATTTTGTTTGGCAATGTCAATTTGTCCCATATATATTTACACCACGCCACTTGAAAGACAGAGACAGCAACATGTATTCGCGTATCCGTGGTGTAAATGTTTTTATTTTTAAAAGGGTATGACTACGTACGACCATATTACCCCAGTCCCGAGCTGACAGTAATAATGTTGGTTTTCTATTGTTAGAGTGGTTTCTTATTATCCTGATTATCCTGATACCAGTGGCGTGCACAGGATTATGACACTGGGCATGCGGCGAAGTACTCGGTCAGAAAAACTTTTTCGTTTATAGATTTTTAGCATAGCTACTGCCAAGCGACGGATCTCTAAGTCGAAACCATGCCAACAGAGCTAGTCTTAGATGTACTACTATTCATGTACATCTTCTACGGCAACGCAGACAAAACAGCGATCGATCGTCGCGGCGGAAGAAATTCTAATAAGTAAAATAATAAGCATATTTTAAAATATTATAACTACTCACCAGTCAGCTTCAATTTTCATATATTAAAGGTTCCGGTTACTTGAGATTACTATATCCCGATGTAAATTACTAAATAATATGCAAGGAAAACAATATAATTTAATATTGTGTACACAACCACACAGCCAGTTATACGTTTCATAACTTTTAACATGAAATTTTCGAGTTACATTATTTTTTTGCTGGTTTAATTGTTGTAACTCGGGTACACACCTACCTTTAGACAGAATCTTTTCACTGAATGACAATTGAGAGAAATTGTTATTTTTAATTTTTAATAAACACACATTTTCAAATCTCACAGTCAAATAACATTTAAAAAAAATCGACTAACTCACTAGTAAAAGCAAATCACTACAATTATTATAGAAACTCAGTAATAAACTGTTAAATGTACACACTTTCAAATGTTAAAATGAAAAATCTTTTAAGAAAACTATAAATAAACTGGAGCGATTAAATTGTAAACAATGCTTATCACATGAAATATGCAATATGGCCCCCGCGAAACACAAAACGTTTCTTCTATTTAAACAAATAATACCTTACTAAACAAAAATGCATATTGTGCGTACATGATTCATTAGATTCGCGTCGTATTGTTTTTACTCGGATTATAGGCAACGAATAATTTCCAACAAGCCAGTTCGGCGGTTTTCGGAAGCGATCGGATAGCCGAACCGAAGCTCTCGGCTCGGCTCTCGGTTCGGCCATCTCCCGCCGCATGACTACGCTGTTTATTTATGTCGATATTCATGGGTGTGTGCGTTTGCGAAGTATGAAAATTACACACACATGCGATGATTTTTCCTGCAGAACTTAACGGCATTAGTTGCTATTTATAAAATATTAGGCGTTTTTAAGTTATTATATTTTTTAATTAATTTATTTACTATTAATTAAAGTCATCTAAAACTTACGAACGTTTTATTAAAATATCTGTGAATGACAAGTAAAGCACTGCATTTCTGCCTATATGGAGCGCACGCCCCTGCCTGATACTAGGACCGATAATGCAAAAGAGTACGTGTTTTTTTTTTCATACATTTTACTTGCCCTTGACGCATTACCAGTCCGTTATCCGATATCGGATCGGATAATGTGAAAATGCACTTAGCTTCGGTTAATGGACATAAGAATATTTTCTACATTGCACATAATAGCATAACTGAAACATTATTTTCAGACGTGCTTGGATAGATCACCTGCTAATTCATTCTCGCCTCAATAATATGTAAGATGTCGCGACGTTACATAACCAAAATGTTCTAGGTTTTAATATAGGTTCTATGTATTTAAAGCCTATATACTTCTCAAAGTAAAAAAGAAATCTTTTCAATTCCGATGTCAGGTAATTTTTTCAAGTAGGTAATAGTTAGTAGGTATGCGGCCTTTAGTCTAATTCGGGTCTGGTTGTTACCAAAACTGAATGTAAACGATTTTCAGACTATTATAATGCTGGAGTCCACTAGTGATTTCCACAATTTTTATAAAAAAATAAAAAAAAAACATTTATTAAATTACACCAGTGGTTTAGGCGCTACGGTGGAACAAACATACATAAATAGACTGCCAAAATCATTACCCTTCCTTTTGACTTCGCCGTAGTCGTATAAAAATACTACATAACAATGTTAATTGCAATTAGACGGCTATTATGATTGTCTGTTTGTCTGTTATTTTAACCGGCTACCAAAAGGTGTGATTCACCTTGTAATTTCTTATGCTAGCTATACCTACACGCGACGGTATGTCTGACCGGTTTGTCCGTACGGGTGTACCGGAGCGTGTATGTCGCACAACTGTGCAGGTTCCCGTACTACTCAGCTGAAGCTCGCTCGACAGATGTAACTGTGCAGGCAAGCCTGTCAGGTAAACCCTAACGTGTATGGCTAGCTTTAATATCCAAAATAGAAGATAGAGTCTGGCAAAGGAAAGTCGAGCCTGGGTTATTTGCAAACTTTTAACTTGGCACTTCTATACAACCTTCAATGTCAATTTGACATAAATTCTGTGGTTTTACTTGAAAGAGTAAAATATATTCATTTCACATTTTATATTTATCATGTTCCTCGTCTAGTCTTCTCTTATATATAAAAATTAATTGCACTTACTTTGTCTCGCTGAAACTCGAGAACAACTGGACCGATTTGGCTAATTTTGATCTTAAAATAATTGTGGAAGTTCAGGTAAGGTTTAAACGCTAAGAAATATTGTAAAAATTGCGAGGAAAGTTCCAAAAACGACAATTCAATTTTCTCATACTAGCTGTTCCTACAAGTCATATATGATTGTACCGTCGGTAGCGTAAATTAGCTATTTATTTGTTCCAGTTCATATTTAAGAACAACGTGTGTCGGGGACAGCTAGTATATGATATATCTAAAAGAACCACCAACTCACCTGACTCACGGGCTGAGTAATCACAGCCTCCATGGTGCACAAACACCGCGCCGCAGCCGCGAGCGCCGCTAGCCGACTGACTTCGCGCGCCAGACAAAAGGAACATTTGCATATAATGACGCGCATTAGCATCGATATGTTATGTAACGCGAAATCCTTAACATTGTATGATTTTTTTTTTTTTTTTGGATAGGAGCAACGAGCAGAGCGATCGGCCTAACGGTGATACCTTGGCGCGTGCCCCCGAAGGGCGCCAGTGTGTTGCCGTTACCTTTGAAATATTAAGGGTCATGCACACCGAAACGAGACGATACACGACGCTACGCTGCTTTTTTATTATAGCTATTAAAAATTGAACTTTATTCACCACCCTAGAAGATGAGTTCGAACGTCAAGTCAATCAAAGTCAATGTCAAAGGCGCCGCTCTTGCAATAAAACGTTTATCTTTTTGTGTAGTGAATAAAAAATAATTTTAAATAGCTGTCTTAAAAATGCATCGCCGCGTCACGTCACGGTGTGACAGACCCTAACGTGAATCGTATTTCCTGTAACAGGTCCACAAAAAAAAGATGGATATGGTACACTCATTAAAACAAAAACTATTGCAAGATGTTACAAGTCAACAAAATGATACACGATTTGGCAAAAAAAAATGTTACACTTTTTGAATTATACAAGATATTATACAAAAATGTATGCGTTTCCTAGTCCACTAAAGGACGACTAGCTTCGCGTAATTCACTTCCACGACTTATTTATTTTCGAGTCGTTAGCGTTTCCATTTGATAACGGCTATTAGCATTGAGATTAAAGTACGGAATACCAATGTTGACAGAACGATCAACCGAGATCTCTCTTAGTAATGTAAAAAAAATACGTCATAATCTTAATGCTGTAATGATACGGGATATCCCGTAACATCATTTAGTAGATTAAAGATAATTGTTTCTAAACACATAGATAAGGTTATTTTAACTTACGCGAACGTTACGTGTCGATTTTTTACATTTTGGAATTACGAATTCCAAAATGTAAAAGATAAGAAAATGCGCTGGATAGAACTGAGAATAGGATTTCTTTGAAACCTTTTTTCTCATTCATGGTCGTATTGAAAAATCCCAAAAAAATATATGTTAATCTGCATTATATCTCAGGGGAAGGTCTTATCGTAGGTCGTATTAGTTTTTGCAAATTTTGTCTCAAATATTTATAGCTATCTTTTATCCGCTTTCAATACTCTCCGGTCGGCGCGACACGTCCTTGTCGCCTACAAAATTAGTATGGGACTGGACGCTGAAGGTCACTGCCGTTATACAGAGCCTTAAGATAGCGATTCCAAATTGAACTTTATTCACTACACAAGAAGATACACGTTTAAATGACACATCGACACCCCATTAGCACATATCTTATTCTATTATTGTGGGACGAATAAAAGTTTGAATGTTCTCGTCATAAGCACCAACATGTGGGCGCTGCAAGTTCTAACATCATTAATATGTTACCATATTTTCAAAATCTGTCTTAGTCGGCCAAATACTTTGTTAATATGATGTAAACATTACTTTTAAGGAGAATGGGACCACCTTCATAGCAATAAGATGTGTTTCGCTGGGTGGGAACAACAATTGGTATGACATCTTTGTTGTTACCACTTTCCTTTGGAGTTAATGGACTTATAGAGCAGCTCGAATCGGCGCATGTGTAGCGTTTACAATTCCACCAAAAAAAATATTATTATAATATCCTATTTATACGGCCCTACTGATTATATAAACGTTGCCAGAGGGCAGCCTGGGTCGAAAGTGCTTACTTAACCCGCATTTTTTTTTTGTAAATAGCACGTAGTCGTTATTTTAAACCGGACATATGTTTTTTTGAAATTCTTTAGTGAAAAACTAATAAAATGGTCATATGAATTATTACTTTGACCTAGGCACTACTACCTACATAGACAATAATTGTCTCAGCACCTACATAAAAGATGTAAGCTAACTTAAACAATGTAACAGTAAACGCAATGTTTCCTGTTACAGTGCACACTATTACTGTATCCTAGAATTAACGATGCCGAACGGTTCTCCGTATAACGACAACGATCTTAAGAAAAATTTTGAGAATAAAAATACGAATATAGAGGTAACCACAAACACGAGTTTATGCCTAACTGCGGTATGCAGGCCACGTCGCACTAAAAGCGGATTTAACCAGATTTGCCCGCAATATGATAGGAAGTAATAGAGTTACACTAGTTAATGTGAACCTGCGTAATATTCGACGATCATTGTGTAAATCCGGGCAGTGAGGGCACTGAAGGACTTCAAAATTAAATTATCACTCGCTGTTGGAGTTGAGTCGTTTTACAAATATTGTACAATCATTGTATGGTAATAGATGCCCTAGAACATAGAGCCCTTAGAACAATCTGGTCAATGAAAATTAGAAAGCCATATTTTCTACTAAATAATTGAATATTAAAAATGTCTACTAAAAATATTCAATTACAAAATATGATAGCTCACTATAAATGTCTAAAGGAGTAACTATGGCATTTCAGCTAATTTCATATCATATCCTGTATACTCCGACTTCTTTCACGATCCTCAAGATTTTTCCTATATGAGAGTAAGAATTATTTGAGTCGATCGAAATTGCCTCCTCTGTTGGTTATCTTATTCTGTAAAAAGTCTCGGCGAATACTTCGACGTTCAGAGCGCTTCATAGTTCCCTCACAATTAAATTCTTATCAACGATTTTCTTCTGTCCTTTTTAAGATCTGCATTAATTTACAATCGGCACAAGTTTGGATTATTAAGGTGGAATATTTTTTTATATAAAATACAGTAATCAGTTGACTTACAAGATTGTAGAAGAAGAAGAAACTAATAAGTTTTGGATTCATAATACGCTCCTCTTTGCCAAAAAGGAATTAAACACAACATTTACCAAGATGATATTTATATATATATTTATACACACGCACACATGCCACAGAAAACCCTACTGGCAAGTCGCAGCACACCCTCGTTAAAAGTTGTACATTAACTGGCCGGAAGTGGGCGAGACGTGACATCGTCGGATGCCTAGCACCTACTGAAACTATATGCCGTGTGAGATGCTGTCATATCAATGTGTACAGATCTCTGCTCAAAAAATGTTTTTTTTAGAGATCCATAAGAGCAATTGAACAAAATAATAGGTTTTAGAATTCTTTACGGTATTGGTAAGTTTATACGCGATTATTAAAAAAAATCGAAGCTGCGGGCAAAGAGCATTTTTTATGAAAATGATGAGGCTAATTGCAATCATAGCAACGCTTTTATAAACAACACAATTTGCAAGTTGTAATTTAATTTTCACTCTAAACTTAGCGGCTCATCCATCATAATCTAGGGCGCTTGAGATTACTCGGAAGACGGGTCTTTATTCTTAAAAATGTACGGTTTTACAGTTGACTGCTTTAAGGGCCGTACACATAATGTACGATGCGACGCGATGCGAACTACGCAGAAAAGCAAAAAAACTGCGACACGGATGGCTGCGATCCCCAAAATGTTTTATGTTCGATTTTCCTATATTTTCTTACTAATATCCAAAGTACGCAACTCCTACTACGACCCACCTCACAACTTAGTTTACATAATACCATTAATATAGTTAGTTGTACGTCTTCTAAAAGTTAATAATAAAAAGGGAAACGCCTTGCTGCACGAAATCGCACCGAAGCAATTCGAGTCGCAGTTTTCTGCGTTAAGAATTCTTATCGCGCCGATTCGCAGTATTGTGCACAAGCCCTGTGACCCGGGTAATGATGCGTAGATACCGAGTGGACATTTGGGAGCACTCGTGTAATCATTATGTTAAAAGCGCCCCAGTTTAGCGGATACAATAAATAATAAGCGGATACGGTAGTTGACTGTATGTAAAATATTTTGTTTAATTTATACACCCTGAAATGTTGAGGTAGGTATTATTACATGATAAATGTAAAAACATATAAAAATTTTACGTTTAGTTTTGTAATTAGGTGCATTTCAAAGTTATAAAAAAGTTGAGATATTTTTTAGGTTACTTACATAAAACAGAGAAACATACATTATGGTAATTATAAAATTAGATACAATAATTTCAGAGATATTAACAAATATTGCGACCTGAATATTTCATACAACTGAAGGAACGCGTGACGTCAGACTTTTGTATGGATCGTTTTCAGTAGACTGGCGAAATTCTGTATTAAAAATCTCTGTTTGAACTTTGAAAACATTGATTTTGAATAGTACTATTTCTTCTGAGACGCTACTTATATTTAAGAGTAGGTAGGTACCTACTATAATTAATGCAATAAAAAAATCAGTAAGTAGCCTATAAATAATTTAAATTGGTTTGCACTTTGGAATAAAGTGTTCGTAAAGTTAAAAGGACCGTATTGTTATCGCTTTATTTTGGTGACGTTTCCACCTAACTACATAACAAAAGTTCTTGTATTGCTTAATGCGCGTAGGTATATGACACACTTTTATTTTTTTACCTGTTGGTAGAGAGATAGCTAATAGTGTTTCTGCGGTTTCAGGAGGTCTCTTCGGTCTCATGACCTAGTAGCAGCTGTGACTTACCCCAAAATAGCTTGGACTAAATCGCATGTTCGCGCGGTCCAAAGGCCTTAGACGTGGACTTCGGATTCATACACCTCTTTAAATTACACTTACCCCAAAGGCACTAAATCGCTTGGTGCGACGGTTGGAGTGTTCGTGAGGGCCGAGGAAGGCCTCGGACTTGGGCCTGGGGGGCCGCTTCGGCCTCATGACCACCTGCGCGTCCTCCCGCGCCCCCTCGTCCAGCAGCTTCGAGTCGGAGGAGACGGAGAGCTGTCTCCGTACCCGGTACTCGCCATTGCCGGTACCGTCGCTCCATTCTGAAACAAACAGAGAATATTTAATAGTAAATTACCATGGTTTATGGCTAGTAACGAGCACACGGTATCGCCTAATACTATGCGGCTACCGCTACCAATAGACGCCCGTTACGAGGCACCGTGCACTCGTGATTTTTAACTAGCCAATAGTTTGATCGAGTGCGCAGTGGCTCTATCGCCAGAGGTATGATTTGAATAGACACATACTATCGGCAAAAAAACTTGTCGCGATATGTTGCCAGTATACCGACCTCTGAATTTGTAACAGTTGAAAAAAATATTTTTATGCATCTCAGAAAATTCTAGGTAAAATCTCATGACAAAATGTACCAAGAGGTTTTGTTGGCATTCGTTTCCCAAACCTCACATCAAAGTCTGTTATAAACTACAAGAAGCCAATGCAAACTCTTGCCAAGCGATAGAAACCATAAAGATTTTATACCAAACTTCACATAGGTACGCAATTATTGGCAACGTCTTATCAGTTTATTATCTGTCGATATTGATAAAATTTACCAAAGGCTACGACCGCAAATATTCTACAATTTCGATGTTCTGTATATAATCCGTTTGTAGAAATTAAAACATACGATTAAGTTTTTTCATAGAAAAGCGATTGAATCTTTCAAAATTAAAAGATTCGATCGCTTTTCTATGAAAATGACAGGCGATATAGGTATGAAAAACGACGATTGCCGAAAGCCATTAGAAACGTGGTTTTGGTGGTTTCTATTCAGATCCAATTTAATATAAACGTAAACAAAATGCAATAGCACCCTATAATGTCACTTATTTTATAAAGCAACTAGCAGACCCGCGCCCACTTCGTTGGGCGTTAAAAAAAAATATGATGATGAGAAAAAAAAGTATCCTAAGTTACTCCTCATAACATCAGCTATCTGCCAGTGAAGGTCCTGTGAAAATCGGTCCAGCCGTTTTACAGATTAGCCGGAACAAACAGACAGACAGACAAAATGTTTTTTTATTGTCAGTTCCGTATATACTTTCATATTCATTAACGGCCGGTTTCAATAACGCATCTAACTATAACTGTCGTCATTCAATCATTTGACGGTTTTTTGCGATACAAATTTGACGTTATTAACAAATAGTTATTGGTAGATAGGTTATTGAAACGTGTCGCTAGTGAAAAGCAGTTAATTCAAATTTACAAATAGACACTTCAATTTTATTTATTTGTATAGATTTAAAGGTCACATATTTTCCGTGAAATACAATGTCACATTCATTTGGTCAAACTAAATCTTTTTGTTTGCGTTTAAATTAAATTGGATCTTATCCATACAGGTATATATTATGGATGAGGCATGTTGAGGCAAAAACTTTCCCCAGATAAATGGCCCCACTTTTGGAGTTTTTGGGACCATTTTGACATTCGAGGTATGGCGAAATTAAGATGGCTGACATTTGAGGTACGGTGAAAACATGACGGCGTAACTTTTTCTTGTACGAAGGTTTGTTCTGTCTAATGTACGTCATAGCATATCTTTAGTTTTGAAATCCTGGAACTTATCACGATATATTACAATAATTATCTGTCAAATTAACTGTACCATGTGCCACCAAAATTCTTCCATCGCCCGCAGGCTCCGACCACATACCGCCTACTAATTCAATACAATTTCATTACCTCGTACACCTGCAATAAAGCTTCGAACCCACAGCCGTCACGTATAATTAAGTAAAAGCTTTGGCAGGGCGGGAACATGTTGTAAATAGGTCACGCGGGCACAGGTCGGTCGGAAGCGAAGCTATATTAAAGCACTTTTTGTAAGGAAAATAATAACACAATTTTGTAACTTCAAACTTGGAGAAACTTGTCTAATTAGCCACTGACGAGGCGTAGATTAATATTGTTGATAAAAAATGGTTTGCCCCCCTTGACATCTCTCTACGCCCCAAGGGGAGGCGCGCCCCACTGGTCGGGAACTCCTGTCATAGCCTGTGACAGGCATTGGGGATTGGCGTTGTATATTTGTGTGTGTATGGCCCGAATATGAGAGACTATAAAATTAATCACTTTCATATGCGTATATTTCATTTTTATGTTGCGCACGTGGGATTAGGGTTTATTGTTTCATTGCAATATTTTGATGACACAGTCTTTAATAATTTTAGAGTTTTTCTTTATACTTAGAGTTATGCAAACGCTACTGATATTGAGTTTGGGGTCAGTTCACACCGCGATGATACGTGACGCGGCGCGGCGCTGCATTTTTAAGATAGCTATTGAAAATTGAACTTTATTCACTACACAAAAAGATACACGTTACATAGGACGTCAGTCATACACTGCACACGCGCTGTGTAATGCGGTGCAGCATAACATTCGAACTCTTACAATGATAATATCTTCTTGTGTTATGAATAAAGTTCAATTTTTAATAGCTATCTCAAAAATGCAGCTCCATGTCGCGTATCGTTTCGTCTCGATGTGAATTGACCCTTACTCGCTCATATTACAAAACACACAAATGATAGTGCACCGAAACCCTTTACGCAATTGCGAAAAGCCTGCCTAATTTAGGTTTAAGGCTAGAATACAGTTTTATCTTCAAGGATATTATTAAACAATTATCACCAACCCAGTCGACTTAAATAACAGAATATTATGAAATTAATTAAATAACCTTAAAGACAACAAAATACATACTTACCTAATTATACACACGTTTATACGTAAGCTGTAGGCGCAGGTTTAAGAAGTATAACATTCCAAATTAATAATAGGTCTTTACCTATGAAATTGCCGTTCTGCAGTACTGGCCATTTCAAATCAAAATAATTTTTGTTTGGCTAAGAATTCTAATTTCAAATTAATTTTATTTAAAAAAAATGGTATTCTTTTTCTAAAAGTAGTCATTTGTTTATTGAATAGTGTTACATTTTCATCGCATTTCAATCTTTTTCGTCATCATGGATACGTTAAAAATTCGAGTAATTATGGAATATAAGTACCGTCGTGGCAGCAACGCGGCACAAGCGGCACGCAACATCAACGACGTTTACGGAGCTAGCACTACAAACCAACGCACCACCTGTTACTGGTTTGCTCGCTTCCGTTCTGGAAATTTCGACCTGAAAAATGAACCTCGCGGTCGTCCGAAGACTTTGGTCGACAATGAAGAATTAAAGGCGATTGTGGAAGCTAATACACAATCTACGGCTGAATTAGCAGCAGCTTTCGACGTTAGCGTCAAAACAATATTGGTCCATTTGCGTCAAATTGGCAAGGTAAAAAAGCTTGAAATGGGTGCATCACGAACTCAATGATCGCCAGCGCGAAGTACGCGTCGAGACGTGCCTTGCACTGCTCAACAGACACACAAATGAAGGAATTTTGAACCGCATTGTTACCTGCGATGAAAAACGGATTCTGTTTGATAACCACAAGCGCTCTGCAAGTTGGTTGGATCCTGGTTCAGCACCTAAACAATGCCCTAAACGAAATCTTTCCCCTAGAAAAGTGATGGTCACTGTTTGGTGGTCTAGCGCCGGTGTGATTCATCACAGCTTCTTACCAAACGGGGTGAGCATTACTGCAGATGTGTACTGTGAAGAACTGAACACAATGATGGAGAAGCTGGTACATCTCCAACCAGCATTGGTCAATCGCTCGTGTCCGCTGCTCCTGCACGACAACGCGCGACCTCATACTGCAGACGGTCTCCAAGTTGCAAGAACTGGGGTTGGAAGCTCTCCGTTATCCGGCCCTACTCACCAGACCTTGCGCCTACAGACTACCACTTTTTCCAGAATTTGGATAACTTCTTGGCGGGAAAAAAAATCAATACCCGAGAGGCAGTACAAAATGCCTTTGAAGAATTTGTTGCCTCCCGTCCAGCTGATTTCTTTAAGAAGGGCATCAATAAACTGCCACTGCGTTGGCAAAGATGCATTGATTGCATGGGTGATTACTTCGATTAATACAAATAAAAAATACATGAAAAAAATTCGTTTAAATTTTTTCATACAAAACGGCAATTTTATAGGTAACCTAATATTAAAACAGTACACAAAAACTAACGAAAGCGCCAGTTGATTTATTTTGGGTGTATGATGTGTCCTCGGTGATATGATGTCAAATTTGTTATGATTTTACAGACAATTATGATTTATGAGTCGAAATTACGGCAAACGTATTAGGTACACAACGAACAAATTTCGTACTATACCTACATCATAATTTCATAGACGACTCTTCTGAGAACCGATGATAT
The DNA here is from genome assembly GCA_037179445.1 of Phengaris alcon alcon. NCBI lineage: Eukaryota > Metazoa > Arthropoda > Insecta > Lepidoptera > Lycaenidae > Phengaris > Phengaris alcon. Next base: position 1,346,710 of record JAYRCH010000413.1, read on the forward strand.
AAAATGACTGGGTCCCTGGTATATCGTAAATAGAATACACCCATTACTATATGACGCTATAAAGCGCATTATTTACGACCGCTCGGGACGGTTCGGGAATGTCCGTAACTCCAATTCGTGAAATAAAAATGTTTATGGCACCCCGAAGCCCGGAGCCACGTCGATTATTCATATCGCTACCGAATTAAAATGGACAGTGTTATGATGTTCGGCAGCCATTTTATACGGGTTATATTATGGGCTGGACACACCCAAGTCCCGACCGCCGCGCTGAAGGGAGGGGAATGTTTTTCGGGCTTGTGTAGGTATTAGGCCCTATATTATATAGGCCCTACGGCCAAAATGGCTAGATGTATTAAAAATGGAAAATTAAAAGGTTTCAGTGTGGTTTAAACAACGCGTCCGATTGAGGGTGTATAATATAGGTTACAACTTACATTAGCCACACAACTTACCGTCTATCGTACAATCAGCATGATGACGCAGCCGATTGGATCAGTTAGAACTGACCGTCTATGGGCGTGAATTGGCATGACAGTTATACGTTTGTATTGTATATGGTGTATGACTACCTTTATTCACTTTACCTGAGTGCTTTTTTAATCTTTCTGAATATCTACTTCTAACCGAAATATATTCCATCTTCAGGACTTTAATCGCAAAATCATTAGCATTTTCAAAATTTATCTCTATCTGTCAAATAAGCAAATATTAATATATATTATATATTATATATGTTTCTCTACCACTTTTAGCTATTAATGTGAATATTACTCGTGTTCCTGTAATAGGCTGTTGCATAATAAATAAACGATTTAATGGAACTCCACATGAAATGGAACATAAATTACACACGAACTTGTGAATTAACATATATAACAATATTATTATGAGCTGTAATAACATATTACCATCACAAAGCATACTTCACTTTCAAGAGGATAAATTGATCTACAGCGTATTATTACTTCCCTTTCAAGAGAATGAAAGGATTTGCGGCGTATTTTTCCTTTACTTTCAAGAGGATAAATAGATATTGTAAAAGGATTTCCCAGATCTTGGGAATAGGGTACCTAGTTGACTACATGTAAAATATCAAGCTGTCCCGACACATGTTGTTCTGTCGCACCCATAAATATAGTGTTAATATTTTCTCCGTAATTTTTCCAATATTTCGCACCGTTTAAATTTCAAGACCAAAATTAGCCAAATCGTTCCAGCCGGTCTCAAGTTTAAGCAAGACTTGGAATTTTCCATATCAAATCACACATTTTACGTCACGTCCCACGGGAACGGGATAAAAAGTATCTTATGTCCGTCTCCTGGTTCTAAGCTACCTTTTTCAGCCAAATCGGTTTCATCCGTTCTCGAGTTATAAATAGTGTAACTAACACGACTTTCTTTTATATATATAGATTATATATACTAAAATATTGAGGTACTATTATTTGATAAATGTAAAAAATAATAATATATGTTACATAGTTCTGTAATTAGGTGAATTTCCAGTTATACAAAAGTTGGAATATTTTTTAACTTAATTCGTGTAAAAAGCTGCATAATACTTACATGAAATCCAAAAACATTAACTATGGTAATTATTATTAACTTAAACGCAATAATTTCGGAGATATTAACAACTATGTTCTTGCGACCTATCTTTATTTATTTATTTTCCATAATTATTTCTATCATTACAGGTTTTCCCCAATGCGAAAGAAACTACATACTTAACTACATCTTTCATACGACTGCAGAAAACGCATGACGCCAGAGTTTTGTATGGAGCGTTTTCACGAGACTAGCGAAATTCTGTATAGGTAAATATAGTTTTGTTGGCACGTCTACACATAGATAGTTACGTTTGTGTGTATCACACACACACACACTCTGTTACACTCTCGCGCGCATGGAAGCTTTTGAGTAAAAGCTTTTGAGCGTGGAAACTTTGGAGATAAATATTTTTTTTTGTTTTTGCGCAGCTTATGCATTTATTTAATATTATAAGCCGTATAACAATTATTGACAATACATATGTACGAAGGTATAGGTAAGAAGTAAACTTCATTCCGCTTCAAAAACATACCAACTGCTATAAAAATAAAACAAGATATGAATATAGGGCTATTTTGCACTTGAAGCTTAAGTACTTAGTATGTTATTATAAACTTATGACAGCTGTTACTTATTACAGCTTACTTATTGTTTTTAGGATACCATAGTACTACAAGGAACTTTATAGTTTTGCTCTGTAATTAGTATGTTATTATATACTTATGACAGCCTTTACTTATTACAGCTTACTTATTGTTTTTAGGATACCATAGTACTACAAGGAACTTTATAGTTTTGCTCTGTAATTAGTATGTTATTATAAACTTATGACAGCCTTTACTTATTACAGCTTACTTATTGTTTTTAGGATACCATAGTACTACAAGGAACTTTATAGTTTTGCTCTGTAATTAGTATGTTATTATAAACTTATGACAGCCTTTACTTATTACAGCTTACTTATTGTTTTTAGGATACCATAGTACTACAAGGAACTTTATAGTTTTGCTCTGTAATTAGTATGTTATTATAAACTTATGACAGCCTTTACTTATTACAGCTTACTTATTGTTTTTAGGATACCATAGTACTACAAGGAACTTTATAGTTATGCTCTGTAATTAGTATGTTATTATAAACTTATGACAGCTTTTACTTATTACAGCTTACTTACTTACTTACTTATTGTTTTTAGAACTTTATAGTTTTGCTCTGTCCGTCTGTTTGCCTTTTTTCTCGGTTTTGGCATTGTAAAATAGGAATAATAATAATAATATATTTTAGGGGCGGCTCTCCATTCTCCATACATGTTAAGTGGGGATGAAAAATATTTTTTCATTCTACCCCATCGTGTATGTGTATCGACGAATAGGTCTTTTGAAATAAAGGCAAGGTTTCATAAATGGATCTTTTAAAAAGCCAAACATTTTCGATAGATAGATAGTTAAGAAGTCCTTAGTCCTTACACTTTAATATGTCCTGACATGCTCTTGGTTAGGTTATTGTTAAAGTAACACCAATAATCTATTAGCTTTAGAATCGCTCTCTCTGCGTTCCTCTTATTATTTTATACAGTCTCTCATGCACTCGTGGTGCCCTAGTTCAATTTCAGACCTATTGTTTAACTCTGTTTTATTAGTTTCAACATTGTATTTTGGCTGAGTATTTTAAACAAGTACCCTCCGATTTTTTTATTTCTCATACATCCATACTGCTGTTGCCACTTGCCAAGTGCTATTGCAACAGTTTGTTTATTTAGGCTCCCAACTCATACATCTTTTCAGGGTAAAAACGGGGCCTTATTCCTAAAGGTAGCCTACCGCGACCCGCAAACAAGTCAATCAGTTTCTCTGGCTACCGCTCACTGGTCGCGCGTTGCGGGTTGCGGCGATTGTTTAGTGCTCCATATAAATCCTAAGCAGTGGCACCGCGACCCTATCTCGGACGCGTGTATCTGAAGGCTACCTTTCGACTTCACGGTTCGTCTGTCACCAGAAGTCATGAACCGTCATAGGCCACAGCATAGAATATACAAATATATAATATACATACTAGTATAGATGCGCCACTCTAAAATTGGACTTAATGTTGTTTACCCGTTTGGAGATGGCGTTGTACCGTTATAGTTACAATTAAGTCCGCTAGGCGGCAGTACTACTGTCTGATAAATTTTATTGCATCATAAATCAAAATATTAATTGTAAGATTATAACAAAAGTCATAGAGAACTACCAATGAAACATCATAATGACCATATAATGTGTAAACCATGTACTTTATAGTAACCGGAATATAAAATATTTGTGAGACCGACACCGACATCTAGAACCCGTCTCAGAGTCATCTGTTGTGGCTATAAGCAAATTTTCAAACTGTACATACCTACCGGCTGCCTGTGTGCTGTTTGCGAGTTTTTTTCACTACTCGCCCGCACCGCGTCGCGCCGCGAAGAAGTTAACTACAATTTGTATGGCATCGAAACAACGCCCCTTGTGGCAAACAATAGTAACTAATTCGGTGCCATACAAATTGTAGCTAACTTCTTCACGGCGCGGTGCGGGCGAGTAGTGACAATACTCGCACTCCGCACACTGCTCTGGTCGCTGTTCTCTGCGAAGTTGTACATGTTTCACCCCCCTGTGTGATAGCTAGACAGCTGAAAATTTCACAGATGATGTATTTCTGTTGCCGCTATAACAACAAATAACAAAAACAGAATAACATTAATTAACTCCGATACAACAAACGAGATTTTATTTCTACCGTTTGATAAGGAACACTTCATGCGCGAGTCCGACTTCCACTTGGCCGTTTGTTTTCGTCAAATTCCTACCCATTTAATTAACATTTAGGCCACGATTGCATGGTACCACTGTTTCTTGTTGATCTATGTTCTGACGTCACTGTCATTCAACAAACATGTCGACGGGGCATTCAGACTTCGTTACGTTGCACGTTGCTGTAATAACATTACCGAGTGCCGACTGAAAACGGAATTGTAAATGTTCAGTCGGAATATCAACTTTGTTAAAAAGTATTTTATAGAGTCTATAGAATTAAAGAATTTCATTTTTCAATATGGTTCAAACATAGACGTATATATTATAGAAGAGGCATATCGAGGCAAAAACTGTCCACACTTAAAATAGTTTTTTACCACTTTTGGGGTTGTTTGGGGCCATTTGGACATTTGAGGTTAATGATGAAATCAGGATGGCGTAACTTATTCTTATTTGAAGATTTTTTTCTGTCAAATGATCTTTAGTTTTGAAATCTTTGGGTTCAAAGGAAATAAATAAAATATACTTTGTAAAAGCAATATGAAAAGGAATAGTCGGTATTTATTGATTCCTTCTGTTTACGCGAATACAACAAATCCTACTGATTGGATGGATGTATAAATGTTTGTTACACTTTCACGCAAAAACTAATGAACGGATTTAGATTACATTTGGTATATTAGTAGTTAACGCTCTGGATTATCACAAAGGCTATTTATCTTATCCGGAACAAGTACAGTTTTCCCGTTGGATACTATATCGAGGCGAAAGCTAGTTGCCAATAAAACTAACCTTTACTCTCTCTTTTAACATTTTGGATACTTGTACTACCATCACAAGTAGACCATGTAGTCAATCAATGCCATACCTTCATCAATAGCATGTACATCGGTTAAGTGTCTCGCCAACATGTGTATAGCACAAGTTAAAAAGTTTCAAGGCCCCAACAAAGTCGATTGCCAAAAGGTTGGCGAAGCATTTTATAGTCTAGACTCTAGGCAATTCATTGAGTTTAGATCAGGGTTCAGTAGTTTCTACTTCAAAATTAACTTCAGCCATAAAGGTGGGTGTGTTGGATACTTCGCAGCAACTTTAGTCACGTAATCGGTAAATCCTATACGTAAAACTATTATTTGCAACTTAAATAACTTTTTTATTACGTCGATTTGTTCGCGGGCGATAGCGTAGCAAGGGCTGATGATCATGAATTATGACAACACATATGATGATGATCATGAACTAGTCTTACGTCGTGACTTCTTATGAAATTAAATAAATGGGTGATTAAATTTACATAACGCAGAGTTGGAAAACTCATTTCATATTAATTAATTAATAATGAATATTTACAGTCACAAATATCATGGACTTCATTTACGCTCAGTTTTTATAATAAATAAAGATACCTAGTTGAATTACCAATTACTACCAATTTTAGTAACAACGAACTGATGCCCGAAACTTCATTCTTAAACGGACCCCTGAGGTAAAAAAACCATGTTACTCCTTATAACATCAGCTATCTGCCAGTGAAAGTCCCGTAAAAATCAGTCCAGCCGTGTCAGAGATTAGCCAGAACAAACAGACAGACGGACAATTTTTTTTTTAAATAAATTATTATTGTAAACTGTATGTACCGTATATACACTTCATATTCATTTAGTGCAAAGCTGTTAATTGAAAATTACAAATAGACACATATATTTTTTACCTATTTGTTTAAGTATAATAGTTATGTTATAGTCTCGAATTAAGTGTTCACTATTTTGACGAATCATCTAATGACTAAACACACCGGCATATTAAGCGGAACACAAAAAAGGTCCATAATTAAAAAAATATGGTTTTATTTTAAAATCTACTTACTACACTTCTTTTGTTAATTAAAGTTTCATTTGTTTTACTTAAAATGAGATCACATTAAGAACAGATTTTGCGAGTAAAGGCTATTTGTGAAAAATGATACATTTTTGAACTTTTCATGTAACCGGGAAAAGTGAAAATTAATATTAAAATAACAATTAATTAAATTAGAAAAATGGTGATTAATATCGCGTATTTCATCCACGTGCTCTTATTAAAGTTTCTACACGTCTAGGCATACTGAGAATGATGTTATCGATGGTCTCCTGGAGTAGTCTCCGCCATTCCTCAACTACGGCGATTCGCAGTTCACCCACGTTGGCAGGAGCTGGAATTCTGGACTTAACTTTTCTTTTCAGCAAGTCCCAAACGTGCTCTATTGGGTTCATATCCGGTGATCTCGCCGGCCACTCCATAACAGTGATATTCATATCATTAAGATAAGCTTGAGTTACCCGAGCGGTATGCGGCCGAGCATTATCCTGCATAAAAACAAAATCGTCACCGATATATGGGGCAAACGGTACGACGTTTTCTTCTAAAACTTCTCTGATATAGCGATCTGCAGTCAGACTTCCTCTGTCAATCACTACCAAGTCTGTGCGAGCTCCCAAACAAATGCCCGTCCAAACCATTATTGATCCACCACCGTATGCAACTGTAGTTTCAAAATTTGTCTGAATGTATCGTTCTCCTTTGTGTCTGTATATTCTTTGCCTGCCGTCAATTTGATTTAAGAGAATTCTGCACTCATCACTAAACAATACCTTACTCCATTGGTCCGCGTTCCAAAGTCGATGTTCCTGAGCAAAAGTTAACCTGTGTCTAAGATGATTTACCTCGAGCCTTGGAGCCTTGGCGGGTACAAATGAACCCAAACCAGCTTCTTCGAACATTCTTCGTACCGTACGCTCACTTACGGCTTACATCCCGCACTGCTTCTAACTCATGTCGGGCTTGGACGGCCGTCAAACGGGGGTTCCTACCTACACGAAGCCGAATGAAACGACCATCCCTACTCGAAGTGCGTCTTTTTCTGCCTTGTCCTGCTCTTCTAACATAAGTACCGGTCTCCCTGAACCGTTGGATACTGCGATGGATCGTTGAAACTGGTCGACGAAGATCTCTGGATATTACTCTGTAGGTTTGACCATTTCTTCGCATTTCGAGTGCCCTGGCAATCTCCGTTGGGGCTAAGTCAGGCATAATTCAGTTCTCAACTCCAAAAAGATTCGCGATTAATAAAAAACTAAGAAAAAACAGTATTTCAATGAAATTTTAAATCAAACTCAGATGGAAGAAATACTCGAAGTTCGCTCCAGATAAGGTATACGAGGGCTGAACTAAAAGTATCGGGAATGGAATATTTCCACTGTTCCTGTCATATTAAAATCTTTTTAATTTAAAACTCCTTGGTTTTAAAAATCGAATACCGTTTATTTATTTAAAAAAAGATTCTCGGTCTTGTCAAACTTGTTTAGTCGTTGAGAAAATGGAATTGACTCGAGAAAATTCTAGAGCGATGATTTATTATGACTTTCGAAGTGGTTTAACACAAAAACAGTGTGTTGACCGGATGATTTCTGCATTTGGTGATGAAGACCCATCCAAAACCACAATTTATCGCTGGTTTGCTGAATTTCAACGTGGACGTGTCAAGCTCAGTGATGATCCCCGTCAAGGTCGTCCAAAAACTGCAGTCACCCAAGAAAACGTTGATGCTGTGCGTAAGCTGATTGAGGAAGATCGACATGTGACATACCGCGAAATTCAGGCAACTTTAGACATTGGCATGAGTCAAATAAAAATAATCTTGCAGGAACAATTAGGTGTAAAAAAGTTCCCGATGGATACCGCATTTGCTCTGTGAAGAGCAAAAAGCGGCTCGCGTTACTTGGTGCGTCAGAACTCTCGAAAGATTCCACGCAGGATCCTCAAATGCTGTATACAACATCGTATCAGGTGACGAATCCTGGATATACGCGTACGAACCCGAAACAAAAAACCAGTCACGAGTTTGGGTGTTCGAAAATGAGTTAAAGCCAATAAAAATTGTTCGTTCACGGAGTGTTGAAAAAAAAATGGTGGCCACGTTTGTCTCCAAAACCGGTCATGTTGCGACTATTCCTCTTGAGGGACAAAGAACGGTTAATGCAGAATGGTATGCTAACATTTGTTTGCCACAGGTCGTTTCTGAACTCAGTAAAGAGAACTGCAACCGCCGCATCATCCTCCATCACGACAATGCGAGTTCTCACACCGCGCACAGAACAAAAGAGTTTTTAGAGCAAGAAATCATAGAATTATTAGACCATCCGCCGTACAGACCCGACCTAAGCCCTAATGATTTCTATACTTTCCCTAAAATAAAGAATAAATTGCGTGGTCAGAGATTTTCATCACCTGAAGAAGCTGTGGACGCCTACAAAACGGCCATTTTGGAGACCCCAACTTCCGAATGGAAAGGTTGCTTCAATGATTGGTTCCATCGTATGGAAAAATGTGTCAAATTTCGCGGAGAATACTTCGAAAAGCAATCAATACATTTTTAAATAGTAATGTTGTGTCACTTCCTTGATTCCCGAAATTTTCAGTACCGCCCTCGTATTTGAATAAAATTAAAACAATTGCATAAAATGTGATGTTTAGTTGTTTTCTTAATTTGAAAATATTTCTTTTTAAATTAAATGACGTATAAACCAGCCAGCAACCTTATATAATACTGATATCAAACCTTTATTTTATGTTCCGCTAAATATGCCGGTGTGTGTATTTGCGAAAGTTATTTATTATAACACGAACCTATTCTCAAAGATAAGTGTCGAAAAAGTGTCAAAATTTAAAGTATTTTAATTCACTAATATGTATCCCACTGCTGGCACCAAATTTGATACCAGGCTATTGACATTTACGGCCGCTACTTCAAACAACAAATCGAAACGGCAGCTTAGCAGCCAGTAGGAATAATCCAAGTGTGCGGCGGGGGTTTTCAAAAGCAAACTGTGCTTTATAACAATGAGGATAAAGTTTAAAATTAAAATTATATGACAGCGATGCTGCTGGGCACCCCACTGCCGTTTCGGTTTGAAGCTGACTAAATAATGATTAAATTTAATGACTTAATATCGGTACTAGTTAACGAACGAAATCCAAACAGCCACAGACACGTTTACTGCATCCTCAGATCGAATATAAAAAAGTGAAGATATATCATTTATACATATATATTTATACGTATATATATCATATATATGAAGAGCGCGTGTAGCTACGCACCAACATGCATAAAAACCACACACCGCGACAGCTCGCTTTACAAGTTAAGGCGTAGTTTCGTTACATGTGTACACACACTGTGACGTGACACTGTGTAATTACACGGCGAGGACGTTCAGACCGGACTCACATTGTGGTTCGCAGTACTTCTACTACTACTACAGTACTACAGTCTTCATTTTTTATTTGATCTGATACTGCATCAAATTAGATCATGTATAAACTACAGCCATTTGATGCACGGGAATAGGGTGAATGCGTTCTAATTAGCGAGCGAAGAGTCTCGTTACGATCCCGCTGATGACGAGCCATGCTCATTTGACGGTGAAAAAGTGGGAACTGTGAAAGAATCGAGTTAATTGGTACCTACCCCTATTTACGTCATCGATTTTAGTTTTTTTTTTACGTTTTTATAAATTGGACATATTATTTGTTCGACAATTACAAATTAGGATTTTCATCATCATCTTATCAACAATGTATGCAATTCTTTCATCAAACCAAAATATATAAAAAAGTACTCTACACCCTTAGAATAACAATGCTAATGTATTACACGTTGTAGTATGACTTGTATTGATGGACCGAAAGGGAAAAACAAGCGGTCTAATTGCCTCATAGTTATCGGTAAGCAATAGCCTAGATGACTGAATTTTTTATTGAATAAATGAATAGTACTCCTAAATATGAATAACTTCTCAGAAGAAACAGCTCCATACAAAGGACGTACCTAACGGTGACGTCACTATTAGGTAAAAGTGTAATATGAAATATAAGTCCGCATATGTATATGCCGCATAATAACATGTTCTATGTTTCTAAATATCTCTGAAATTTGTGTTTAAGTTCATACTTACTTTAATAAATGTTTTTGTTTATGAAGTTAGTTAAGTAATGTAGGTTTTTGTAGTAATTGAGAAAAAAATGAATATTTTATTTTATTTTTTAGATGCACCTATTACCAAACTACACATAAAAAGTTATATTTTTTTTACGTTTATCAAGTAGTAATACTTCAATATTTCTGAGTATATAAATTTAACCAAATATTTTGTGTATGTATGTAGTCGTCTCCCCAATTACCACATACGCCTTTGGAACCCTCATTTAATCAGACGAGTTATTTGTCGGCAGGTTCTCGAGAGCACCAGCGACGATCGTAACACCGATCACTTACCATAATGTGAGTCCTTATCGTTAGGTATGTTGCCGTTGGGCTCTAGCCTGTCCAGGCACTCCTCCGAGTAGCCGTTGTAGGTCAGCTTGCCCCGGCCGCTGCCGTTCTGCCGCCGTAGGTCACCCTCGCCTTCCGAATCGTCTTTTGTGGCTGCAACAATACACGCTGGTCAGAAATTGCTTAATTCTCACTTTGTACTGAATAACATAATAGACCCTTATCGATGTCTTAAGGTAGCCTTCCGATCTATTCGACGCGCGACGCGAGACCGCGACACGCGACCGCGACCAGCGACCGCGACCAGCAAGCCAATCAGATTCTCGGGCCACGCTCACCGGTCCCTATTTCGGTCTCGCGTCGCGCGTCGCGTGCACCAAAATGTTACCTTTAGGTACCACCTAAAGGTAACATTTTGGATGCAATCCTACCAAGGATTGCATTGGATTTATATAATTGCCGTGATAATAATTTATTTATATTATACATATACATATTTTCAGATTTTTTAATTTTTATCAGCTTTTTATTATTAGAAGCGCTAACTTACTAGAATTGAATGCAAATAAAGTGACACCCAAATACTTAAGAATCCGCATATATCGAACTGGCGTTTCTCTACTAATTACCAACGAGCTGCTTAAAGAGTAAAGCTTATATACAGATAATCCATTACTTTATTACATCCTGATGATCTCAATGCTCATAAGAAAATACATAAAACTAATTACAGTACCTATAAAATTACTAAATAAATCAATTAAACCATCTTGAAATAAATTGTATGATAATAAATAACACATATAATTTATCGTGTAACCTCGGGACTCTGGTGTGAATTGTTCTTTGTTTCGTGGGCCATAAATAATACGAAAATTTCATGTACTGAAAATTACAAGTAATTAGATAAAAATAACATTTGACATTTGACGTAGTCGGATAGATGTGCTTAATTATGCGGTCAGTAAAAATGGTTTATTCAGAGTTCAACCCCCAGATTATAAACGGGGTTTAAAAATCTAGGGGTCGAACACTGAATAACGACCACGACCAGCAATCAAAAACACTATGACATTCAGAATGATTTTTCATTCAATTTTTCATACACAAATAAAGCCTGGCTAAAAATGTCTCTCGAATGTTGACATTCGACAGCCGCGAAAGAGAGGCGACGGCTGATTTAATGGGAAGCAATTAGAGTTATCTCGCTATAGGTAGGTTTCAATTGAATACACGTTACCTATGCCCTGTTTCATTGGAGTCAAATTAATATTTCATACAATTAATAAGGTGGACCAACCAGCTAATACCACCACGAGCACAAAATAAAATTGCAGATCAGGAGCTGGGCAATTAGCACGAGATGCTTCCAACTAATTAGCTCAGCCGGAGTGGTAAAGTGCTGACTTTCAGTTTACTAATAACCCGATATTACCGACGGCTTTGACCTTTCTGAATACATGAAGAGATGATAGCGGCCAATGATTGCAAGTATATACAAATAGATATATAAAATTTAAGTATGTTTGTAATATCAAATTTACAGCTTTGCACTATATGCATATGATATATGTATATAGGTACGGTACCTGCACCAAAAAATTTACGTCCGTTTGTTTGTTTCGGCTAATCTCTGAACGGTCAGACCTATTTTGGCCAGACTTTCACTGGCACATGTAGGTGATGTTATAAGGAGTAACTTGGTCTACTTTAATCTTAGGGATCCATTTAAAAAAATAGGGTTCCGTTGAACGTAATTAAATAGTTAGTGGTAGATAGGTTATTGAAACCGGCATTTATAGTTTTAATAAATTTATTAAGCCCTTCCATATACATAGTATAAATAATATAATTTGGATCTAGCAGCCGCAATTTCAATGAAATTTCAAATATTATAACGGATGAGTGTTCAATAACCGAATTAATTATAAACTCCAGCCAACTCTATGAACAGCTCTACCATGTTGATAGTCGATTCTATCGTATGTAACAACTGAGCATTGTAATTATTATTATTGTATCCTAGCTGTCCCGACACGCGTTGTTTTGTGTTAACTACGAACTGGAATAAATGATTAACCGAACAGGTAAACTGACCGCATCTATAAATATTTGACAGTCAAGTGACAAATTGAACACACTGAGCAGTTAGTATGGAAAAATTCAGTTGTCGTTTTTATATCCTTTAGCAGGTAGATCACTCTCATAATTTGCACGTATTTATAAATGTCAATTACATGCCATTAAAGAAAGACGAACAGATAAACAGCTACACAGTTAGCTTTCGATTAGATTGCACTACTACAAGCATGCGGTGTGTCCACGACTGTGAGGAAAAATAGTGGGCCGTTGAAGGGGACGTCAAAATTTTCAAATTTGGATCGATTTCGACGGATGGATCGTTCTATGAATGCGTTCTGTACGTAAGAATTTTTTTTTCTCTGTTACCATTGATGCGAAAGTTTAATATATTATTGCAATATGAACAAATAACGAGAAAAGTTCACCTGGTAAAAAAATAGTTGTCTTGTTAAGTCGGTTTACGGACGATAACTTTACGTGATAACGTCATCACCAGCCGAACGCTTAGGCCGATCGTGCCTCTATCGCTTGTTTCGCGCTCTCGTTTGCACGCTCGGCTCGGGCGGAACGTGACAATTATTCGTGCGTGTAGCCGGCGTTCTCCGATTTATGCGACGTTATTATGTCAAAATTAGATTCCCTGATATTACGTAGCACTTACATATAAACTGTTAGCTCGCGACTTTATACGAAAAGTAATGGAAGCATGGAATAGGGAATCAAATTAGTCAAATTTAGTAGTATGCGAAACTGGGTTCATTTACTAAAGTTTTTTTTAGATTGATATAACACAAATAACTTATTAAAACCGCTCGGCGTTAATACAAATCAAAATGTTCTTAAGCTTCTTTCCCTGTTCTCTTTACTATAACAGTAGCGTAATATTGGTTCAAGTAATCAAAAGGGTAAAGTATGCGTTGTAATTGTTTTTTTTTTTTGTTGATTGTAGGCACTGTATTACTAAAGGTTTATCTCTACTGATGTTTGCTGCGGTACTTACGTGGCATAACAAAACCTTATCTGTGTAAACATGGCGTGGTTTATACGATATTTGTTCAGGAGGCGCACGAGACCAAAACACATCCCACAAGATTATTTAATACGTTTCGGATTCAGTTTACGTTTTAGAAAATTTAGCTGACGGACGGACCTGTTTTCACAATCTACTGATAAGTGCCAGATAGCTTATTCGCCAGTTTACGTCTCTGTCGAAAGTAAGCAGCGACAAAACTTCCGAATAAGCTATTCAACACTTACTAGGCGATTGTGAAACAGGCCCTAAGACAGCCGGTCGAGCCGGTCGAGCCGGTCCATTCGTGCCGAAGCGTGGCTCTCCCACCGGATGCCTACGTCATATGAGAAATACGTTTGATCTTTGCGTTGATACATCAGTCAATCAGCTTTGCCTTTTATATTATTTATGATCGAAATTATCAACATTTTTGTTATTTCGCGAATGAAAACAAAACAACTTTATGTGCTAAAAACTATTATCGTAGCGTTTTGGGCGAATTTAGCATCGTCTGAATCCGCCCTAGATGCTATAGGTATTAGGTACCTGTTTTAAATATTCAAATTAAATAATCGTAGTTACAGTTACATTATTATAATGTATACTTTTACAACATTTCCAGACTACCCATCTTAATAATTTGATGGTATCCATTACAATAATTACATGGCAGAAAAAATTAAACGAGTTTGAAAAGCAAGATATTTCCTCATGAATGTCAATTACTGAAACGTTCAAATCGGCTTTTTAACTTTCCTTTGAAATGTTTTATCAATTATGTATTTCAAATGATATTTTGTGCGGCGCGTACCTACTTGTTAAGTTAGTTTCCCTTTGGTATAAGTAGGGAATGTGTTTTTGAGCTATAACAAAATGTAAAGCTCGTCTTTTGTTGTTTATAGAGCTATAGATAACGCTGGTAACAGCCGTGATTTAAACAATGTAATAAAAACAATTAATTATTTTTACACAAAAATGAAACCAACTTCTAAAGTAAAAATTTAATACTTATTTAGTTATCTCATGGATGCCACTGTCAGAACTGGACTAAATTAAAATCGGACCACACGGGAAGCACCAGCTTTCAAATAAAAAAAGAATCATCAAAATCAGTTCACCCACTGAGGTAACAAACATAAAAAAATACAGTCGAATTGAGAACCTACTTTTTTGAAGTCGGTTAAAATGTGATATCGTATGGCGGATATCTTGTTAGAATATCCACGCTATGGCTTTACCATTAGCATTCCGGCAAGCGTGTTTAATAAATAGTTAAGATTGTGGATAAGGTGAAATTAGTATGTCAGGATTGCCCTCAATATCTTATCTCTTACACCTCTATGGGATTGGCATTTAGCACATGTCAGGACCACAATAATAAAAAATCAGTAGTCTCTACTACTACTACTAGCTAGCTAGCAGTGGCGAAGGCTGGTTCTCCTTCATAGGGAAGGCCTAGCCTGTATAATAGGGATTTGGATGAGGGTCTACAAAAGGTAACTTGTAAGTGAAGCCGATAGGAATGGAGTTATAGGAACCCCTCGGAACTGCTACCTACTATGGCATATCTCCCGCCAACACCCTCACTCACCCTCTGGCTCCACAGGGTCACCTTCAGCCACAACGGGATCATGGTTTTTGTACACCATCACTACATACGCGACCAGCTGCTGTGCGACGCGGCGCGGAAATGATCTTTAGGCGTTAGTGGTTCGCATGTTTAACAATAGCTGCGTGTTTCTTCGATTACTGTGGGAAACTCATATTACAATGCAAGCACGTGCGATAACGATGCCTTATACATGGTGTTACGATATGATTTTAACTTAATCAGGGAATTTTTATGGAATCGACCGGAAAATGTGCAGAATGGTAAGCGATTGCCGTCGCGCATGGAATACCGCAAGTCGCTACGTCAGAGAGGTCGCAAGTATGTCCCTGGTCTTTAAAACACCACATCATACAGCTTTCGTTCTGTTTTTTTCACGCCGGTTTCTTGCGAGGCCTGTAGTCACAATTCACAGCTACTCCAAGTATTTTTACAGTCGAGCCGGTCCATTAGTCTAACTTTGTCCAGACATATCTTACTCTGATAATACCACTAGATAACATGAAATTCTTTCAGAACGGCATCTGACAAAAAAAAACAAAGACATTTTATCGACAGAACGACTAGTTGTTAAACATTGTTGTTAAACAATATAACTAGTCGTTCTGAGATAAAAATGTGAATATGTTTATTTACACTATTATATGCACAATTGCACATTATTATTATTATGCTAGCTAGTAGCTTGTTGTGTCTCACTGATGGACAAAAGCCTCCCCTCTTTGTGTTCATAAATCGCGATCTTTCGGTATGGTCGGCCAGTCCTTATCAAAGGCACAAAGACACCTAATTCTAATCTCATTCGTCGCGCCCGTCCCCTTTTTGGGTCTGCCTGTTCCGCAGAGCCGCCTGCTCGAGCCACCCCGAAATATGTGAGAATGTGCCCATCTATCTGGGAACACGCGAGATACATGCCCCGCCCAACTTCATTTTAAGCTGGCTGCTTTCCTTCCCACGTCATTTATACACCTAAAATGCTACGCTCGATGGGCCGTTGGCAGACCCCTAGACATTTGTGACGCGGTCACAGACCGCGACTGCACCGTAGGTTAGGACAGGCAGAACACACATGTCTACTAGTTTTCGTTGTAAACAGACAGGTAGGTTCACTTTTATAAGATATTTCATAGACCATATTATGAACATTGCACAAGTAAAAATTACCATACGTCTTTCATAAGTGAACAAACTGAGGTCATATCGCAGCAAGGGCGCTTAAATGCTTATGCATTTTAAATGTCGGTTTAAAAAATCTTATTAAGAAATTAAAATTATAAAAGTATATTGCTTTACAATAACAAAATTATTTTTTCTATTGCCGACACTATTAAAAGACTCTACTAAATCTTTATTGAAAAGGACAAAATAATATAATTATTATGTAATGAATATTATTGCAGAGCCCTACAAGATTAGTATCACTCAAAATAAAATTTAAGTGAAACAACAATAATAGCAAGAATGTAGATCATAGATCATACTTACCTAATAAATTACATTTTCATATTGGATTGAATTACGTATTTAACAGGAATTGTATGTTAATCTCTGATTCACTTGATCGTTAGAATCGCACGTGGACGTGAATCAGACAAGTCGACCTTAAGCCCACTATGGCACTGTCATACAAGCTGCGCCTGTGCGAATTTATAGGCCGATATTTAAAAGTTGACACAAGCGAAGCATTGACAAAGTCAAATAATTTTTAACCGACTACGCCGTCGCCAAAAGGAAGGGTAAAGATTTTATCAAATCAAATCCTTTTGTTGCAAGAATGTTGTATACCTACAATTAATGTTGGCTGCTTTCTTTTTAAAAAATTATGTCTAAGATTATTGAAAAATAATATAATGTGTTGTATACCTACAACATTCTTGCAACAAAAGGATTTGATTTGATAAAATCTTTACCCTTCCTTTTGGCGACGGCGTAGTCGGTTAAAAATTATTTGACTTTGTCAATGCTTCGCTTGTGTCAACTTTTAAATATCGGCCTATAAATTCGCACAGGCGCAGCTTGTATGACAGTGCCATAGTGGGCTTAAGGTCGACTTGGTCTTACAAAATTGCTTATTGTTCTAACATTCTGCCATCATAATGCCAGCAGGCCATTTTACAGTCAATGAATGTACTTCTGTATGTATATTGGTTCCACCGTAGCGTCTTAACTACTGATCCGATTTTAACCAATGAGGTGGCAATAGATTTGTAAGTATGGCACGAGTAACATAGGCATATAATTAACGTGGTTGGGTTATAGTTTTTTACTTTTGATTAAAATCAAAATGAATTATTCAAAAATATTTTCTGAACATCGCGTCAACATGACTCCTACCACCGGTTCGTGAACTAGCCCGGCGATAAGAGCGGGCGTAAGAAATAACGCGGGGCCTTCTTTTACCAAACTGGTGGAAAATTGCTCCTTAAAAAAGTATTATATATAACATATACAAATAAATTAATTGAAGTGTCTGTTTGTAATTTCAAACAGATACTTCAATTTATTTATTTGTAAAAAAAATATTTTTAAAATTTTTTGTCTATCCGTCTGTCTGCCGGTCTCTTTGTTCCGGCTAATCTCTGGAACGGCTGGACCGATTTTCACGGAACTTTCAGTGGCAGACAGCTGATGTTATAAGGCGTAACCTAGGATACTTTTTATTCTCATCATCATCAACAAAAGGTTTAACGGCCAACGGGTCAGCTAGTCATTAATAAAATCATTAACTTTATAGGCTTTGGCACACAAACCCTCTTTGATTACTTTTTTATATTAATTGATAAAAAATGTTGAACGTTCTGGGATCCGAGTATACGCCAATTTAATAGGCGTATACTAACAAACTGCCGGGGATCCATGTGAGTGCTCGTGGCTGCATACAAAAATGTAAGCAAGAATTTTCTGTGCAATACTGATTAATTTGTATACATTAATTTACCTTTCTATAAAATCTACCATATTTTCTAGTGTATCTTGTGTATTATTTTGCTTGAACATGTACTTGCTATGTCTAAGATTATTGAAATTGCGGTTATATAATTTGATTAACCTGGGTCTTAATTTTGAAAATTAAGGTACATATCAATTGGCTGTACTGTTCCTAATATAAAGGCGCTATTTAAAAGTAAAAACGAATATTATAAAATTGAAAGAAAATTAAGAAAAACGCAGTCGCCTTCCGTGTGTGAAGTCCTTTGATAAAAACAATTGAAGTTAATTACAAATTTATAGTTCGTTTTTTAATTTAGAAAGTTGTTTTCAAGTAGCTAATAATAGCTAATGCATACGACATAAATCATAGGTGATAAATTATTTTAGGTATTAACTTGCAATATCATACATCATTGACACAATACTATTGTCATATTTTTTAGATATCACATAAAATCGACATTTCAAGAGTTTAAAGATCTACGGTCGAATGGGTAGTTTACTAGTGTCGAATAACACATTTTAATTAAATAAATTTTAATTGCTGATGAATTGACAAACTTATAATTAAAAAAATATTACGGTTCACGCGATTAAAATTAAATTTTAATAATCAAACAGAATATATTACCCATATTTTCCCGCAAATTATCGCAATGACGTCACACGATCATAATATATTTTATTTCTCTCTCTTTTGTATTGCAAGCTTAAATTGTTTGTATCTTCGTTTCGTTCGTTCGATTAGAGTTTAGACGAAAACAAATTGTTAGCTATTGCTGTTTTAGTTCAGCCTTTACTTAATACGAATGTGATGTGATGTATTATAGACTAGGCATGTCGAGGCAAAAACTGTCCCCAATTAAATGGCCCCCACTTTTGGGGATGTTTGGGGCCATTTCGACATTCGGGGTATGGTAAAATCAAGAGGGCTAACATTTGAGGTATGGCAAAATCAAGATGGCGAAACTTTTTCTTGTATGAAGATTTGTCCCCAGTAGCGGTATGTGTGTGTGTGTGTGTGTGTGTAATGTATGTGTCTGTCTCAGTTTGCGGATTCGCGGCGACCTTGCGACGTTGCGGTTTTCTACACTGCACGTCTATCGGATGTTACAGTAAGGGTCGCTGCTCATTTACGGGATACGTTTGTTAGGGTTTCGTAATACTCAAGAAACCCTTATAGTTTCGATGTGTCCATCCGTCCTTCTGTCTGTCTGTCCGCCCTTCTAGCGTCTGTAATTATGAATATAAATTGATGAAATTTGTAATAGTCTCTTAGTCATAATATAATGTGTATAGCTCTCGGCATTTTGCATCATAAAATAATAATAATTTTATATTTTAGGTGTGGCTCTCCATACATACGAAGTGGGGATGAAAATTTTCATAAAAAATTCTATAGTAAAAATTATTTTGAGCGAAATCGGACGATAACTTCTGAAGTAATTCAAAGGAAACCTATTGCGCGTTTATAGTTATGGAACCCTCCTTAGACATGCCCTGACATTGGGTTAGGTTATAATATACGTGTATATTTAGCGCCTGATGTGGCGATATAACGCTACACTGGTGGCGTTTATACAGCGGGCGATTAGTTGAATATTATGACTCAATGGTTTTTGTGTATTGCGCATGCTCTATCCACATGAATGAATGTGCATTTGAATTATCTATGCGTACACACCTACAGCTGTATAACACTATTGCACGGTCTATTTGGTGGGCTACCAAATTGCCTGTATTGATAGAAACAAATATGCACTAGCAATAGGAGAATCATTTGCTATTATAGATTCTATAGTTAGACTATCTAAAAAATTTCTACTAGGAAATTTAGAGATGGTGAAACTATGATTTTCTCCTTTTACAATGATTGTAATAGAGGAATAGAAACCAAAATCCTCAGTATGTGTTGTAATGTATTCAATGTAATTTTTATAGTTAAATTAAGGATATGTATCTATTTAATACGAGCTCCAAGGCTCTAATAGCATTAATGTAATAAATTAATACATGAAGCAAAAACTTTGAGTGCATTTTTACGAGAATTGTGGGAACGGAGGAGTATGAAATTTGGCGCAGATAAAGTTTATGTCGTGGAAGGTGTGAAGAAAGCTTATATATTTTTTAAATAATGCTTAGAAAACCATAAAATTAATAAAAATAAAGTGACACTATCTCAGTGACACTAACATGCGTTTGTATAATAACAGTAGGTGTTGGTTTATCACAATAGTCTTATCTTTTTTTCACGTTCCATTGACAAAATGTGCATATTTTTATTGCGTATCTACGAGGCAAAAGAACCCTAAAAAGGTTGAAACTTAACAATTAATTTATGAATTAATAATACGAACGTAGAAATGAGTTTCTGACAGGAGACATGTGAAACAGAGAATACCTACCAAAAATTAACAGACTACATGTTTGCACTCTTTCGCTGGCCTGGCTCGTGGCCTCGTGGCTGGCCACACTGTTCTGAAATTAATATCTGTGCGGTACAGTTTAGAATTTTTCACCCACAGTCAATGTTGCAGTAGTTTTTATACGATTTCCCTACGGCCCCACGCGTTTTTAATCTTACTACTATTATAAATTCAGAAAGTTTGTGTGGATAGATGGATAAATGGATGGATGGATGGATGTTTGTGGCACTTTCGAGAAAAAATTGCTAAACGGATTTAACTGAAATTTGGTATGGTAGTAGTTTGGGCTTCGGATTAAAACATAGCCTACATTTTATCCCGAATCAGTATAGTATAGTGCTCCCGTGGGAGACTGTATATTCGCGGGCGAAACCGAGGGCAAAAGCTAGTGACACACAAAGAAAAACAAAGAAAATTCGAGTACAAACAATTAGCGAACACCGCGTTCGCTTCAGAGGGGGGGAAAACGGCCGACGTCGTGTACCGCGCCAGTGGCGTTGAGTGTCGGGTGGGCCGGCCGATACCGAACTGAAACGCCATTGTATGGAGAGCGTTATCCGTCAAGCGTAGCGCTTTAACGGCCCGTTTCAATAACCTATCTATCTAATAACTATTTGTTAAAAACGTCGTCATTCAATCATTTGACAGTTTTTTGCGATACAGTTTTGACGTTTCTAACAAATAGTTATTCGTAGATAGGTTGTTGAAACGGGCCGTCGGAGGTAAAGTTGGTTGCAAATTTTCGTCTAAACTTCAGACCAGATAAAAAAGTGAAGGCAGAGCTTTGTCTGCGTCAGTCTGAGTCTGAGGTCAGTTTTTTAATGTCTAAACCACACATCGCGACAGCTCGTCTTGCAAGGTAAGGAGTAGCTGTTGTGTTACATCATACATGTGTGTGTGAAACTGTATTATTACACTTCGAGGTGTAGTTTAGACCGGCCTCACTGTTTGGTTCGCGGAGCTCTATCTTCACTTTCTTATTTGGTCTGAGGGTAAATTCTGCTAAATAAAACCTGCAATAATACAACTACAATCAAGTCCCGATACGCTTAAACTGCCAAACCGGTATTCTCGTAACCAGCGTGGAACGCGTTCTGATTGGTCCAAAAGTCACAAATTCAGTTTATGATAACAAGTCGCTTCACTTATAATACAATCAAAGAAAAAGAAAGTCTACTTTCAATACGAGAATTGAGCTTCTATGGTCTAAACTATCTTGTAATACTCTATTCAGATTAGATTTAATCTTTTTGTAAATGAAAGGCCTCCACTATAATGCTACCAATTTGAATGTCACATATTTACAGTACAATAACGAAATACAATGGCATTTGGTCGAGTGAATATTTTTGATTGCGTTTAGATAAAAGTACCTGGGCAACCGAGCTTTG
The DNA here is from genome assembly GCA_037179445.1 of Phengaris alcon alcon. NCBI lineage: Eukaryota > Metazoa > Arthropoda > Insecta > Lepidoptera > Lycaenidae > Phengaris > Phengaris alcon. Next base: position 1,368,808 of record JAYRCH010000413.1, read on the forward strand.
CTCGGAGTAGATTTTAGAGTAGATTTTTAGAGACAAAAAAAAAAGAATCACAAAAATATGACCGGGATTCGAACCCACCACTTTCCAAACACAAATTTCCAAACAACGCAAAAATTATACATAGGTACGCATACCAAGCTGCCAATCAGACTGCCGTAAGAGAGTCGAAATTATTAATATAATATATTGTTGCACAACGAAGGAAGAAAACATAATATATTACTTAAAAATACGCAGTTCCTAAGGGATAAGACCTATTTAGATCGATTTTTTCCCCCAAAACTTCCAGCATACTAAATTTCATGGTTAATACTTGTAGCCGTTGCCGAGACTACGATTATATATAAGGTTTGGTAAAATCAATTACGGATATTTTGGGCATATATATTGGGGTTATGATCTACTGCTTATGTAAAGACGTTTAGGCAGAAAAAATATTTAAAAAATTCGAAAAAAATATACTTATTAAAATTACATTACGTTCTTTACGGCGCCACGAAGGTCATTAGTCTCACACAGCTGATTGAATTGATATATTTTAGATAAAGACTTTGCTTTCGCTTTAAAGTCAGCTGTTTCTGTGAGGTTAATGACCTCAGCGCCTTAGAGAGCGCAATGTAAGTTTAAATTATTTTTCTGCCCAAATAACTTTACATAAGCAGTAGATCATGTGCCCAAAACATCCGTAGTTGATTTTACTAAACCTTACATATATACAAGATTGTCTCGTTTAAAGTATAAGATTAGATATGGAAAAGGGACATACATATCAGTGTAATTTTAGCTTTAGGCGCTAGATTTTATATGAGTCACAATTCACGAACAGTAACATTGCCATATTTCATGCCCCAAACATTCTTGGAAACAAACATGACATTGCGGTAACAAGAAAATATATATTCTACACTAATTATAAAGACGAAAGATTTGTTTGTTTGTGTGTCTGTTTGTTTGCATTGAATAGACTTCGAAACTACTAGACCGATTTTAATGAAATTTGGCACATATATACTTTTATCGGTGGAAAATATACGGTTCCTGCGTCATTTTCTTTGAGCGTACGAAGTCGCGGGAAACATCTAGTAATCAATAATAATATGAATAATCTTTCTTTCTAGTATCAATAAATAGTCTCCAAAAGTCGCAGATCATTTTAAATCTCAAAATTCTCTGTATGCAAGACCTAACGAGTACCTAATGCACTTGTTAAATAAGGGTCAGTACTCAGTTCATCCCGAAACGATACGCGACGCTGCATTTTTAAGATTGAACTTTATTCACTACACAAAAAGATACACGTTTCATATGACATCAGTCATACACTGCACGTGCGCTGCACTTCGAACTCTTATAATGAAACGTGTATTTTCTTTTGTAATTAATAAAGTTCAACTTCGAAAAGCTAACTTAAAAATGCAGCGATATGTCGCGTATCGTTTCGCTTCGGCGTTAATTGACCCTATGTCATTAATAAATGATCATAATTAATTTAAATGCAAATATAACATGTTCAAATATGGCGCACGGCATGGCGCTACTAACTATTATGATACTGTGTACTACGTGGAGTTGTAAACTATTTTAGCAATTGGCAACATTCACTTTCTAATTATAGATCTGCTCAATGTTTATTTATATACTTCACGCTTGTTTAAATGAGAATATTGAAAGCGATTTATGTAATAGCGGCGATTATTGAAACAAATCGCTCGATTCCCACCCCTTTGCTTCCCTTTTCCCTTTGAGTTTTGATTTTTTTTTACAGTAAATTACCAAATATTACACAGAAGTTTAGATATTAATTTTATTGGCTCTATATATAAACGTACTTAAAAAAGACTGCAAGGAACCAAGTTTTTATAAATTTTTAACTAAATCCTGGGAGGATCGTTCAATAACACTAAATAACATTTAGTACAACTATGTAGCATTATGTTGCATTTTCATGAGTATAAATTTCAGAATTCAGATATGCTTTAAATACAGTTTTTTAACCTACGCAAATGGATAGTCTACTCGATCATGATGATAAAGGCAACACGCAAAAACTATACTATACTATTGGCAACGAAAAAAATACCACAGACCAGAACGAGACATTCGTCACTCGCTCAAGGACACGCGTCATTTGCTTCCGCTCGGCGTATCTCCTTAGATACAATCGACAAACGGCTGTCGCACGCCGCACGCCCGCCAGAGCACTAGCACCGCACGTTCCCGCGCTTACGCGTTGAAATGCCATGTAATCATTATGCAGTGGATGGCTGCAGTGTAGTAGTTTAACAACTAAATTTTCTAGTTTTTGACAAAAAAAAACTACAAAGAATTAAATGCCTACTAAAGAGTAGGCATTTAATTCTTAGTAGTTTTTTTTTGTAGGAAATAGCCTCCAGACAAAAAAAAATTGAAAAAGCGTTCGTAAATAAGTATTTTTTCCAAGGACCAAAATCGGTTCATCCGTTTGGGCGCTACGATGCCACGGTCTAGTCTAGTCGGTAGGTCGATAGGCACATTATCGACGAAACATCCAATTTAATACAAACAAACAAATATAGTAGAATCAATATCCGTCCGGGTCCACTAGTATGACGCATGAGGTTTTAACCTTTCGTTGATGTGGGTCGTCCTTAGCCCTTTCTCGGGATGTCTGTGTGTACACTTGTACATAATAAACACACGAAGTGTGTCGGGCAAATAAATAGAGAAGGGCTTTCATGTTGCTTAGATGATCAGTATCAGAGGTAGAAGCATTGGTTGACCAACAGATTTTCCTGTTTGTCTGTGTGTGTCTGTGGCATCGATCTAGTTTTTTTGTTTGAAAGCTGACTGAAAGTGTTTTTAGCTAGGTGTTTTATTCAACTCCACTCTTTTCTCAGATAGAGAACTTTTAACTTATAATTGTTAGTTCATTTAATTAATAATCCCTATTAGTTTATCAATTATTTGATACAGTCATCCTGTTTCTATCTCGCGCAATTGATACCAAGTACCAGCTATGTAGGAAACAATCAACAATTAGTGGTTCTTCTTTAAGTTGGTATTAATCAAAATGTTATTTGTCGTTAGTATATCGCTAGTGATATTATTTATTATTGTAAACAGCAATAAGTGTACTCGCTTGGTGCACTTAAATTGTTCCAAATAATAATCACACTTCAGCATTGTGCGGTACCTACTGAGCCGCATTATGCCTTTCGATTGGAATACCACCGATATCTCTTGTATCCTAGCTTATATAAATAGTTGTGCCTCATACATCTCTTAAAATAATGCGACTAAATAATATCCAAAAACAAAACTTTAAAACCTGTAAACAACCGATGAACAGTTACTAAACGCCTGACAAAAGTGGAAGTCGAGATAATTTTCGACAGATATATTATTCTATTATTTCTCGCATATTAACATGGCGTCACATTATTCGCCATGTTTGTCTCGCCATCTATGCGATATGCAATACATATTTTCATTAAGAACTTAATAGTCTCAACTCGTCAAACTTAAACCGCGTTATAACTTTAACTTTCTGGGCCTGCCCACATGTCCACGTAGCGACGTCAACGTGAAACGGCACCGTGTCGCGGCGTCGTGGCGTACGGTGCGGTGCCTCGACGTGAAATGTACCGGAACTTTACATGGCACGGCGACCTGGTGCATTTTACGGGCGATGTGAATTTGCACGTTATAACAAAGCACCAGTGGCGAAGACTGGTTCTCCTTCACAGGGAAGCCCTAGCCGGTAGGGATTTGGATGAAGGTCTTGAAAAGGTAAGTGGTAAGTGAAGCCGATAGGAATGGAGTTACAAGAACTCCGTGCCACTGCAACGCACTGTGCCGGGACATCGCACCGTTTTACGTTGACGTCTTACCGTGGACATGTGGATAGGCCTTACAATATTTCAAAGTTCGACACCAGGTACACCATAATATAATATGCTCAGCGGGCATCAATGTCAAACGGGCATCGATTGGCATAAAAGGTCAGGGCGCCGGCAGTCTGAGTGGCTTGAAAAGTTCACGAAATAATCTTGAAGCTGGAAGCCCTTTTCACACGAGCGCTTTTTATGTGTAATAAAAAAGTGTTAAACTGAACAGCGCTAAAAATATAACTTTGTGCTAATAAAATAGAGCTGAAAATCGAACCCACCACGGTAGCGCTTCAAAAACGTAACCCTCGTGTGAACAGATACATGAAAATGCATTTGTTCCAGTCTCTTTTCTATTGCGCGATAAAAAGCGCTCATGCGAACGTGGGCTAACTCTTGTAACGTCTCACTGGTAACAAAACATCATTTTAAATCAAGTCATTTTTAAAGATAGCTTTTGCAAGTATTTTCGCTTGCGTTGGATTACCGTTTCATGTATTGCTTCTTAGGGGTTTTGGGGAATCCATTAACTTACACATATTACCGGCGTAGGGAAGGCCTGTCTGCGGTTTAAAATGTCTCCAACGTATCTGTCCTATTTGGGCCGACTCGACTTTTCATCTAGGGTCCGCGAAACTCTGGTAATGGTAATTGACGCTGCACGCGCAATATTGACAAGATAAAGTAATGTCAGGTTTCACCGGACCTGCAGTAGTCGGAGCAAAGTCTACATAAAGCTAGCGGAAGGCGGCGCCGCCGCTTGCCATACATAAAGGAGAAGAAGAAGTAATGTCAGTAACTGTTACAGTATTACTGTTTACTTGTAAGAATGTTAAACTCTTCCTAGGTGCTCATCTTTAGTTTCGCAATTATTAAGCGAATCCTTTCTAATAACCACGGAAAAAATACAGCACGATTAATTTGCGTTTCATAAACGAAAACGAAAAGCCACAATTGTCATCTCCTATAAATAACACAATTTCTAAGCTCAAACTAAGTTCGCAAATTTCGAAACTTCATCATAAAAGTTACTTTACGCCGCAGTTTCGCGAAGTTGGTCGTTGGCCATTAAAGCCATCAGACGGCCAGATTAGAAACTGGTCGCCATTGTCCTGTGCGTATCTGTGACTGTATCTTGGTTATGTAAGGTTAGAAGGTAGAGTTAGCTGGAATTTAGATATTGCATGGCTTTAGAAAACTTATGTCGATGTAAATCGATCCCTACCTATCGCAATGGGAAAGAAAAGAGGCAAAATAACATGGGTTTAACGACCTCTATGGCTCTATGGTTGAGCGCGTTTAGTTGAGAACCCGGAGGTCGCGGGTGCGAATCCCGCTGAAGGAGCAAAATCTTTTTCTGTGTTCCTGGGTCGTTTATGTGTAATGTAATAAAAATCTTAAATAAAATTATGAAATATACTTCCCGTTGTATGGTACATGTAACAGAAGTCCTTCGGGTACTCAGCAGCGGGCCAGATCGACACGGTTTGAAGCGTCCATAGATATTACTAATATTTTACAAAAATATTTTTATAGAGCTTGCCTGAGGTTGGTAGCCATTTAATACAATTATGACAGACTTATTTAATCAATCAACTACGTTCATAACACATTCATACACGAACGAATATTTAGATACTAATAAATGAATATATGTATGAATCATTTATGTCCAATCTCATCAAATAGTCGAGTAAACCCAGCCCTGGGTTATTCATTTGTCTTCTCATTAGCATAAGTATTTCAGCGCCAGTTAAATGATCTATCAATTAAGTAATTTAGTATTTAGATTAGAAAGGGACCGCTGGCTGCCTATTAATAAGGGCATTTGAGCGCGAACTCTTTTCCAAGCTCTACTAAAATGACTTGTGGTCTTCTTTAAACCTAGTTCATAAAATCTAATGAGAATTTCGAAAGGTCTGGCAATATCAACAACCGAAAAATGATAAAGTTTTGTACTTGTTTTAGGTTGTTGTATAATCTAGCCATTAAGATTATGATAAATACATGTATACATGCATATGTAAAACTTCGAAATCGTTATGTACAAATTAGCATGGCGACGCGTTACTTTACAATAATGCATTTAACTCGAATAATACACGTCCCACATAAACAATCTCAAGTAGCAAAGCTTGGGAACAATGATTAATGAAAATGTACTCAGAGTACCAGAGACGCATAGCTTGTGTGCTGGGACACATTAAAGGGCCAATAACCCAGGCAGTCAGGGCCATACGATGACCCGCCACAATCCGGGTCAGGTCTGCAGATGACTCAGTGTGTCAATTAATGACGTCATCACCAGCGGCCGCTGAGAGAATGCTGACATAAGTTTTTTTTTTTTTTTTATTCTTGTTCCCCCAACCATAAGCCGGGACAATTTTTTGCTTTGTTTTTTATTTCAACTTGTATAATTTATTTTCTTATTACAGTTTTGTTTCTACTGCTATACTTATTTTCTATTCATCCTGTCTCAACTTTAAACATTCGTCTATATTGTTACTTTACATTTTCGTCCCATTGTAGTTGCTCTTTTTGTTTACATATTCTATTACTTCTAACTTTTACATTTTATATTTTTACATTTTGTTCTTTTACCTTTGTTCTTTTACATTTTTACAACTCTACCTTAATTTTATCTTACAGTTTCATTCTACTTCTAATTTACATTTTCGTCCCATTGTAGTTACTCTTTTTGTTTACTTATTCTATTCTAACTTTAACGTTTTGTTCTTTTACATTTTGTTCTTTTACATTTTTCTTGCTTGCTTTATCAGTTTTATTTGTTTACATATTCTATTACTTCTAACTTTTACATTTTATATTTTTACATTTTGTTATTTTACCTTTGTTCTTTTACATTTTTACAACTCTACCTTAATTTTATCTTACAGTTTCATTCTACTTCTAATTTACATTTTCGTCCAGTTGTAGTTACTCTTTTTGTTTACATATTCTATTCTAACTTTTACGTTTTGTTCTTTTACATTTTTCTTGCTTGCTTTATCAGTTTTATTTTGTATCATTTTCTCTTTCTTAATATCTTTACATTCTTATTTACACATTTACTATTACTGCTGACATAAGTTGGGTCATGGTATCCTTTACTGTTTACATAGGGAAAACAGAGACCGATGTATTCTAAAGTTGCAGCATCCATACGATTGTGGCCTAATAGGAACGCATTTTCGGCGTATTCCCGATTTCCCCCACTATTTGTCCACCCCTGGTGGACATCGGGAAAAAAATTAGCTATATAGCTACTTTCTCAGTGGCCAGATTATAGTGTTATGACACAAGACTTACGGCCGAATACAGAAATGCTAATCTAAATTAAGAGCCCTCCCATTCACAGGCTGTCGCTGTCTCTGCTAGCCGAAATGACAAGGACAGCATGTGACTTGAGCGCCACTTAATTTAACTATCGTTCCAGTATTCGGCCGTAAGCATTTAAAACGTTATGAATACAAATGTGACTACTGACTATCAATAAATAGACCCAAATTGACCACAAAATATAGGTCTATCATAGACGAAAGACACGAGTAGATACTAAAAACGTTAAAAGAAATGAAGTTAAAGATTTAGACTCCCGCGACAACGACCGGGTCGCGCAACCTATGCTTAGTATGAATTTATATGGAGCACTTAGCAAATCTCGCGACTGCGTTGGGCGACCGGTGGGCGTGGCCAGAGGACCCATTCGCTGGATTGTTGGTCTCGGTCGCGGATCCCCGTCGCGGTCGCGAAAATCTTTATAGTGTGTGCTACCTGCTTACGAATGACTCTGCCCACCTTGCATTAAGCGTGAATTAATTGCAATATCTTCAAGTACGACAACCTCGTTTTTCATTTCCTGTACTACAAGTATGCCTTGCCTTCAACCGACTCAATAACACAATTATTATAATTTGTGAGAAACGCACATGTATACTCTGTTTAGATGCAATTATACGACCTCTGTGGCTCAATGCCACTCATGCTCAATGCGTTGGCGCTCAACTCGTAGGTCGGGTGGGTCATGTAAATCATAAACGTATAGTATAAAAAGTATTAAATATATTTCCACTGTCTAGTGCCCGTAACACAAGTTCTTCGAGAACTTACCTAACCTAACCAGATTAACGTGGAATAAGTATATAAGACATAAGAAAATGTAAACGTAAAGAAAAATAATAAAAGTGTGTGTGTCAGCTCCGACGCACGATCGAAGTTGACTCTAAAAATTAAAATTTCGTGTGCATTGCAAAGCGACCGACACATCTTCGGCTAACATCGTGTGACCGTGTGACCGTGTGACATCGTGAATTCGATTTTACTCCCATATATTTTTATAACCCGGGCTTATAATATGAAAATCGTTTCCTAAGGAGTAAACTCCCAAAATTAAATTCTACCAAATGAATGTGACATTTATAATACTGTCATGTCACTTATTTACATTGTTATATAAATTGATACAATTATAATGTGCTATTGTCTCTTTGTTTTCTTTTAGATTACATTCGATCTGGATCCGTCCAGATCCATATGGAGCATCTGTATGTATACAAGCATGTATACGTTATACCTATGGTGCATCTGGTGACGTTCAACGTAAAATTATATGACCGTCTGCAATGACATGTGACCGCGATCACCTCCAGCAATAACTCTCGCAACTTATGTGTCACAAGACCCATAAGTCACAACTTGACTCGTGCCACTGACCAGTGGACGTAGCAGTGTTTGTTTTGAACAACTAAACACAAATAATGTACTAAATCTTAGGCCTTTTCATCCATTATTGGATGATTTATACAATACTCTCCGAGCGAAGTAACCACTCTTGAAATACTGTAGTTGCCTGGGACAGTCGAGTTTTTTTAATATCGTATGGTTGCCCAAGCACATACGGCATTCTCGCAACACAGTCAGCCTAGTCCGGAGGAATGACTGGTCAATACGACTGGGGCCAACCGTGTGCGCGTTTCCTCACGATGTTTTCCTTCACCGTTAGAGCGTCCGTATAATGTACTTAAGATCTGAAAATGTCTCATTGGTACACGCCACAACCTGGTACAACATAATAGTATGTTGTACTAAATATACAACAGACTATTATGTACATATTATTATTATGTAAACACATTTGTCTAATATTATCCAACATTACTCACTACGAATACCAGCATGTCTAAATTAAAGCTCAGTTCCTGAAGTTATACAAAGTTTTGCAAAGTTATCGAATCTCAAAAGTGACATCTAGTGGTCACTAGATGAATCTTTTTCAAATTAAGGGATATATATATATATATATAATTTGACAACTAGATACTGCCCGCGACTTCGTGCACGCTAAAGGAAATTTCGCGGGAACCGTACATTTTGACGCAGTAAAAAGTTGGCTAATACCTTCCCCGTAGTCTACTCTATATCTGTGTTAATTTTTTCAAATTTCATCAAAATCGGACTAATAGGAGCCTATTCGATGCAAACAAACAAACCTTTTCTCTTCATTATACTGATTAGTATAGACGAATCAATCCATTTTACGCATGTCTATTGAAAACTGTCAAAATTGATGAATTTCTCGTAAGATTCTATTTATATGGTGATTCATCTGACATGTAGCGATTTTATGATAATATTTGCACGTACATATTATTATCTCTGTGATAATATCTAGAATTAATCAAATTATGAGCGTAGCCAAAAGTGGCCATTTTTGACCTGCTGAATATAAAAATTACTACTATAATAGACTAATTTTAAGTTGTTTTCAACGTCTAATTTCCACGCGTTAGATCGCTTGTTAGCGTAGTGAGCGTGGTGGGTAACGCATCGCCAGACCTGCCAGACTTGTGTTACTGGCATACATCGCGGGCGTGGTGAGTAACGCATCGCCAGACCTGCCAGACTTGTGTTACTGGCATACATCGCGGGCGTGGTGCGTAACGCATAGCCAGACCTGCCGGACTTGTGTTACTGGCATACATCGCGGGCGTGGTGAGTAACGCATCGCCAGACCTGCCAGACTTGTGTTACTGGCATACATCGCGGGCGTGGAGAGTAACGCATCGCCAGACCTGCCGGACTTGTTTTACTGGCATACATCGCGGGCGTGGTGAGTAACGAATCGCCAGACCTGCCGGACTTGTGTAACTGGAATACATCGCGGGCGTGGTGAGTAACGCATCGCCAGACCTGCCGGACTTGTGTTACTGGCATGCATCGCGGGCGTGGCGAGTAACGCATCGCCAGACCTGCCGGACTTGTTACTGGCATACATCGCGGGCGTGGTGAGTAACGCATCGCCAGACCTGCCGGACTTGTGTTACTGGCATACATCGCGGGCGTGGTGAGTAACGCATCGCCAGACCTGCCGGACTTGTGTTACTGGCATACATCGCGGGCGTGGTGAGTAACGCATCGCCAGACCTGCCAGACTTGTGTTACTGGCATACATCGCGGGCGTGGTGAGTAACGCATCGCCAGACCTGCCAGACTTGTGTTACTGGCATACATCGCGGGCGTGGAGAGTAACGCATCGCCAGACCTGCCGGACTTGTTTCACTGGCATACATCGCGGGCGTGGTGAGTAACGAATCGCCAGACCTGCCGGACTTGTGTTACTGGCATACATCGCAGGCGTGGTGAGTAACGCATCGCCTGACCTGCCGGGCTTGTGTTACTGGAATACATCGCGGGCGTGGTGAGTAACGCATCGCCAGACCTGCCGGACTTGTGTTACTGGCATGCATCGCGGGCGTGGCGAGTAACGCATCGCCAGACCTGCCGGACTTGTGTTACTGGCATACATCGCGGGCGTGGTGAGTAACGCATCGCCAGACCTTCGCGGGCGTGGTGAGTAACGCATCGCCAGACCTGCCGGACTTGTGTTACTGGCATACATCGCGGGCGTGGTGAGTAACGCATCGCCAGACCTGCCGGACTTGTGTTACTGGCATACATAGTGAGCCTGGTGATTAACGCATTGCCAGACCTGCCGGACTTGTGTTACTGGCATACATAGTGAGCGTGGAAAAGTACAAAAGATTGTTCGGTACCAAGCAATTCCAATGTTTTCCATCTGACGGGTCTCCAGCTCGACGACTCTTTTGGTTTAATACAAAAAAGTTATTGTGGCGCCTAGAGGCTATTAAAGAAACATAAAAGCTACTTCTGAATCAACGAAAACATTCAAACTAATACTACCGTACAAAAGTTACGGAGATCAAATAAAAACCTTATTAACGGTCCACTTAAATGTTTTTGTGTATTTACGAGCCACAAGAAGTCTATAAGGAAATAACAATCAGTAACACAGGAGTGTTAAGGGCTAAGGCTGACCCCATGACAGTGCGCGTTGTTCGTACGAATGAGCGACGCCAACGCGCGATACCGCGTTTTAGGTTGCGACCGCTACCGGTTGTCCGCGCTACACAAATTGTCAAACATTTGAATTGCAACACTGATGGTCGATTCTGCTAATTAAATCCTGCAATAATACTGTTACAATCCAGTCCCGATATGTTAAAACTGCAAAATAATATTCTCATAAACGTCGAACCCAGTTCAAACCAGCTTTGATTAGTCCAAACTCCGAAAATCAGTTTATGGTATCAAAACGATTCATTTATAATTCAATCAAAGTAAAGTGAAAGTGTAATAATACTTAGAATAGGGGTTCTGTGCTAGGTAGGTAGTCGGTAGGTACTACCCTACAAGTTGTATAGGCATACAAGCGGCAACTCGACATTTGCGTAGCGGAGACGACCGTTCACTGTCGTTGATAGCCTCGACAGCAGCGTTCAGCAGCAGGTGGAGAAGTCGCCTGTCGCTGTACGCTGATCTTTGGCAAAACGCGTTGTTCACGCAGCGTTCGCGTTTACACGCTCGGGAAACGCGCCTAATGTGGGCAGGGTTCAGCCGTAAAACAGTGGCTGTGCGTCGAACCCGAACAATATAATACTTGTGTAATATTACAATCGCGGCCAGTACGAAAACAGTTTCGAGAGACTCTATTATAATAACATTAGGGGCCCACAGTTTGGGCTTACACATATTTATATTAACAATAGAAACTTACTTGGCTATTTTTGAGAACTCCAAACAATATTATGTAGCCTTGTTTATACTTTTCAAAAATAATTGAAAGCCATAACAAACGCGACAAAGCGTTCACATTTTTGTTACAACATAATCGGTAATTTATATATATATATATATATATATATATATATATATATATATATATATATATATACATACATACATATATGTATTTTCATAGTTTGATTGAAATTTAGTAGGTATGCAGACAATTCTTTTTTATCGTTCTACTAAAACTCTCCTAGCTACTAATTTATAAAGTTACTTAAATACTTTGTAATATTATCAGTCCTAAGCTACTTAACCTTCATTAGATCTGTCTACTCATGTGGACGTATCGGCGTTATGTGGTATTTTCCAAGTTTTTGAAAAATATGTAATATTGATTATAATAACATAATACATATTTTGCTATCTGAACCCAGTCCCGGATCTAAAAGGGGGGGCATACCAGGGCACTTGCCCCGGGCGGCAGTTTCATGGGGGCGCCAAATCCTCGAGACAAGATTTCGAAATATAATAGTTAATGCTACACACGCTAAGTGATTTATGAACGCATCTTAACAGATCGAGTAAATTTTTTGAAACGCCTACGTAGTGTTTGAAAACAAAATTTAAACTGCCTAGCGCGCCATAATAGTAGTTGTAGTCTTTTCTTGTCATATATTTTTTCTGTGTTTCTGTCACAAATAAAGTTATTAGCTAATATATAATAAAAAGCTTAAAATTAAAGGATTAATATTTTCACAAATGGTCACAAAAATGCTACTCATTTGTCAATTTTAACAGTTTTTATCAAACACTGAAGGGAGAGGGCGTCACTATCAAGTTTTTGCCCCGGTTCGAAAAAATCGTAGATCTGGGGCTGTCTGAACAGCATAAAAGTTAAAATAATTATTAAGCCGCCAAAACGCTAAAATATGTTGTCATGACGTCACCTCCTTGTAAACATCTATACTCACCTGTCAAGTATCAAATCACACTAAACGTATCAAATCCAAGAATGTTAATTTTAGTAATATTACTATTTTAAAATGCGTTATAAAGGTGCTTTACTAGTATTATCGAAGAGAAACGCTGATATTCCGCACAAAATTTGCACTAAACTTCGACTGACAAATATACAATTTTTTTTATATGGCGTTTACTGACGGTAATAATACAAAATATACTGTCTATTCTTTAGGGGATTAGAGAGTCCATTTAAAAAAAGACGTAGAAGTACAAGAAGGTGACGTCACATTCGCTTCAGCCAATATTGTACGTTTTTAATCATGTGGTCAAACGTGAAAAGTTGATTATTTTATTTTTGATATTTTATAAAAATCATACATATTTTATAGCAAAGAGTTGGTCAAATTGGTTTAAATAATGTTTAGTGATAAACTATCAACAGTTTGATGTATATATTTTTTATCATAAGATTGCCTATTATGCTATACCAACTCGCTACCAACAATCACGTCGAGTTTAGCTCAGCATTAAGTAGTTGACGATTTGTTTGTATACCAGACAATAGCCGACAAGAGGTCGTCCACGTCGAACACTGTTGCGGTGCGGTCGAGTGAATCAACCCGCATTGGCATATTCTAAGCCAGGGTTTCCGAACGTTTTTTTTTTTCACGACGCCGGTCGATTAATAATTTTGTTAAAACAAATACCTATGTTGGATTTGTGATTTGCCCTTGACGTCCCCATCCCCAGGGAAGCGCACAGTTGGTACCTCCTGTTCGAAACATATTGCTACGGGGAGGATTTGTTATTTTTACATACAAGTGACTATAGTTGTATTCTAAACATGGGGCCGCAGCCTAAGCATAAAGCAATGGGCTGCAATCCCGGGCCTTGTGCATTCCAAAGCGTTAATCCCGGCCTTTAACAAAAGGCGTGCGGAAATGGCGCTTTCAATGCATAGGAATCAACTAAGAGTCCTTACCAGAAACCTAACTGGGCACTGCAAGCTCCACAAACAACTCAACAAAATAGGAGTTGGTGACACAACGACTTGCAGATTCTGCGGGGAGAAGGACGAGACACACCTTCACCTCCTTCTCGACTGTCCAGCACTTTGCAGCACACAGAACAGAAACAGGCACCTTGGGTAGCACGAATACTCCACCACAGTCGAAATTCGTAGCACCAACCCCAACGACATCGTTCAGTTTATGAGTAGCATAGGCCTGGGGCAGGTACTATAACGCGAAGGAGTCACAATAGATCCACTTGGGTCACAGTGACGTCACGGCTCGATTTCGACCTGCCTCCGACAATAAAAAAAACATATTGGACCGAAACCATTACTTATAATAGTGGTTTCAATTGGATTCACGAGTGAGGAAGCTTATTGGCATATCCTAGACGTATTCCCATAGGAACGATTCGTTATTGTAGCGTTATCAATTTAACAACGCTTCTATAACTTACAACTATGTATTCTTAACATACTGCTGCCGGAATTTATGACTGAGAAAGCTCCGTTGTTTTGCCAAGTAGTTGCTACTTGCTAGTGATGTATTCTAAGCATATTACTGTCGAAACGATCAGTTATTGTAGCGTATTCAATCGGATTTGTGAGCGAGGAAGCTTCTTAACCAACTGCCAAGTGGCATATTCTACACCTGTTATCCCGGAATTTAGTTCAATGCAGCTATATCAAATGGAAAATATCGTTATGTGGATGATAGAAGCACGTAAAATGTACGTTTGATAAGTTTTACATAACACATGCTTAAAAAGCTGCAACCGTCAAAGATTTATCCGCTAAACTAAGTCGTTTCGACTTTGCCAAAAATACCTTTTTCGTATCAACTTTGAGTTGAATTGAAGACCATGTACAATTAATATAATATGCACAAGGTTTACAAGATAACCTTAGAAACTTTCCAAGCGTGTCTTCGAGTCTCAAAACATTTGTGAATTAATGTTGAAGTTGCTTAGTTTAACCGTCGTTACATGTGTGTTACAAGTTTGGCAAAGTTTAATTTGACTGTCTTGAGCGCCACAACATGAACTTAAATAAAAGCTTTTAAAAAGGTTGACGTGGAACTATGTAAACCTGTTTGCCAAGCGCCCGTATCGAGTGTTCCAGGGTTGCCAACCTTCAAGTGCGAGAGGCTGAGGGCCTTTTGTACACGTGGGGTGGTTGGCCCATGAGGAAGTTGGGCTCGTATTGAATAGTCCAGACTATTTGAATACGAGCTGGATACAACGGATAATGCTTAGATCCTTTAGACATTTAAGCATCATTGCACTCTGAAACAGGTAAATCACCCAATGTAAAGACATTGTGTGGAATGGGTAAAATTTGTGAACCTAATTAATAAAATAAAATTCATTTATTTTCAGACAACATAGTCCATAAATAATAAACAATATAAGAATTAATAATATAATTTTTATAAAATTAATAATATAAGAATTAAATGCGCATTGCTGGGAGCCTCTAACCACATTAGAAGGCTGAGATGCATTACACAGTTGGTTTGAGTCATGGAAATCCTTTTCCACCATCGCTTTAAATCCCTCTAGTTTTTCACCCAGGACAATTGAGTCAGATTTGCCCAACGTCTACATAATGCACAGTTGGTAACCCTGCGCCACATGCTGCAAGTGGGGCAAACGGCCATTATCAATCCACGGAAGTGTGCTATCAATCAGTGGCGTCATAATGCTGAGCCCCTACGGCACCGAGCCGGAAGTGGCCCATTCTACGTGTCAAGGATTAAGTTTTTTTGGGGCACAAAGTTTCGTTTATGTTGTAATCGCTGTTTTTAAGCATCGTCGTCGAAAATGTCCCCACTATTCGTTAAGGATGGCTTGCTGTGAAGCGCTGACTATAGCAGAATGCTGACATAATATATCAGTGCAGTCTAATCCTCACCACATTGATGAGGATATGTAGCTAATACGTAGAGCGTAGAGAGAATTGGTGTTAAATAATATTAACTACAATCAGTTGCATAGCTGTTTTTTATGCATCGTCATCGATGACTCTCGCCACTATTCGGGAAGTGTCATCAAATTTTTTGTGAAATATGACCGGCAAACAAACAATCAGAGTAGGTAGATGAAAAACTATTACCGTCGCCCATGGATACCCATAACACCAGAGGTGTTAGGCGCAAGCTCATCTTCATTAAAATGAGAATATGGAGTACATTCTCATTCTGTTAAGGAAATAAGTAAAGTACGATGGTATTAAAAATTGTCTTTAGGTTTTATTTGTTGTCGATAATATTTTTAACATGTATCTAATAAAGTAGGCACTTGCTGGATCATTCGTGAAGACTGATATTAGAGCTGCAAGTGCAACTTGATCGCATGTAGCTACTAGTACCACTAGGTATAGGACTATAGGTACCAGGTAATAGTGATCATTCAAATTTTTATAACAATCAGCGATATAGAGATTTTTGATTCCTCTTTGCATTACGGCATACTGTATTGAAAATCCAATTTAATCCATAAGTAAACAAAAATATTGAATTCGACCAAATTGATGTGTAAGCTGCATTTAAATTGGTAGCGTTTTAACACACTATTGTGTCTTTGTCTACGTTTCGATTCAATTGGATCTGAACGGAGTATAAAAGGAAGTATCTATGCTGTATAAATAGCTATTTTTCATTCGACTTAAAAAAAAAGGAGGCGGTTATACGTTCGGCTGTATATATTTTTTTTTCGTAACTTCAGTTTATTTTAGTACCTATATAAGATTGAAGATCTTCACCATATTGCTATATAAAGAAAGTAGATCGTAGATAGCAGACGATATAAGTTGACGAACCGTAAGAGATAAGGCGCGCTCAATCAAGTGTAGCTTTGAGAATATTATGTCAACCTTTAATAAGCAAGTAGGTATAATATACATGTATTTACCAGTAACTAAGATAAGCATTCTCGTTGCAGGTTCGATTCCGGGTATGTCTTAAAAATGCAGTGTCGCGTAGCGTCGCGTATCGTCGCAGTGTGAACTGACCATTAGGTGTGCGTTAGTTCAGCAATAATAACTAACGAAACCTGAGTGACTCTTATGCTGGACCGTCACAACTCAAACGACGGTTTAAGTAGCCCCTTAATACCAAAATCGTCTGACACATCTTGTTTATGGGAGCTTCTCATATTTTGAGCAGCTGTAAAATTGTTTAAATAATATTCAGCCGTAAGCAAACTGACAATCATCGAAAAAGGTCAATTCTACCGACCCGCAGTAGCAGTATTATATCTTATATAAAATTCTCGTGTGTGGTGCTTGGTTACAGATCTCCTCCGAAACGGCTCGACTGATTTTTATAAAATTTTGCATTGTTTTTAATAAGTATGAAAATCGGTTGTAAATTATATTTTATACCCCTAAATGATATTTTTTTTTGTATGTTTTGTCATATTTTATTTTTTTGAATTGGTATTAAAATACATAATATAACTCCACATTTTCACCCTTCTAACACCAACCCCTATTGTTTGTTAGCGATACTGATTGAACTGTTACTAGAAGTAATCTTCAACCCTCAGTTGTCGGTAACTCTTTCACTCATCACCTGTATAACTACCTACCGACAACTACGCCTCCAACCTACACCGACTATACACTCCTATGTATAGTCGGTGTTGGTCGGATGTGTAGTTGTCGGTAGGTAGTTATATATTTATTCCAGTTCATAGTTAAGACAGAACAACGAGTGTTAGGTACTGCTTACCTATGTAGAGTTTCTAGTTCCGCATACTGCATAGAGTATAAGGTTTGGGCTCCGGTGCACACTATTGATAACCTATCGATTTAACCCAGTTCCGTGTGTGAATGACTGATAATCGCCCGATGACTCACTTCCTACGGCAGGACAAACATACGACTAGATAATACCGGTAGGTACACCATGTTAAGAATTCAGATCAACATAATCTAAACGTGAACGAAATGATGAAATTCAACCAAATAAATGTGTCATGACGCCCTCCGTAGCTCAGTGGATGGCTCGTTGGCGCTCAAGCCGGAGGTCGCGGGTTCGAATCCCGCCGAAGGAACAAAAAGTTTTCTGTGTTCTTGGCTCATGGATGTGTATTCAATGTGTGTATAATATAATAAAAAAACTTAAATATATGTATAGTATAAAAGTATTAAATATACTCCCCGCCGTCTGGTACCTGTAACACGAGTTCTTCGGATACTTAGCACGGGACCAGATTGGCGTGGTGTGAAGCGTCCATACATATTACTATATTATTATTGTATATCTTTATTGCATGGTAAAAAACATGTACATCGGTAGCATTATATGTTCTATTGTTCTTTTTGTTTACGTGTAGACTCAATTGGACCTGAACGGAGGCAAAAGGTACCGAGAAAATGAATACTCCGATTTATAACCTCAGTAAAACGACATTTCTAGGCACTTCTCATGCATTTCCTTCTTTGTCAGATGATTTTCATTTGACCAACTAGGATTTTTTTTAAATTGAGTAGGTACCTATATTATATAATGTAAGTAAATGTTACGACGTAAGTTACGTTCATATTATTACTAACTTTTGCCCGCAGCTTCGCCCGCGTGGTAGTGTTCGTGGCAAAAAACTTCTTTACCAAATATGCCTGCAATATAGTAATAGCACAGAGTAAAAATATATACTTTATAATAAATTTTCACGCGTACTCTTTAATTTTAAAGTGAATTCCTAGATAAGGATAATTAAATTGTATCCGTCTAAATAACTTCTGAAAATACCACATTATTTCTGATGATTTTTTTAAACTTAAAACGGGTATAGTAATCTATCCTTAAAAGATAGACATCCATCCATAACATCGCGGACTTTTTTTAAGACCTATAAAGGAGAAACAATCAAACCATACATTGTTTTTGTTATTTATCTCCAACGGGTTAGGTTAGGCAGCGTTTTCGATAAAAGTTCCCTTCAACAATTATCGTTATAAATCAAACAATTTCCACAAAACCTTAAAAAATTATTATAATAACCTAAACCATCCATAAGGAACCACTCGGTCGGTAAATGTAAACAACATGAAAATCCTTTCAGTCGTTTTTGAGATTATCGCGAACATACAGACAGACTCGGCGTGGGAATTAAGTATGCTATGTCCGTCTCCTGATTCTAAGCTACCTCCCCACCAATTTTCAACCAAATCGGTTCAGCCGTTCTTGAGTTATAAAAAGTGTAAGTAACACGACTTTCTTTTATATATACTTAGTCTGGCCATAAATACTGTTACAATTATTAAAAATAAAGAAAATATTACATTTGAATTTGGAATCTGTCATTTTTATATGATTAATCATTGGGTTTTCTCATTTTGGCGCCAATACATTGTACAATATTTTGCGATATTAAAATGGCCACTCCATTTTAATATCGATAAAGAGAACCGAATCGCTGTGTTTGCATTATACAAAGTAGGTATGGAGCCAAATGCAATTTTTAAAACTCTCCATACGCTTGGTATTAGTAAAAGTAGCGCTCAAAGCAGTAAGGGAAAGAATTCGAAGAAATCCTGTCCAAAAGCAAAAGATTTTATCTCGGGAGATGAAGATAGCACCTAGAACCATGTCGCGTATTTTAAAAGATGAGTTAGGACTTGCAGCCTATAAGAGACGTACTGGTCATTTCTTAACTGATAATTTTAAAAAGAACAGGGTGGTAAAATCGAAACAACTACTGAAGCGGTACGCAAAGGGAGGTCACAAAAAATTTTGTTTACGGATGAGATTTCTTTTACAATTGAGCAACATTTTAACAAACAAAATGACCATATTTATGCTCAAAGCTCTAAGAAAGCTTCCCAATTAGTCGACAGAGTGCAACGTGAGCACTATCCGACTTCAGTGATGGTTTGGTGGGGTACAAGTACGGCACGTAAGTTTAGCGCTAAGCGAAATGTAGAGGGGATAGCTGCGCATGGGTACAGTCGTGCACGCAATACAATTATAACTTTAATAAAATAATTTTAAGAACATATTTAAATGTACTCTTTGTACACTACCGAGTGATTAAGTTTATGGGGAGTAGAAAAAAATATATAATCTAATTTGACAATTTTAATTTAATATAATAATTAATAAAACAAGTTTTCGAAACAAGACAACAAAATTTATACACATTTGTTTATGCCGCCCATCTTTAGTCAGAATCAAATAATGGTGTCACGCCTTCCATTAAATCATCGTGTGTCACAATGGAGCTGTCTCGACAGAGCCTTTTGCTCCTTGAAGGCCCGGACTCAGGGCTGCTCCGGTCATCGTCACTAGCAGCGTCATCATCATCAGAATCTCCAAGGTCATCCTCTGAGCTATCTGCGTCAATGCGAATAATGAACTCTTCTGTTACTATATCCACGACATGGTCACTCTTTGCATATTCCTCTTCTATATCCTTCACTTTTTTGCATAACTTTTGCCAATCCCATGCACCCATCAGTAAAACTTTTTCTTGAATGAGGTCTATACATTTAGTAACATTCCATTTCACAATTTTGCTGGCTATATATTGTTTTTTATCAGACCATGCCATCTCGATTGGATTGAGATCTGGGTGGTATGGTGGTAATCTCAGAACTTCATGGCCTCGTTCGGCTAGGATTCGGTCAATCGAAAATGTTTTGAATCTTTCCTTGTTTGCCGTGATCAAATTGTATAACTGAGGTTTCAGTAGCGTTTCATCGTAATGTATGCCTTTTTCGGTCAGCCAAGCCTGCATGTCAACTTGGAATTTGAGCTTGGTGCGCGATTCCACTGTTTATTGTGATAGGACGCGTTGTCGACTACCACGACGGTAAGTTAGTTGGTAAATTGGGCATCAATTGAGTTCTGAGCCATTTTTCATAATTCTCAAAATTCATGTTATCGTGGTAGTCGCCTGATTTGGTACCCGCTTTAAATTGATCTACCGTATCTAGTTAATGATAAGCCTGAGATAGTACTTTTTGCTGATGACACTTCACTAATTTTTAATGTGAAGCGACGACAATCTAACAATGACGAGGTAAATAGTGCTCTCTCAAAAATAGTACATTGGTTTAATGCTAATAATTTACTGTTGAATTCTAATAAAACAAAATGTTTAAAGTTCAGCTTGCCAAATGTTACGCAGGCACAAACCAATATACTATTAAATAATGAGAAAATGAAATTAGTAGACACCACTGTATTTCTAGGTATAACATTACATAGTAAGTTACAGCGGGGACCACATATTGCTAAATTGGCAGATAAGCTGAGTTCTGCAGCATAAGCTGTTAAAAAAATTAGAGAAATTACCGACATAGAGACCGCGCGATTAGTTTACTTTAGCTATTTTCATAGCATAATGTCGTACGGCATCCTCTTGTGGGGAAACGCTGCGGACATTAATACAATATTTGTGCTGCAGAAACGTGCTATACGTTCTATTTATAAGATGTCGACTTTTGAATCTCTAAGGGAAAAGTTTAAAGAAATAAAAGTTCTGACCGTCGCATCTCAATACATTTTGGAAAATGTGTTATATGTAAGAAATAATCTAAACAACTTCAAAAAGAAATGTGATAATCATTGTGTAAACACTAGAAATAAGAACAAGTTAGATATGCCAGTGTTCAGACTAAGCAAAGTTAGTAAATCCTTTAAAGGCCAATGTATACGCTTATACAATATAATCCCAGAAAAGGTTCAAAACTTTCCCATTAATAAGTTTAAAAAAGTAGTTAAAGAATGTTTGTGTGCCAAAGCGTATTATAAAATTAATGACTTTATTCAAGACGGCACACCTTGGGAATAAGGTGGCTCCTTATCTTATCTTATTATTTGTTACATAGACATAAGTAAACATTGTAATAATTTTGATTTTAAAAGAATAATTTTCCATCTTTTTGGTAAAAGATGGCCCCAGACGAGTTTCTTGCCGGCTCTTCTCGCTGGGTTAGTTCTCGAACCGGTGGTAGGCATCACGTAGTATCGACGTTCAAAAAGAGTATTTAAAAATACCAATTTTGAATAAAAAATTTTTGATTTTGATTTTGATTTTGAAAAGTCAGTAACGCATTTGGTACAAACCCAGTCTCAGACCCTGCGTGGACAATTACAACTCGCTGTCCTTTTGAAATGGGTTTTTTAGGCCCTTTGTACTACCGTCGGTCCAGGCTTTTGGCGTAGAGTGCGATGAATCTACGTACTATTCGTCCGTATAGATAACAGGCCGTTCCTCTTGGCGATATTTCTTAATCTTTTAAATTAATTAAGTAAATATTCAATACGTTGCAAACGTATATTTGAAGTCTCAATCAGCACTTTTCGATTGTTTTCAGTTTTTTTCCATTGAAACCCCAAACTCTTGATTATTCTTCGAAGACTTCGTCTGAGCCTTTGAAGTTTATGTCTTCTTCTAGCTTTTGTTTTAGCTTGCCGACGGTGGGAAGCTCATTATTTAACGTGTGATAGTTGTGTATGCACCAGACAGTATTGCACCTCTTAATCACGCCTTGGTCGAAGTTATCAATTTCTGTGACCGTTTTTGGTCTGGATCGTTTTTTACCAGGTGTTCTGAGAACTGTTATCAAATCGGCTTGAGTGGTGATGTTTCTTACCGTTGCAACAGACGTATTTGTGGCCTCTGCTGTCCTTTTTTGGATTTTACCCAAACAACTGATTATATCATTTATTTTCATGTTCCCCGTCTTAATAACGTCTGAAGTTTGTCTTATCGTGCTGTCATTCGAATGACTGAGCAAAATACTCGTTGCTTCGTCAATCTCACATTTTATTTGCTTTAAAGAATCAATCAATTCATTGGTTTCTTTTTTAACAAAACAATGCACGTCATACACCATTTTTCGTGCCTGTCTTTTCAAAACAGTATTTCTTCTAGGCATGTTCACTGTTTAAAGTCACAAACAAATTTAATAATAAAAACCAACAATAACAATCGAACTCAAACTTAACAAAAAACAATAACAATGAACGGCAATAACAATAGATTTTAGAACGCGACTGTACAGTCAGAAGACCGCGGAGCGTCGTATCACGGCGAGGGACGGAGTACGACTGGCTAGCCAATCGGCGCTACGCACGAGCACCCTTCGTCCCTCTAGCCCCCCTGAGAGACCTAATTTTTGATTTCTGCGCAATAACGGTCAGCGCTAGAGTTTCGTGCCGCTACCTGTATTAGCTATGAAGGAGTGACTGAGCTTATACTTTTGTGAAAAAGGTATCAAAACATCGGCATAAGTGTATCAACATACCACTCTTAAGAAGCTAGTGAAGCCCCTTAACAACACCATGTTCAATAACCAAGAATGGTCCTTCCAGCAAGACTCGGCGCCGCGCCGGGTCATAAAGCTCGGTCTACGCAGTCTTGGTTGGAAACGAATGTTTCGGACTTCATCAGAGCTGAAAACTGGCCGTCGTCTAGTCCCGATCTTAATCCGCTGGATTATGATTTATGGTCAGTTTTAGGGAGTACGGCTCTAAACGCCATGATAATTTGGAGTCCCTAAAACAATCCGTACGATTGGCAGTGAAGAATTTTCCCATGGAAAGAGTGCGTGCTTCTATTGATAACTGGCCTCAACGTTTAAAGGACTGTATTGCAGCCAATGGAGACCACTTCGAATAAGCTTTTTATATTTAAAATTGTTTTATATTTATGTATTAAACTAACACACTGTAAAAGTAATAAATGTTATTTGCAAAAGAATTTTTTTTTCTTCGTTTCAGTATTTATGGCAAGACTAGGTATAGATAATTTGGGTTTAAAATACTCATTAGTCATACTTGACCCACTCTCGTAGAATTTGAACAAATATGGTACCGGATGATAATAATTTAAGCATTCATAATAACTATTTAATTACCCTATTTTAAACAAAATATTATTATTCGTACATATATTTAACATCCTTATCCATAATAACACTATAACGGCCGAATACTGAAACGCTAATCAAAATTAAGAGCCCTCCTATTCACAGGCTGTCGCTGTCCCTGCTAGCCGAAATGCCAAGGACAGCATGTGACTTGAGCGTCACATAATTTAACTATCGCTTCAGTATTCGCCGGTAAATTGCTAAGACTTTAAAGGAAAAAGGAAATTGCTAACACTTCTTACAACACTGCTTAACAAAATTATAGAAACACAAATAATTCCTAAGAAATGGGGAGAGTTCCAAGTAACTCTCAGATATTAGCCTATCAGCCTACTGCCGACAGTGAATTAACTTTTTTGCTGTGTTTAGAAAAAAGAATTTCAAATATCATAGAGAAAGCCAACCCGTAGAAAAAGCTGGGTTCCGACCGGGCTACTCTACAATACATGCGTTAGAGCAAATAATTGAAAAACATCTAGAGTTTAATCAACCTCTTTATCTGGCTTATATTGACTACGAAAAAGCTTTCGATTCAATTTCAAACAAGAGCAAATATGGCAACCACTTTTGAATCAAGATGTTCCAAATACATATATTAACATAATAAAAGATATCTACGAAAAAAGGACAAGTAGAGTAAAGATGGGATAGACTTGGACCATTTTTATTAGAAGAGGGGTAAAACAAGGATACCCATTGTGTCACCTACAATATTCATAGCAGTGCTACAAGAGGTCATGAAAAATCTAGACTGTATTAAAAAAAGGATTAAAAGTAGACACAGAGTTTGTCAACAATTTAAGATTTGCTGACGATATTATTATTTTTTTCAAAAACATCAAAAGAACTACAAACAATCATAATTGAGTTAGATTATGAGAGAAGAAAAATAGGTTTCCGAATTAACACTTCAAAACCAAAAGTAGCAACAAATAGTAAAAAAAGACATATACGTAAACAATACAGAAATTCAATATGTGGACAGCTATGTATACCTCGGAAAACAAATATCCTTTGATAATTAGAACGCTGTATTAATATGACTTGGAGAAAGTACTGGAGTTTCAAAGAAATTTTAAAAGCCAAATTTCCTATGAAACTTAAAAAGAAGTTAATAGACTCCTGTTTATTGTCATGCCTGTTATAAGGAGCACAAAAAAGCTATTTCAAGAAAAGAAAAAAAGAAAATTCACACGTGTGAGCGCGCAATAGAAAGGGGCATACTGGGTATCGAACTTATTGACAAACAAAAGAGCTGTTGTTATTCGTAAAAAGACAAAACTCATAGATGCAGAACATCATACACCGTTGCCCGTATGACAGACAAAAAATGGACAAAGAGAGTCACCAAGTGGAAAAGCCCGGGTGGAAAGAGAAGCAAAGGAAGACCTAAGGATAGATGGATCGATTGAATCATAAGCATAACGGGCGAGGAATAGATGACAAAGGCAACAGAACGAAAAAAATGGGAAAAAATGGAGGAGGCCTTTATCTGAAGAGGAGCCATGCCACAAAACTAATATTATGTAAACATTTTATATGTAATTAAGTATCAATTTTAAAAACTATTTTTCTTTACTTGTAATAATTTAAAAGCTATGTAAATAATCTATGTATAGCATGGAAATAAAGGGCTGTTTTATTATTATTCGCCCGTAAGACTTCAGGCCCACGTTCTCGTAGTTTGACCCTTGAATTTGTTATCAAATAACAGGACATAAGCTTATAATTTAAATTACTAGCTATTGCCCGCAGCGGCGCCCGCGTAAATAAAGTATCTCACAGGAACCATGTACTTTTTCGGGATAAAAAGTAGCCTATGTGTTAATCCAGAGCTTTGCTACTACCATATCAAATTTTATTGAAATCCGTTAAGTAGTTTTTACGTGAAAAAGTAACAAACATCCATCTATCCATCCTCACAAGCTTTCAGATTTATAGTCGTAGGAAAACTAATTAAGACTTATTTGGCCCTCTTGCGCAGATCTGGGTTAAAGTTAACCCTGGGTCAAATATCATGTTATCTCTGTCGTCTTTCGTATTTATGAAAGAGATGGCATGATGTTTTAACCCAGGGTCAAAAGTTTTGACCCCGATCTGCGCAAGTGGGCCTTAATCACATATTTAGCTAACTACACATCTGTAAACTGTAATAAGGCAGAAACCTAATTCCTATCTAGAGATACCCAACAATTTTCACAAAAACCCGCAAGCAAACGTGCCTCCAATATATAAATCAACGTCGCTCATATGACGTAGATTTATTAGAACACATTATCTCTACAACACGAACTTTTATCTCTAGTATTATTAGAAGTCTAGATTTATCGTGTTTCGGTACACGGCGTTAATCAGACGACGAATAAACACGTTAATACATTAACGTCTTGAATGTCATCTAGATTTGGAAAGCAAAAAAAATGTCGTTTTTTTTAAATATTTTTTAATCCTGTAACTTTTCAATTTAGCAACGGGGCCTTTAGTCAAGATGCATTCGATAATTTCGTTGGCGAAGTTCGAAATCAAAAATGTATGGGATTTGACATAAGTCATCGCTAAATGAGAGTGACATGTCGCTGGCGAGGCCTTATCTCAAATCCCAGACATTTTGTTTTCGAACTACGCCGTCAAAATTATCGAATGCATCTTGACTAAAGGCCCTGAGTACTGTACTTTTCGCATTTTTCGGTCTATATTTATGTTGTCTTTCGGAAAATATAAAAATTTTGCTGCTTTAAACACAGCATGTTCCCAATTCGACCTGCTTTGCTAACGCGCCTTTTCAAACGCTCAATGCTTTTAACTTAAAGTTCTTTTATAATTACGTTTCTCTAAGGATCACTGTATTAACCAATACTAAAAACAAAATACTTAAAAAATATATATGACATGTACAGAGTATAGCGTGTATATATGTGTATATATATATTTGTTTCACTTCAATAATTATAAAAGAAAAAGAAATAAGGAGAATAAAAAAAAATCGTCGGACCGAGATTCGAACCCGAGACCAATGGTCCACAACGCAAAATCCAAGCGCCTACCTAGCTGCGTTACGCGTATCTGACATTAGTATTCGAAATTACTCATATCTTATTTGTATTACACGACGAAAGGGTCGTAACGTTTTTTCGTGACAGAAAATCGTTATTATCCCCCGTCTATACCTATAGAAGTTTCACTTCAAAAACAAATTTTATGAAGCATACAATTTTTTACAAGTCATAAAATAAAAGAACACTAATAAAAAACTGTTGTGAATTATTTCGCTTGTAATTTCAGTAACAATGACTTTTAATCCAATGAACCCTTATAAAATAGACTGGAGTTACCAATTCAGTGAATTCACTTTCTCGAATTAGATTGGAGTGACGTTTAAACGCAGAGCAGCTCTCGGGGATATAAGGCCTGTCCATCGAATTTCGCGGAGAGCGGCGCGGCGGCGCGGCGGCGCGGTGACAGCAGCGACGACGCGCGCAGGCGGCTATCATAGTGACCGCTAGACAGAAATGCACTCCTGTCAAGCGATGACTGTAGCGCCCAACTGCGCGCGTCGCCGCCGCCGCTCTCACCGCGCCGCCGCGGCACCGCTCACCGCGAAATTCGAGGCAGCGGCCTTAAAGGATATAATATGACTAGTGCTAGCTGTAACTATAAAATGCGAATCCAGCTGCAACTTTATACCCAATTTTCCAATTCGATTTTCTTTTATGTTGTAAAACTTTCAAACTAGCATCTTCATCATCACCAGGCTTATATTCAATTAAAAAAAAAACAATAGTAAGTCCTACTGTTTAGACTTTTGAATTTAGAATTACCAATAATAAGTCCGACTATTGATACAGTCACATACTGCGGAACATACTAAAACGATAGTTAAATTAGGTGACGCTCAAGGCACACGCCGTCCTTGTCATTTCGGCTGGCAGAGACAGCGACAGCCTGTGTATTGGAGGGCTCTTAATTTTTATTAGCGTTTCAGTATTCGGGAGTTAGACTATTTCAAGTCCTTCCGCAAAAAATATGATCGTCGTTGTAAACATTACGACCACTAAACCCATAAGACTGCTGGACCCGAATTTTCCTCAATGTGAGTAAAAAATCTCGAATAACAAACACTTTTCGTCTCGATCAATGTCTTCTGTTTAGATAAAATTCCTTTATGTTAGTGAGGGTATAAACTCTCATTTGGAACCCAATACGGTTACGGTTCCTTCACTAGGGAAAATGGACTTATCGATGGGAAACAACGTACATTAAAGGAACAATTATTTATGGGGAATTCTCAATTAGGGACCACTTTGACTGACGGAGTGAAACAAAATATTTGAAGTCGAATAAACTTTATATATTGCATGCTGGGTCACGTGAGTATAGAAAGAGAGAGTGCTCTTGTGTACTGCGCACACACTTGGGCACTGTAGCCGGCTTGGTATCAACGAAAATAGCCACCGCCACCGGAGTCGGTATAGGACCTACTATCATTACTACTAAATCCAACCAGTGTTAACATTTTCCAATCACTCGATAGATGTCGGAGCTCGCAGTGCACTCGGGCACATATCCAAAACCTCGTAATGTAATTGCTACGAAAACACAGGCACGGTGGATAAATATACATTTTATGTTGTTCATGCGATAATCCGAATATGAAAACTCATATCGATATTAGTAACGTGTTGGTGTTTTTGTGCCACTTTATAGACGCATTTACTTTGGGCACTTTTGGCAGAAATACAAATAATTTAATTAATATTACAGTGAAACCTACCTAATTGATGGGATCTCAAGGGACCAAGGATTTTGTGATGTGTAGTGATTATTATTCCGTTTTGAACGGCCATCTTAAAACCTGAGCTTACCCTTAGAATCGAAACTCTGAATTCACGGCCAATGTAAAGTAAAAGGTATGTGTCATTATTTGCTAGAGGTTTTGCCGTCATTCATAATTGTATTAATACGATACCAAAGTGCGAACGCAGAAGTACAATATTTGGCAGAGTAAAAGATTATGTGGAGGAAGGTGTGCAAAAGGCAAAAAAAAAACACTGCCGTGCGTTTGACGGATAGGTACAATCTTGTTACATGGTGACGTTCGTCAATCTGTCAACACTGAACAGATGCACTTTTTTTCTATTTAAGAGGCTAAAGAACCCTTATGAAGTTATAAATTATATGAAATATTATGGGTGAAGTTCGACAAATTGCAAAAACCTAGAGTCTAAACAACAGAGTATCGAAATAAAAAATGGAATTAAACTTGATTATATTATCGAACCATCTGGCCTTATCGACTCCGGCGCATACATAATATTGCGTACAATTATATTATGTTATTGATACTCTGCATTATGGTTGCGTCACCATTTGGTATGCAGTGCACACACACAGTGTTACAAACAAATTAGGACGTGGCCGAAGTTTGTATCGTGACGTCGCGTCTGCTTCTAACTGCTAGTGTTCCTCAATTAAATGTTTGTGTGCGACAATCGAAGAATCAAATCGTTCTGATTTCCGTGGGCCTAGCAGGAACATTTCACGGCGGCGTAAACGTAACGTTATCATAAAACAACTTTAAACTTAAGGTTAGGTCGTATTTTTTAGTTACGGCATATTTAGGTTTATATGGGTGACATACAAATTGCCATTAGGGTTGCCAGGCCGCCAAACCTAATAGCCGTACAGACCAACTAGCTTGGCCGAACACTTGGGTAAAAAGGCCGGACGCCCTACATTACCTATTGAAGATTTTGTCTCGGTATTAAAAAGGTTTCTAATAACTAGCTTTTTGATTTTTACCATATTTATTATTAAATTCTAATGAAATATAAATAAAATCGAAGGCCAAGCCAGTCTAAGTACTTTATTATTAATCAGTCCAAGTATTGTTATAAAGTCATCAATCAAAATTAATTTCTAGATAAACATTTATCAATATTTTTAAATTATAAAAATCCTTATAAAATCCGGATAAGCCGGACACCGTTTATTTTGGCCGGACACGCAATCAAAAAGCCTAGCTACGTCCGGCTTTATTTATATATATATATATATTATAATATTTAATGATTTTCTTTACAGCCAACTTGAGCCAAAAACGTATGTTTGTATTTAGTGGCCCCATATAAGTATGAGAAATTTGATTTCAATGAAAAGTCACGCATCAAGATATTTTTTTGTAGAACAGTGTATTTTCTGGCCAGCTTTTGTAGGATGTGTGCCTTGCGTTAGATGAAGGTTAGACTACTGACCTCCGTCAACTGTGGTTTGTTATGGTGCCTTCGCGTTCATTTTTTATGTTGAAATATTACATGAAATTATTGCAAACAGTTTATTATATTTCCTTTTTCTCCTACACAAAATCGGTCACCCATTAACTAGCTATCGGACGCGGGACGATAAGGCTACGACTATATGATCCGGAATCCTGAATGCCGGGAAAAATTCAGAGCAATGAAAATAAAACTGTGCGCTAATACAATAGAGCTGAAAATCGAATACACAAGTGCCGAGTCAAATGTCAATGTCACATATGACAGCTCGACACTCGAAACTTCCATTTTCAACTGTACTGTATTATAATCGCAGAGTTCTATTTTCAATGCTCTGAATTTTGCCGGCCTACCGGATTCCGGATAATATAATGCCAACCTAAGCAGGATTCGACGGCAGTCCACTTTTTTAACATGCTACTATGTATTGTATAGTAATATAAATAAAGTGTATACTCACATAATCTACCAAAGCTAAGGGACAGGCGTTTCCTGAGCTTCTGCATTTTGCTCAGGGCACCTCCCCTCTTTTCCCTCATCGTCACGCCTGGAAACAAACAGAGGACAACTATGTAATATAAGCCACTACAGACATTCAGTATCTAAGTATGATCTAAACATGGACAGCTAATTAATATACAAGCGGTTCGGTAGACATGCATACTAATTAATATTATTTTGTATACAAACATTTTGCTTGATAAACAAATCTATAAGGTTGTTCATCTCATACTTTAAACGAGGCAATCTTGTATATACATAATCGGTATCTCGGCAACGACTACAAGTATTACTATGAAATTTAGTATGCAGGGAGTTTTGAGGGAGAAAAATCGATCTAGCTAGGTCTTATTCCTTAGAAACTGCGCATTTTTAAGCAATATATGTTTTTTTCTTTCGTCGTGCAACCATATATCAATAATTTCGACTCTCTTACTCTGATTGGCAGCTCGGTATGCGTACCTACGTATAATTTTTGAATTGTTTGGAAATTCGGAATGTGGTGGGTCCGACTCCCGGTCAGATAAAATATATTTTTGTGCTTCTTATTATTTCTTTTTCTTTTATATTTTTTTATTTATTTTATTAAATTATTTTATCGTTCTACTCTCCCAGGTACTAATCATTATCAATTACGGCTATTTTGGGCTTAATATGATCTACTGCTTATGTCAAGATGGCATAAATATAATTGAATTCTTCTCGCCGGCTAATTTCCGAACCGTTCGCGGTGGTACGCATCATGTAGGACCATTCTATAAGTGTTATTTGATAACCTGTATTATGGAACTAAAAATTTTGAGTTTGAGTTTTAATGATTTTTGGCACAGATAAAGATTAGACCCAGGCACCTTTTATGGCAGCAAAATGTACGGTTCCCGCGAGATTTCCTTTTGTGTCGTTGCGGGCAACATCTAGTTGCTTCTTAAACTAGGTAGATATTAACGGGTAAAAGACATTTTGCTACATCACGACTCAGGGTAAGAAGTCTTGCGACAGCCGAGAAGTCTTCCCTCTTGAGAAGTCAGTCGCTTTACAACGTTTACACATTCACGTTTTTTTAGACTTCTCGGTGAGGCTTGTAGCAAGCGCTTATTTGTTCCTCACCCCTTTAAATTCGCCGAAACGGAAATTCACCGTTACACGGAAATTTACTTAGAATCTAAATCGAGCACATTAATCTTAATATAAATACAAATGTTTATAAGGATGTATAAGGATAGATATTAGATATGGATATATTTTGATGAACAAGATTGAGCTGGTTTGGGAGACATATTAGACGCTTTTTAACGCGCGTTTTGTGAGTTTTGACCTATTACTAGAGATGCCAAACGTCTTGTATTTCCCGGGACGTCCCATATTTTAGATATTATTATAAACTTCCAGGACAAGCGCTGTCCCGTAAATCGAGCGATCAAGTGTTAAAAAGTACTCAGTACCTACTCACGCACACAATGCTCGCAATATCCCATACACATGAATATGAGCTCGAATGCATACCTAAAACTAATCAAAATATGATAAAACTCTCGAGATCCTTAGACAAATATCAAAAAATTGTCACTAATTAATTTTTTTTTTGTCCCGGGAAAAAAACTGAAATCCCTTATTTTTGAAGACTTAAAAAAATGTGGCAACTCATCACTCATCACCAAGCGCTCCGTTAGAATCGTTTACACACAGAATACTAGCAAAAGAAGTTTTTAAAAACATCCATTGATAAATAAATGATTGTTCTCGGCGCTCGATTAGACGCTAGACCGCTGGCTTACTAGAAAAATGCGGCAACAAAAAGTATACCGAAATCGGCATGCCCGAGCCTGCATACTAATGGCTTCGTGTCACATGTACATCAGTGGCGAAGGGTGGTTTTACTTCAGATGGAAGCCCTAGTCGCTAGACGAGAGTTGTGCAAGTTTTTTTAAGGAACTTTAGCACCATATTATGTATGATGTTTATGTATGAATGATGTCAAGGTCGTTACAAGCGTGTAGAGTTGTGTCGTGTCCGAGACAAATTGTAAATACTTACTTAACTATGAGACAATTAGGGATATTTCTAAATACAAAATAGATACTTAATAATAAAACGTTTTTCTGTGTATTAATTAACTATTGTAATATAATCATAATAGTAATAAGTATTATACTTCCACGGTACTAAATAATAATACTAAATAATAGTATTAAATAATAATATATAATATATAATATTATGATCGTCTATTATTATGATAACTACAAATTACAATTGATAGTAGGTACGTAACCAACTTTCCGCTTACCGTAAAAGTCTATTTATTCAAACGATTTATCACCAACAATAAACACAACACACGTAGTCTCACATTTAATATTCACTTAGAAGTACATAAACACGTATTAGTTTAAGCTTTAAGACGAATTATATTTATCACTTCTCGCTGCTCAATATAATTTCAAAAATAATAGTTGAACAATAATTATTATTAACGTAATGTAATAACATGATTTTACATCCATTAACGCGCGGCTGAGGTACCGCCGAGCTACTTTTCAAAATTCATACATTTCATGATGCACGTGATATTATCTAGTAACGGCTCCTCATTGGTGAAAGATACAAAATTGCGGGTTAATGTCAGAGAAAAATAGCCCTTAGTTACTTCGAACTGTAATCGGACAGATCATATTAATAATATTTTTCTTTAGTTGGCCAGCCGGCCATTAAAACAAGTTTGAATTTCAACTTTATTGTTAACTAACTTCCCATAACTCCGAATACTTCGGCATATACCTACCTATGTTTGAATGTCTCTATTTCTAACAAAATAAGGTTACTATGATCTCCCACCATAACTCCGAGTATATCGGCTTATAAAGAGATCTGCGATTCCAATATTCGTGTCAAATTGCAACGTGCAGCGCATAGATCGCTTGACTCGGTCTACATCGCGCTATTGCTTGTCCGACCTGACTTGTATAAGATATTATTGTTTTCCATATACACGTTTTGGCTGGAGGTCTTCTTGAGGTAATCTGAAAGGGAAGCCGATAAGAATGGAGTTCTTTAGACCCTTCGCCACTGATGTACATACCGAATTCACGCACACTAGGAATTGTCTTACACACAATGATATTATAAATCCACACTACAATAATGAGTTGCCGCATTCACAAAGCTGCTGTTGTTAGATAGCGCGATATCTGGTCGAGCGCCGAGACCAATCATTTATGTATGAAGACAGAATTGATATTATCATCTTCAGATAGAATTTATTTATATAATTTCAAAACTATTTCATTTAACACATGACCACTGATATCGTCAACTTTGCGGGTAAGCCCTAAGGCCTAAGGGCTTCGTAAATCCTGCGCTGATATCTAGCCCGGAGTAATTAATACCGGACCCTCGTCAGAGTTGATTAACAATTGTTCGCGATCCGGATATTGTCAATTATTTGTTTCACTACAAACTATCTGGACCTGGCATTTACCAAATATGCTTTTGAGCTTCAATGTTTTGATTTGAACTGTAATTGTTTAGAGATCAATCAGCGAGGCAGAAGAATCAGTTGTGCAGTTGTGCACCCTATAATGTTACCGATGTTCTTTACATTGGTGAGGGAAAAACCGAATATATTACGTGCTTTGTTAATATTGTATAATTTTACAGGTGAAGGCTCGTCGATATCATCTAGTTTAGGTGGGAGCTGACCCTAATTTTCCAAAATTAAGTATGAAATGTTACATGACGATTGTTCTTGGTGGGGAAATACCTGAATAGGAAATTACAATAATTGTCTAAGTACATACTTTGATTATCTTATATACTTTAAACGAGACAATCTCGCATATATTATATAATCGGTTACTCGAAAACCGCTGCACGTATTATCATGAAATTTAGTATGCAGAAATATACGTAGCAGCTAGCTAAATCGGTTTTTTTTCCCAAAAGCTCCCTTAGCTAGCTGCTAGGTCTTATCCCTGGAAACCGCATTTTTAAGCTATATACATTTTTTTTTGTCGTGCAACAATATATCAATAATTTCAACTCAATTGTGTCACTTCGTTTGGCAGTTTGGTATGAGTATGTATAGTTTTTGATTTGTTCGAAATTTCGGAATGTGATGGGTTCGAATCCAGGTCAGGTAAATATTTTTGTGACAATTTTTATTTTTTAACCGACTTCCAAAAAGGAGGCTGTTATACGTTCGGCTGTATATAATTTTATTTTGTGTGTTCAACGATAACTCCGTCTGTTGACCGATTTTCAAAATTATCCCAAAATCTCAAGTTGGTCACGTTGTCACCAAAGTGGTGATGGGATCCATAAGGAATCGAGAGAATTCTTCAAAATTTATTGGACATATATAGTGATTAGTTTTTCTGAGGTAATCCAAGCATATGCTACCAAAAAATAAGATTTTTCACCAAGGTATACCCTGGATCCAAAAGCACTAAACAGAACTCAGCGGGCTCAGTATTTAAAGATACGCGTTTGGAAATTTCACCATTGTTTAAAGAAGTGCAAGGATATGCCACTACAGTAATCATCATAATCTGATTTACAATACCTAACAGAAGCTTGGCGCGTATTCAATTATACATTCGATCGTTTATTTTAAACGTTCTTAAAATGTATTAATAATAATTTAACAAATATCACTAAATAGGGAATTTATTTTAATTTTTAAACAAAAATATTAAACCGACTTCCAAAGTAAAAATACACAAAAATTATGATTTTTTGCCTTTTAAATTCGGCAAAAATTTTAACTATTTCTCTACACAACCTTCATAATTTTGAAATCGGTACCAGCCAACTTAAACGTGAGCTCTATACAATTATGATTTATCATAATATTGTTTGGGCTGGTACCGACTTCAAAATAATGAAGATTGTGTAGAGAAATAGTTAAAAATAATTTAAATTTATCAGAGCTCCTAGCAAAACTCGGTTACCCAGGTACTTATTTTGATCAAAGGGACAATATTCTACTCCCTTGCCACCGAATAAAGACGTTATAAGAACGTTAGTGGACTGCTGTGGAGTAGCTAATTTTGCACTAATCACGCCAGAGCATAATAAGTAACATATTTTCCGGTATCAGCGTTATGAAGTTAAAAATAAATGACCTTATATGATACGGCTATATAAACACAAGCTATCAATTAACGAGATATGTAAGTGATAGGCGCATCATTTTCGGCGGGTGACCTACTTAATGTTTACCTGGTTATTGTACAACAAATACTTGTTTTACCTACTGCTAAAATAAAGTACACCATAAAATCTATCGCTTCTTCATTAAAACGCTTGTAATTTTCTAAATCCTACTTTTAATTTACAAGATACATACTAGGTGCCTCGTGACCACTTCGTTGGGCGTTAAACATCTTTACTTGTGATGATGATGATAGTTAAAGTATCCTAAGTGACTCCTTAAAACATCAGATATTTGCCAGTGAATTTTTCGTCAGCAAAATCGGTCCAGCACTTTCAGAGATGGGCCGGAACAAACAGACAGACAAATAGACAGAAAAAAAAAATTTTAGATTTAGGTACCGTACAGTGGCGAAGGGTGGTTTTATTTCAGAGGGAAGCCCTAGTCGCTACTCGCTAGACGAGAGTTTTGCAAGTTTTTTTGAAAGTAAATTTAACAGGATATTATGTTTGATGGTCAAGGTCGTTACAAGCTTGTAGAGTTGTGTCTTGTCCGAGACAAATTGTAAATACTTACTTAACTATGAGACAATTAGGGATATTTCTAAATACAAAATAGATACTTAATAATAAAACGTTTTTCTGTGTATTAATTAACTATTGTAATATAATCATAATAGTAATAAGTATTATACTTCCACGGTACTAAATAATAATACTAAATAATAGTATTAAATAATAATATATAATATATAATATTATGATCGTCTATTATTATGATAACTACAAATTACAATTGATAGTAGGTACGTAACCAACTTTCCGCTTACCGTAAAAGTCTATTTATTCAAACGATTTATCACCAACAATAAACACAACACACGTAGTCTCACATTTAATATTCACTTAGAAGTACATAAACACGTATTAGTTTAAACTTTAAGACGAATTATATTTATCACTTCTCACTGCTCAATATAATTTCAAAAATAA
The DNA here is from genome assembly GCA_037179445.1 of Phengaris alcon alcon. Lineage (NCBI taxonomy): Eukaryota > Metazoa > Arthropoda > Insecta > Lepidoptera > Lycaenidae > Phengaris > Phengaris alcon. The sequence continues at coordinate 1,405,539 of JAYRCH010000413.1, forward strand.
TAGTTGAACAATAATTTTTAACGTATCTTTTACCTATGATCTCCCATAACTCCGAATATTTTGGCATATACCTAAGTTTGATTTTCATTTTTATTTCTATCAAAATAAGGTTCCTATGATCTCCTATAACTCCGAATATTTCGGCTTATAAGGCTAGCCACACACACACTATATTATTGGCAATAATGCTCATATTGACAATAATATTCCATGTGTGCGGGCCATATTGCCGTATTGTACAATATTATTGAGAATTTCCGGAAATTCTGAAATACGGCGACAATATCGGTGGAGGCAGGGTTATTGCGAATATTGTTGTGTTTTTTTATATTTTATTTATTCATAACAATGGATACAAAATCCTTCATTCGTATACATTTTGACATATAAGACATTAAAGAATCGACAGAAACCGCTACCTTATGAAGTAGAAGAACGCTGTAAACATTTCATTACAAAATGACAATATACTAAATTAGATACACATAACCTATAAATTACACATCTTTAACCATCGTTGTTTTTGTTTGCTTTTTTTATTTAATAAACTAATTTCTACACAACTATTTTCCTTTTGTCCATACTTCTTATTATTCTGATTTCTTATTTAAATTTCCGCGCAGTTAGAGGAAATGTACTTGACTGAGCCTCTTTAAAAAAAAATTGGCAATAAAATTGTGGAGTATGCAGGAATCTTTTATTGTTGAATAAATGGACAAATCTATTGTGGCAATATTATTGTGTGCGGCTATCCAAAGAGTTTCTGTGATTCCAATATTCGTGTCAAAGATGCAACGTGCAGCGCATAGATGTCGCTTGACTCGGCCTACATCGTGATATCGCTTGACCGACCTGACTTGTATAAGATATTATTGTTTTTTATATATTACTTTTGGCTGGAGGTTTTCATGAGGTAATCTGAAACCCAGTCGATAAAAATGGAGTTCTTTAGAGTTTAGACCCTTCGCCACTGGACTACCGTAATAAGCTTTCATGTTCATTTAGTGAAAAGCTGTTGAAATTTGAAGTTACAAACAGACACTTTTATTTATTCGACGTCGCATTCAAACTATTTTTTTTAATTTGTTATAATAATTATAACTCTTATGGAATTGTCCTACATGATGAATACCACTTCAATACAATATACAAGAATTGTACATTTCAGTGTTGTGGCCTCGCCTTTACGTATGTTTCATCGTCACCTGTCTAGTCGGTAGCCGGTAAACGTGCGCTAAGGCTGGGTCTATATGCTCCGGAATCAGGAAAGCAGGAGGAAACTCCGGCGTTCCGGATCCATATCCAGAGTTGTATTTTCACTGCTTACAATATTTTGTAAGCACTGAAAATACAACTCTGGATTTAAACAATAGAGTTGAAAATTATACACATGAGTGTCGAGTCAAATGCCAATGTCATATATGACAGTTCGACACTCGACACTTCAATTTTCTGCTCTGTTGTAATAATACAGAGTTGTATTTTCAGTGCTCTGAATCTTTACCGGCGTTCCGGATTCCGGAGCATATAGTCCCAGCCTAAAGATCGTTAAATTCAAACAAAAAATCCGATCTCGTGCGAAATAAATCAAGCCAGTTTAGTCATCGCTGGCACGAAATTTATTTTTAAATGCTTTGAATATATTAACATAATAAACTCAATCACTTTCTCACGGAAATATAAAGATATAATCATCATTTGCGAGGAAAATAGAGATTTTGCCGATAAATATAATACAACGTAATATAGAGAAACACAAGTTTAAAGTAGCTATTCATTAATCAAGCCACTCCATAATAGTTTTTCTTATTCTTTGTAAACTAATCATCATCATCACTGACGACTACCGTCCCCACTACCCTAGTAGTGTAGGGCTCAGATCTCTGTTAAGAATTGGGATGTCCCAATGATGATCTGTCAGTCAAGATTGTAAGTCTTCTCAGAATCTTATCAGCTGTATAATACTAATATTATAAAGAAGAATGACTTGTTTGTTTGCGTTGCGATATAGAGAGGACCACAAGAGAAGTACAGTGTTCCCGCGGTATTTACGCGGTCGGATCCGCAGGCAAAATCTCGTAAATAATATGACCAATTATTATTATATTCTAGCAACATTTTTTTTACTGAAACAATGCGAACTTGATAAAGCGGCTTTCAGACTACGCTATAATATAATAGGATATAGTATATAGCTCAAACGTCGTATCGTATCTATATAGTATAGCATTAGGTCCTTCTTTGCTATACTATACAGCACAATAGTATAGCGTAGTCTCTAAACGAAACTGTGGAGTTTTAAAACGGCGCCAACTCAAATCGGGCATTCCTCCCAGATCTGTGTCACCGGGAAAGAATGCGATTAATTTTCGGAACCACGGGAATTATTCCTTATTTTTATCATTTATTTAGCATAAAAATAAGCTCCTTATTGTAGCTACAAACGTTATGTTCATGTATCGTTCGTGAAATGGATGCGTAAAACTCGAATACAAAGTAATTACAGGTTACAGAATTTAGACTAACATAATTCACGTGATTTCTTTCAGCAAAAAGCTGCAACAAGAAACTTTAAAACCGCACTGAAAGTTATAGAGAGTGTACCTAAAGCCCTATAAGTCCAAAGAGGAAGATTAGAAAGTAAAAATATAATTACTGCACAATGCACATTTGTATATAAATAACCTATGTACTACATAACTGGACCAAGCACTAGGTACAGTGTAAACGTTACAAGTGAACGGGTCATCCATGTAGAAGAAACCAGTATAATTTCTGGAGCATTCATAAATAAAGAAGAGCCAACATCAATTGTACGACAATAAAAACGCAAACAAGCTGCTTTGCTAAAGTATTTTGGCATCCGTCCGCACCGGTAGCGGGTGCCGCAGTCAACGTTGAGGTCCAAGATCTACGGATATCGCACCCTTAATAACTAAGCGAACTGAGCCTTTTGCTGTTTCAGGTCAGTCTTTACGGAAGATGTATCTTCTTATTTTACTTTAGCATATTTTTATAAAAAAACTATAACCCGACTACGTTAACTATGCTTATAGCCTATGTTACTTGAGCTATTATTACGAATCTATTGACAGCTAATTTATTAAAATCGGACCAGTAGTTCAGGCGTTACGGTGGAACATACATACATACATATACTGCCAAAATCATTACCCTTCCTTTTGGCTTTGCCGTAGTCGTGTAAAAATAGGGTAAGCAGGGTTTTACACTAAAGTAAGAACATATTGATATGAACCGCTTGTTATGTTTACATCTTTAATGGATGAAATGAAAACAATAGATAAACTATCGACAAAAATCCTCGGAAATCGGACATTAAACATTTGTTTTGAGTTTTCAAAACTGTTTTCATTAACAGACAAGAGATTTTCTAGGAGAAGGTATGTATGTTTATAAGAAGGTGTATATAAGTATTATTATCAAAACGCAGACGGAACCGCAGACAAAATCTATTTGCATCGACATGCGTCGTTCTTAGGTATTGTACGTCAATGGGCAGTCAGCAATGGATGCTGTTTTATAATAGAATCCGCATTCAATTGCACTGACCTGGAAAACAATTTTATACACGAACGATCTTTGGTCGCCGTGGCTAATTGTTCGATAGTAAAATTCCCCATGTCCTTCCCGTTTTAATAACTTACATTCTCTTTCTTTCTCATTTCTCATACTCCAAATATGTCACCTCACATGCCACTGTGTAAGTAATACGTATTTAGGGTCAGGTCACACCGAGGCGCGTTGCGGCGCGGCATTTTTAAGATAGCTCGAAATTCGAACTCTTTCAATGAAACGTGTATCTTCTTCTGTAGTGAATGGAGTTCAATTTCGAGTCGCTATCTTAAAAATGCCTCGCCGTGTCGCATCTCGATGTGAGTTTCGTGGTGCGGCATTTTTAAGACAGCGATTAAAATTTAACCATTATGCGGCGCCGCGCCGCCCGGTGCTGCTCGAAATTCCAACTCTTGCAATGAAACGTGTATTTTCTTGTGGAGTGTTCCAGTTTTGAATCGCTATCTTTAAGAATGGCGCGCCGCGTCGCGTCATAGTGTGAACTAACGCTCAATATCGTGTGTAAAGTGATATCCGTATCTACTTTCAATAAAGAAATTCTCTTCGTTTACTTTCTGTATTGCAACACAAAATCTATTTTCACATAATTAATATCAGCGGCCTTTTTTAAAATCAAAAATCATGACCAGCGGCTGCTTTAAATAAGAGAAAAAGAACCCCGTGGTACAGTGGTTTAGAGCTTGGCTATCGGAGGTCGTGGGTTGGATTCCCGCGTTGGAACAACAAAAAATGTGGATAGGAGTTAGTGACAATACAGGCTCATCACCTGATTGTCTGATAAGAGAGATAATCCATGCGTTGGATGGACATGTAAAAAGATGTACCTGCACCTAATCTCTCGCCAGTCGTGTTGGTTATCCGTCCCAATGGGTTACGAGAGTAAAGAAAGATAGATCGCTCTTGTGTATTTCGCACACATTTGGGCACTATTAAATTACTCCTGCGTAAGGCCTGGTTTTATTAAGCCTGACACCGTCACCAAAATCGATGTGGGAGGCATCATTTTTTATTATTATTTAGAGGAACCCAGTGGACACAACAATTAACTTCTTAAGAACAGTGGGCTTAGCAGGAACATTTGACAGCGGCGTAAACGTAACGTTAACAAAAGAGAATTGTATGAAAATCTGTCAGAATCATGACAGCGCCCATACAACTTTAATTCGATGACGTTACGTTTACGTCGCTGTCAAATGTTCCGGCTAGGCCCCCAGATTTAACTCTTAGTAGTTAAGGAATTTCATTTCTCGATAATTTCGAAACTGAAACTATGCACAGAGCTCGGAGTCGGCAATATAATCAGGGGCTAACTAGTGTTGTAACTTCACGTGAAGGATATAGATACTTCGTGTTCCGCCTACTGTCCAGTGTCCACTCACCCACGGCATAATGTTATTTATTTTAAGAATTGTTTTCGTATCGCGTATTTATAAACGTTTCAAAATGAATCAGATTAATGTGAACTGTTACTTTTTAAGTGATAAGATAAAAGCAATATTAAATGTTGCTTATTCAATTTAAGACAAGCCAAAAAATTGGCTAAGCCGACCACTGCTTTTATTGAGCAGTGTTCTTATACTGACAATTTTATTAGTAAAAACTTGGAATATGTTCCAAATAATTTAAATTAGATTATAGGACAACAGAGGCTCACTCTAGCAATTTCTTAGCTGGAAATATTTATACTGATGCCTCCTACGAAGGGCCTAGTAAGAACTCTGGGAAAAACTGTAATTTTAATATAAACTTGGTGCATCAAAATTTACAAGGCATAATAGGGAAAGAATTAGAACTTGAGTTATTTTTAAATGAATTTAAAATTGACATTATATGCGTAACAGAACATTGGTTAAAAAATCATGAATTAATATTTAACTATTGTGATCACCAAGTAGGGAGCTCTTTCTGTCGAGAAAATGTCATTAGGGGTGGCTCCTTAATTTTGATTAATAATAAATTGAAATGTAAAGAACGTAAAGATATTGTAAAACTGTCTAGTGAACGAATTATTGAGTTGGCTTGTATTGAGTTGAGCCACCTTATTATTGTATGTGTATACAGGCCTCCATCAAGCTTATACGATTCTTTTGAACAAATAATGGATCAAGTGCTGACGAAAGTATGTGTCTCTAATAAGAAGATTATTGTATGTGGTGATTTTAATATTAATTTATTAGACTCTAACTCCACCACTGTTAGATTCACATCTTTGTTCAAATCGTATAATCTAATTAATTTATTTTATGAACCAACAAGAATATGTGAAACAACAGCTACTTGTATAGATAATATTTTCACAAATGTCACTCCTTTTAGGAAAGACATAATTAATGTACTTAACTCTGATCACTGTGGACAGCTAGCATCATTTGATCTTAAATGTGATAATAATCCGATAGAAAATATTGAGTTTATTCCTGTAAACACAAAACGTATTGAGAAATTTAGAAGTAAATTACTTTCAAGTTTTCAATGTTTGAATGAGTCAATTAATCCAAATGAAACTTTTAATAATTTATTTAAAGTAGTAAAAAACCAATTTGACTCTGTATTTACTTCTAAATCGGTCAGATTTAGTAATAAAAGAAATAATTTTAGTAACTGGGCAACTGCAGGTATTATTGTTAGTAGACAAAGATTGTATGACTTGTATAACGAGAAGTCAATGAACAGGAGTGAAGCTTTTAAACTATATGTCAAGAAATACTCGAAGATTTTCAAGAAGGTATGTCAAGCGGCGAAGGTTCTTCACATCAAAGAAAAAATTAAGAACTCTAAAAACAAAGTGAAAACCATCTGGAAAATAATTGCAGATGAGACTGGAAGAGTCGCCAGTCGCAACTCTAAATTTGAACTTTATATTAATGATAAAAAAGTTAGTTCTGACATTGAAGTTGCGACAGTATTTGAGAAGTTTTTTGCAGACATTCCGATCTCAACTACAAAAAACTTAAATTCATCACCTACAGTTGCCGAAAAATTACTTAGAGATAATGTGAAGGAATGTGATGTAAATTTTATTTTCAAAGAAATAGACTCTAGAGACATTATCAAGGCATTTAAATTACTTAATATTAAAAGTACAACTGATCTCTGGGCTATGTCCACAAAAGTTATAAAACCAGTAATTGACATCATTGCCCCTCACCTAGCATTAGTTTTTAATAATTGTATTAAAAGTGGCGTGTTCCCTGACTTGATGAAGCACAGCAAGGTGATGCCTCTCTTTAAAGCTGGGAATAAATCAGACCCAGCTAACTATAGACCAATATCCATATTACCGACTTTAAGTAAAATTTTTGAGAAAATTATTCTAAATCAATTACTTTTTCACTTCAACTCGAATAAATTGTTACATAGTAATCAGTTTGGTTTTACTAAAGGTCGGTCCACAACAGATGCAGGCATCAGTCTTCTGTGCAGTATATTTGAAGCTTGGGAGAGGTCACAGGATGCACTTGGTATATTCTGTGATTTATCCAAAGCATTTGACTGTGTGGAGCATGATACGCTGTTCAGGAAATTATACCATTATGGTGTAAGGGGCACGGCACTAAAGCTTCTAAGCTCTTATCTAATAAATAGAACACAGACTGTAGAAGTTAATTCCAAAAGGTCTAATGGTACTAAAATTAAACTAGGAGTACCACAGGGGTCTATTTTGGGCCCTTTTCTATTTCTCATCTATATAAATGATCTACCTTATCTAGTTAATGATAAGCATGAGATAGTACTTTTTGCTGATGACACTTCACTAATTTTTAATGTGAAGCGACGACAATCTAACAATGACGAGGTAAATAGTGCTCTCTCAAAAATAGTACATTGGTTTAATGCTAATAATTTACTGTTGAATTCTAATAAAACAAAATGTTTAAAGTTCAGCTTGCCAAATGTTACGCAGGCACAAACCAATATACTATTAAATAATGAGAAAATGAAATTAGTAGACACCACTGTATTTCTAGGTATAACATTAGATAGTAAGTTACAGTGGGGACCACATATTGCTAAATTGGCAGATAAGCTGAGTTCTGCAGCATACGCTGTTAAAAAAATTAGAGAAATTACCGACATAGAGACCGCGCGATTAGTTTACTTTAGCTATTTTCATAGCATAATGTCGTACGGCATCCTCTTGTGGGGAAACGCTGCGGACATTAATACAATATTTGTGCTGCAGAAACGTGCTATACGTTCTATTTATAAGATGTCGACTTTTGAATCTCTAAGGGAAAAGTTTAAAGAAATAAAAGTTCTGACCGTCGCATCTCAATACATTTTGGAAAATGTGTTATATGTGAGAAAGAATCTAAACAACTTCAAAAAGAAATGTGATAATCATTGTGTAAACACTAGAAATAAGAACAAGTTAGATATGCCAGTGTTCAGACTAAGCAAAGTTAGTAAATCCTTTAAAGGCCAATGTATACGCTTATACAATATAATCCCAGAAAAGGTTCAAAACTTTCCCATTAATAAGTTTAAAAAAGTAGTTAAAGAGCGTTTGTGTGCCAAAGCGTATTATAAAATTAATGACTTTATTCAAGACGGCGGCACACCTTGGGAATAAGGTGGCTCCTTATCTTATCTTATTATTTGTTACATAGACATAAGTAAACATTGTAATAATTTTGATTTTAAAAGAATAATTTTCCATCTTTTTGGTAAAAGATGGCCCCAGACGAGTTTCTTGCCGGCTCTTCTCGCTGGGTTAGTTCTCGAACCGGTGGTAGGCATCACGTAGTATCGACGTTCAAAAAGAGTATTTAAAAATACCAATTTTGAATAAAAAATTTTTGATTTGATTTGATTTGATTTGACAATACCTGTGTATTTTCGTATAATGCATTATGCATTATTACACAATATACACGTTCAAATATTTAAATAGACCGAATAAAACAGTCCTGCCAAGCCTACCTACACAAACGTGTGAACCTAAATATCATCTACAAATGGATTAACTGGTGAAAGTATGACGATATTCAATACATTTCCCTCTGAATAATTAATCTAGACCTGCGCAAAACAGTGAAATCGATATAAATATCGTTTACGATTTACGGTTCTATTGTACTTAGGGCGAGTGCTCACTTGAGGCAACGGCAGTCACAAGAAAGTATATTGCATTAAAAATATATGAAAATGCGTGCACTCGAAGCAAAACGTCATAAAGACGAAACTTGCCCTCCCATACTTCGCACAAGCAATATTAAATATTGAGGCATTATAATTGATGAAAATCTGTCGTTCGGTCAGCACATCTCTTCAACAGCTGCTCGTGTACACAAACTGGGGGTTTAAAAAGGCCAATTTAGATGTTGTAAATGCATAAAATGGCGCACTTAATATGAGTAGGAAAATATATATGAAACACCTAATAAAGTGGCCTTTTTTATGAAAAACTTAAGACATTCATTCAATAAACAGGCAAATGTTATTAGTTGTATACAAAGCTCTCTGCCAATCTACATTAATTTACGCAATAAAAGCTTGGAGTGGGGCTGCGAAATCAAAAGTAATACAGTTGGAGCGTGCACAAAGATCCGTTTTAAAAGTGATGTTCAAAAAGCCTTTTCGATACCCAACCAATTTACTTTATAAAGAATGTAAAGTCCTACGCGTACAACTTTACATATTAACAGTCGCTACTTTCCAGCACAAAATACTTATAAATTTGCAACAGTATAATACTTTTGTTCTCTTCAAAATACCAGTTCCACCCGTACGGTACACCATTTGCTCAGCGTCACGAACCTTCCTGACACCTTGCCTGTATAATGAGGTCGGTAAGAAAGTTCCATCTATCACAAGGTCCAACAGCTAGGCAATCGAAGAAAATCCTTGAAGATTGGCTCTTAGGAATGGATTACGTAGAAACGGAACTTCTATTGCCATGACATACACACACGCACATACACACAAAGTAGTTTTTATTAGGTTTAAATAAACGTGGATGTTCTCGTAAGTCCGAGCTATTTTTAAGCACCTCTGGCTTTTGCGATACAAGCTGTGCTTAGTGCAAGAGCCGCTGTAAACTGTTTTCGAACCTAGCTCTAAGTATAAATTGTTAGATTTAAGGAATTGTACTCCTATGAAGAATATTTTGGAAAATAAACGATTTTGATGTTTTAGTCGTAAGATAGGCTCGTCTAATGTCTATGTGAGACAAAACTCTCTTAAGACTGTCATGTCCCAAGTGAACGCTCGCCCTAAGTACAATAGAACCGTAAATCAGATACTATATTAAACAACATCAATTATATACAATAGGTACATGTGCGCACACAAGTGGTTCTATTGGGTAATATAGCGAACGAACCGGTACAATCACAATCGAAAGTTTGCTCAGGCGGATATTTTCACATCATTTACTTTAAATAGAGATCGAGAATTATTAAGTACTGACGAAATGTCACGCACCGAAAATGATTACGTTTACAACGGTTTTAATAGAGACTACCCTTCCAGCGGCGTAGAGTCTTAACTCTAAAGAACATCATTCTTATCTCCTTCCCTTTTAGATTACCTCTTGAAGATTTAAAGTTCATGTTCGTTCCAGAAATTTGCTTACCTGAAAACGATTTGGTATCTACAATTGGGTATTTTCCTACATGCAAAAATTTAGTTTTTTAAAATAAATTAAAAATAATTAGTTAATAATAACATAATTAGATAAGAAATATTTACTTACATCAAAAACAAAATAAATTACTATGGTATGTATCAATGTAAACGCGCAAAATTACGCGATATCAGAAATTTTGTGCATATGGCCATACATTTCGTAGCAACATTACTAGCGTGTGACGTCACCTACTAGTACGACTTTTATATGGGGCGTTTTCACGAGACTCACAAAAGTGCTTCAAACAATCCGCAATATATTTGAAAATTTTGATTTTTAGTATATATTTTTCAGAGCACTATTCATTTATGTAATAAAAAAATTCATTAAAATACACTATTAAAGGTATGTTTTAGTTAACTAAGATAGACAGGAAAAATACAGATTACGATAACATATAATTCGTTGTAGATTTCGCTAAAGAAATCGGTCTTATATAACCGACCAAAAAATTACTTATAGCGGGCTGACAGCAGTCAGCGTCAACATTCCATTACAAATGTCAAATTTGAGGTCTGTCTCTCTATAAGGCTAAGGGATATACTTAATCTCTTATACAAGTCAGGACGGACAAGCGTTAGCGCGATGTAGAGCGGCTTGAGCGCCATCTATGCGCTGCAAGTCGCAACTTAGACACGAATATTCATATGCAAAAATATTCGGATTTATGAGAGATCATTGGAACCTTATTTTGTTAGGAATAAAGTTGAAATTCACACGTCTTGTTTTTAATGGCAGGCTGACAAACTTAAGTTATCCAAGTTTCGTCCAATGACAGTTCGAACTTCGAAGTAATTTTGGGCCTGTGACATTATTAATACAAAAGCCGAATTTTTGTACCTTTCATCATCAGGAGCCTAGATAGATATCATAGATCCATCATAGATATCAGGGAGAAGTGAGACTTTTTATCGTCTAATAAAAAATGACTTACAGTTTAAAGTAATGTGTGTTTATCTATATATATAAAAGGCAAATCTTATTGACTGATGTATCAACGCACAGGTCAATCCCTTAAGGCTATAATTTCGAAATTGTGCACACGTATTTCTTATATGACGTAGGCATCCACTAAGGAAGGTTTTTCAAAATTCTAATATAGGTAATGTAAACTTTTATTCCTTGGACATATTTGCATGATATTTCGTATGAATTGAGTAGGTACGGAAAAAATAAGAGTTACAAATTTCAGAGTTTTCTCAAATTCAGCCCAGTGGGTAAAATAGGGGATGAAAGTTTAAAAACTAATTTCACACGAGCAAAGCCGCGGGCAATTAATGCTATGTGCGCTAATATTGAATGTGAGACTACTTGTGTTTGTTGTTGGTGATAAATCGTTTGAATAAATTGACTTTAACGGTAAGCTGAAAGTTGGATACGTACCTACCTACTATTCATTGTAATTGGTAGTTCCTATGTATTATCATGAAAATAGATGATCATAATACTCGTATTACATATTATCATGTATTATTATTTAATAGACGGCAGTACCGTGGAAGTAATCTTACAGAAGTTAATTAATACACAGAATACACGTTTTATTACAAAGTAGGTACCCAATTTGTATTTGGAAATACACTTTTTCCTACAAAAGGGCTATGGCATAGATATAGCACTTTGTGGGAAATATCAGTTTTTTTTTTCAAGTAGGAAAGTTAATAACATAGTAAAAGTTGCTTATATTCAATAATGGCCGGTATCAATAACCTATATACCAGTAACTATTTGTTATAAACATGTTTTTGCGAAACAAATGTGACGTTTTCAACAAATAGTTATTGGGTAGATAGGTTATTGCAACGGACCGTAAGAGTACATTCACTCTTGAAAGTTTGGTCGCTGACTGAAAAAACTATACAAAATCATCTCTCGGACACGACAAAAATCTACACGCTTGTAACGAACAATCCCCGCGACCCGCGACCGCGACCAGCAAACCAGCGAATCAGTTACTCTGGCGACACTCGTCGCTCAGCGGTCGCGCGACGCGGGTCGCAGGGATTGTTTAGTACTCCATATAAATTCATACTAAGCAGGGGCTCCACGACCCTATTTCGGTCTCGGGCCGCGGTTTCGCGTCGCGTGCATCGGAAGAGTACCTAAAGCTCCCATTCAATAGAATTATATAAATTGACCCTTAGTATGATTTATAAATTTACCCTTAAAATGTCTCGTATTACGTGTACATAACGTCTAAGTTATCGATTCTCGTCAAAAATTGGGTACACCTGACAGCTAATAAAACATTCACTACATATAAATTCACTACAGGTATATATGCCTTCTCTTTATAGTTGGCCGATTATGCTATATTTCCATCTAATATCCGCCACAGACGTCTAAGCAACTTGATGAAAAATGCTGTTATTATATTTTAAAGCTAGTTAAATGTAGTGATATGTAATGATCTTTTAAAACACTCTATTTTGATCCAATTGGATATAATATCTTAAGCCACAGAACGGATTGTGTTGAAACGTGAAAAAAGAAAGAATGTTACAAAATTCTCCCCTATTATTTATGTATTTATTATAACTATAAATATTCACAAATAGTTAACAATTTCCCACAAAACTGGTGTAGCAGTTTGTCTGTGGACAACGAGTACATTAAGTTTTAGGTTACTAATATTATGACAACGGCTATCATGTTTCGACACAATCCGTTCTGAGGCTTAAGATATATCCAAAGTATTGGTCAAAATAGAGGTCTACTGTCTAGCTTTAGGAGATCGTAACAGCATTTTTCATCAAGTTGCTTAGACCTCTTTAGCGAATATTAGATGGAAATATAGCTTATTCGGCCAACTAGAAAGTCGAGAGAAAAATCGAATTCAGTCTATTTATTTTATAATTTAAAAACAAATTTCTGTAAAAATTTCATAAAACATTTATTATTACTATTAAGAAAACCTGTCGAATGGTATTTTTTCCACACCAAAATCCAATTTTTTTTGCGAATGTCCATTATTTTGCGATTTCGGACCACTGTTCGACATCAGCTTAGTCCATATTTCTGGTCAGATTTCAGAATGGCGCAGACGCGAGAATTATCGTGTAACGCGGTAAGTCATGCGCGCCCCAGCAAGACAGGCTGACAACCGAACCGATTTTCCGAAGACCGAATAGAACCGAATCTAAACATAAACAAAAACAGGGACACCACCTAGTCTAGTACTCTAGTCCTATGTGTAATACAATCGCCAATCGCGGCGGAACCGGGCCCAGCTAGCGAGCCAGTGAGCCGGCGAGGCGAGCGTGCGAAAGTCGTTCGTCGACCTTGCTCCCCCCTCTCCCGCGGCTCGCGTGCCATTCCACCCACTGCGCCCGCGCATGCAACTGGAGTAACTCACCATCTATGGATGAGAAAGTTCCATAATCTGTTTGTGAAGATTGTCACTTGCTTAGGCTACGCTATACTACCTGTCCTCTGACTACTTTTTGAGTTCAATAATTCAGAAATAACGTTAAAAACCAGACAATAATACGTATCATGTCATCCACATTAAATACCTATTAATATCCATTTGTGAATATGAATCACCCAAAACTAATCATTTGGAGGACTAAGAATGCAGGAATCCTAATGAATGCACCAATTGTCTTACTTACTGTTAACTTAAGTTCAGATCATAAACAACATTAAAGTATTTGAAGTGACTGGAGACCACCACTCCTCTACCAAAAAGCATATTACTTATTATTATAGTGAAACTGCATGGTTATGTACAACCTTAGATAACATACAAGAGTGTTACATATTACCTTCTGTTGTATTGTGTTCTTCCTAGCTAGCTCGTGTTCCTGTGCTAATGTAATCGCCAGAATGGCACTACACAATTAACGTTACATCTGCCGGTTCCCACGACGGAATTAACGTCGATCGTTAAAATGTAACGACATACATCAACTAACAGTTCATTCCGAGTTCACAGAGATACGTCATGAAGTTTTAACTGCTTATACAGTACATAACATGAATAGATATCAGTGGCGAAAGCTGATTCTCCTTCATAGGCCCTAACCTGTATAATAGGTAGGGATTTGGATGAGGGTCTTCAAAAGGTAAGTAGCAAGTGAAGCTGATAGGAATGGAGTTATAGGAAATTCACGCCACTGATAGAGAATAGGAGATATTTACTAGATAGGCTCCAGAATTAAAAAAAAAACATGACGTGTACAGGGTTGACGTGGCAGGAGTGAAACTTTATTCATTAGTTAAACCCAAAAATAATCTCATCGTATCTAAAAACATCACTTCAAAAAAGAAAAGAAAAGAAGCAAAAAAAACCTGTGTATTGCGCCGTACTTTAGAAGGTAAAGTTGAGAGTATGTAAGAAGTAGCTGCCTATAGATGGCGTTATATCCTAAATCGTGTCGTGACGTGGCGCGATCATGAAATTTAATTCTCAACACCGCTAATTTGATTTAAAAGGTCTAACAATACAGGATCAAAACAAAGCCAACTTGCAACATGCTATCGTAATTATTTCAAATTTAATCCTTCTCACATTGAGCAGACACCCTTGTCCTAATAATAAGGGGTTAGTGGACATAATATGTATTAAGTTGAAGAGCCAAGCCAAGTCTAAATCTAAGTCTATCAGAGTGCATACGAACTTTACGCTGATAAACCTGAAGATAACAAAGCTACAATTATGAAGATAATACTCGCGAGTCGCGAGGCACTTGTACTTATTGTACAGTTATAGTAGGGGAGATGCCCACGTGTAAGATATTTAGTTTAATTTATATACTCAGAAATATTGAGGTATTACTACTTGAAAAACGTAAAAAAAATATTTGTGGGTACATCTAAAAAAACATTATTTTTTTTGCTAAATTAGTAAAAAAACCTACATCATTAGTTTACTTACATCATATACAAAAACATTCATTAGAGTAAGTATGAACTTCAACGCATAAATTTCGGAGATATTTACAAATATGTTCCTGCGGCCTTATATTTCATAAATTTTTACTTATTCGTGACGTCATTTAACGGTTTTTAGCTATACAAGTTGAACGTTTCTAACAAATAGTTATTGGTAGATAGGTTATTCAAACGGGCCATTATACTTCATATACTTTAACCTAGGTGTGACGTCACAGCTAGGTACGACTTTTGTATGGAGTTTTTGTAAAAAGATACCCTATATTATCATCCAGCAGGCTTAGCATGCGCGCCCTAGAAACACGGAAGAAACGACAAAATGACAGATTGAAGAAACATTAATACCATTCGGAGAAAAATAGTTCTAATTGTAAGGGCAGCAAGGTCGATGCATCGTCGTTATGAGAAACAACATTTCTTTTCTTCCCGAGCATGAGCTCACAAAATGGCCTCTTTTGACTGCTAAAGTAGAAACGTTTTCTTATTTCAATGTCAAATAGTCTTACAATAATGTCAACTACTCCACACCATGGCAGTCCAAGACAATTAGTTTCTTTACGTTCAGTCATTTACTTGAAAATTTGATCGTTTTTGACAGATTTCCCGGCCGCGGCAGCCATTTTAAAAATATGGCTATTTAGAAACGTTGACTTCTAATGACGACCTTGTTACAATAGATTAAGAACTATTTTGCAACGAACTGTTTGGGATAGAATATATTTCTTCTTTAAAAATATTTCTTCGGATCGTCATGCTACGCCCGCAGGAGCTTAACTATAGGTATGTTATATATATACCATATTCTTAAGTCTATATAATGCTAAAACTTGGGCCTTTTTCATCCGTTATTGGATGATTTAACCAGTATTCTCCGAGCGACGTAAGCACTCTTGAAATACTGTAGTGCCTGGGACAGTTGGTTCTAAATGTAGTATAGTTGCCCAAGCACATGCGGCATTCTCACAACATAGTCAGCCAGGAATGACTGGTCAATACGTCTGGGGCCAACCGATGGTTTCCTCACGATGTTTTCCTTCACCATCTCATTGGCACACGCCACAACCTGGGAATCGAACATTCACTATCTCGAGTGCGAGTCTAACCACTAGGCCACGGAGCTTTTGTATATTTAATAATAAACCCACCATATTTAGCTCCTTTAGAAATATATAATTAGAACATAATAATATGAGATACAACATAGTACAGTGCCTGATGACTCAAGTCGTAAAGTCGAGTTTAAAGGACGCTAACGAAGGCGTGGGACTGAGCTGCGTCTTGATTGGAACGTGTTGTGTACGGACCGTAGGCCGAGAGATAAATAAATAGTCTTAAAGATGTTACATAATGTAGAGCAACAGCTTCCGTGATCCAGTGGTTTAGAACTTGGCTCTCGACTCGAAGGTCGTGGGTTCGATTCCCGCGTTGGTACAACAAAAATGTTGTTTCCAAGTTTGATTAGCACAATGCAGGCTGATCATCTGACTGGCTGACAAGAAAGATGATCCATGCGTCGGATGGGCCTGTAAATAGTCGGACCTGTGCCTGATCTGTCGCCAGTCGAGTCCGATTATCCGTCCCACTAGGTTTCGAGAGTAAAATGAAGAGATAGTACTGTTGTGTACAGCGCACACACTTGGGCATTATAAAATAACTCCTGTGTAGCTGGGCCTGGTGTCAGCGTGGGGAGCTATTATTATAAAGTAGAAATATATGCTTGAATAATCAGACAATGTTATGAAATGTAGGAATAACATGTAGATGTGTCGCGGTCTTTAATTTTATTCTTTACTCATTTAAAAAAATAAACCAACGCAACTTTCTATACAGTCTCGATATTATGTTAAAACAGCAAAATTGTATTCTCATAAACATCAAACCAACGTAAACGCGTTTTGATAGGTTATAACTACAACTTTTATAAAAAAACTATAACTCGACTACGTAAATTACGTAACCTTTGTTACCCGGGCTATTATTACGAATATATTGACACTTCATTTATTGAAATCGTACCAGTAGTTTAGGCGCTACGTTGGAACAAACATACATACATAGACTACCAAAATGATTACCCTCCCTTTTGGTTTCGCCGTAGTCGGGTAAAAATTATATAAAAGGGGCTTTGGCAATCTTAGACCTTCCGCAAAAAATCCCTTTCTAGGTAGGTACTAAAGAACCGAAAGTCTTGCCGAACATATACAAAGAGTAATGTCGGTATAAAATATAAATACCAAACAGTGTGAGAACAAACTCGCATACATGTAACCTAATTCAGTCCATCACAGTGGCCCACTCATCCGCGCTAATAAACGAACCAGTAGCACCAATAAGGACGCGTTCGATTAGTTAGACCAGTTTAATTAGTCACAGTATGAATCATACGTCAAATGGCGCTACACCTAGTGCCCTAATAATCTAATGGCATTCGTAAATACTACGTTCGCGTGGTTTTGCCTCGTTATGTTAGCAATTTAACTAATTACACATTTCTTATTATTCCTGTGTTGCCTTGAAGTTTGAACTATGAAGAGTATTTTAATGGATTCGTTTTCAAATCAGCTGAGAGTCGAGACGGATTAGTATCTCGAACGGATTGTTGTGACTTGAGTGACACACGCGTATATTTTAAGTTGATGTGTAGAAGTGAGTCCTGTGAGTAAAGTAAGTCCCGTGTTCTTGTTTCTTGAAGTTCTTGAAGAATTTGTGTTCCAGGTACCAGACAACAGAAATATATATATAATATTTTTTGTACTATACTAATATTTAAGATTTTGTTAAATAATGTTTTATATAATACACATCCATGACCCAGGAACATTACGTGTACGACCCGCGATCTCCCGCTTGAGCGCCAACGCGCTTACCACTGAGCCACATAGGTCGTCAAAATTTTAATACATATTATATTAATATTCGGACCAAGTGATCTATTATCTCAAATGTATTGACCCGAGATGCGCTACACTCTGTTCAAATTCAATTTAATCTTAACGTAAACAAAAATATTACATTCGAGTTACATTTAAATTGGTACCTACCTAGTATTATGTGATCTTTTGGTTTTTTTTTTAAGGTTTTGGTCAGAGTATAGAGAGTTACTTCGACTTATGTCGCGTCTACTTCCTTTTACCTGATCAGGCAGTAACACCTACACAACTTATTTACTACTTTCTTTATATTATGTACACAAACATTAAACCTATAAATCTAAACCTGGTGAACTATGCAAGTAGAAACTAATCACATTCGAGTTCTTCAGCTGCTTAATTAATGGAATTCATTACCTGAAATTGTTAATAAATGAGGAAAGTTCTATTGCGCGAGAACTTTCCTGGCATCTCCGAATGAGACGAAGCTGAAGTTATTAAAACTTAAAAATTCATTAAATTGAAATTTAATTAGCAACTAGCAAGATGTACCCATCCACTTATGTACAAGATGTATCCATATTAGGCGCTTTTATAGTCGTAAAAAATGTGTAAATAAATACATAAAGAAGGGGATTGATACAAAATACAGATACGTATGAGCAGTTACGTATTTGTCAATTATAGCGCAAACATAATGTTTGCTCAGACATACCTGGAATTGCTATTTTTCAGAGCATGCCCTATTAGTCGAATATGATGCGATTTCGATACTAATTAATTATCATAGGTACCTACAATAATAAAATAATCTATATTATGATATAATAGTATATGCACGTTATTTAGAGTTCCGTATTTTAATAGATTTATCTTGTTTGAACAACCGTGAAGGTACAGTAAAATCGATTTTTGGATGTCACTTTTTACAAAATTACAAAGATATGAACTTTAAAGTAATCAACAAGACAGAGAGAACCGATATAACGTGACGTCACGACTTGCATAGAAAATTCATACAAAATTTCGTTTTGCTAGAAAGAGAAAAATTTAAAACTTTGACTTGATTTTTTCGTCATATCTTCTATATTTCAGTCTAGTACTTATCATTTTTTTATAAAGTAAATTTTCTGTTTTATTATAAGTAAATTATAAATAGTTATAAAATTAACAATAAGCCGGAAATCTATTGAACTGAATGTGAATGAGCGATGATGTAGAAAAATTTTAACGAGGAAGCCGCTCCCATATTTTCGAATCACACTTTTTTCCTGTTCGTATGCCATTGCGGAAATAATTCAAAGGCAAAAGCAATGAATAACTTTTCGTTTTATAAAGAAAATATATACCTATATGCAATTATCTAAAGCAAATTCTGCTATAAGCGAGTCATTAACATAATCTGTTCGTATTATAACAACGCATTGTCATCATCAGGCGCTTGCTTACCTTTGGGTAACAGTAATACGACCAATTTCAGAAGTGTATCAGACTGGGCTTACACATTTATTCCCTCGTCTGTTCGAGAATTTTTAAAACGAGAAACCATCGAGAAGCTAATAGAAATATCTCAAGACCATAGACTGCTAAATCATTTGACATGTATATTACGTTGTTTGCCGTAACAGCAATTGTTTTACAATTTCCTTTTGACCTTGATCTTGCCAGCAAGATTCCATTTAATCGGTAATGGAATCAAACAGTTTTATTTTAGGTACGATTACTAGTTGCCATGACCGCCGCAGATGTTTAAGTAATTTGATCTAACTGCTGGCTGGCTCTTTTAAAACCGGCATGATCATACGACGAATGAATAAAGAGTTATCAAATAGCATTAAATGCGTATGGGCGTCACTACGCTGTGCTGAAGATTAAAGGAAAGGTATGACGCGACGCAAACGCAATGGCAGAACTTCCACTTGCTAATCTTCATAATTTTAAAAAAATACCTGCTCAATATTTTTGATAACTAAGTACTGGATTTTATTTACTTTTTTAACGTAAGTATTCAAAATGTGCGGCCATCGACGGCTTCCCGTACACCAAGCAACAAATTCAAGGACGCGGGCACAATGTGATTCGCGTCACATTCCATTGGTAACAAAAAAAGAACAATGCCTAGATTACCCGCGACAATAATGCAGAAATAACTAAAGAAAAAAAAGAAAAAAGCTCCGAGCTGGTAGCCTGTAGGGAATAATAAGAAGTATTGTAGATGACATGGCGTTCGACTTTGAATCCCTAACGATCCCATTAAAAAAGCAATAATTGTCACTTGCACTTGTCTACGGATTGCTCAGATCCCTGGCCATTTGTTGGCTGCGAACAAAGAGATCGATGCTATTTTGTGGCAGAGGAAAATATATGCAGCAACTGCACTATATCTTGCCTTAGATGTTGAAAATCTACAACTTATTTGCTAAGTGTTAAGGACAGCGGCCTCGTAACGTAAAACATGAGTGAATTTAAATGTGAACGATAAACGCGTAATTAATAACAGTACATAAAACTGTAATAGTGAATACTCAGTGACTATATGTATAGATTTATATGGCATCAGTGTGTAAAAGTCGTGTTAAATGGTGTTTTATCAAGTGCAGGTTATTTTGCTTATATATTTTTAACTAAAGCGAATTTTAACGTAGCTTCTTTTGATTTATATGAATAAACATAATACTTAACGTGTAGCGTAACGATTAAGATTATATAATAAAGGGTTGAGTAGTTATTAAGAAAATAATGGTAAAAATGTAGAACATTTCTTATATAAGCTTTAAGTTGTAAATATCTTTTTTATAGAATAACATCCCTAGTATATAAGGATGTATGTATATGGTCATGGCAATAAAGAATTTCACACAACGCGTTTTGCTTCACCTGGCTCATGACAAATAGGGAAAATTATGGAAAATAGCCGTATAGAGAGGTAAAAGTGAGATGGCAAATCGGCCCGAAAGAGGCGTACGGGCGGAGCTCTCTATACGGCATTGCCATGAGCCAGGTAAGCAAAGCGAAAAAAGTGAAAATCGTTCTTCTCAAATAAGTGTTTTATTATCGCCCCGGCTCTGCCCAAATCGGTGTAACCTTGCTATCTTCGAGTCTAATCTGAGCCGGCGGTTGAAACCCTGTGGAATTGTACAGTCCTCTACACTAAGTATGAGTCTATTTTGATAAAATCGTACGTTGAGCTAAAGTTTTGTGCACTAGACCAATGCTAGACAGCTAGAATAACGCTTGTTGAAATTTCAGCTTAATGCAAGGTATTGAGTTACAATCCACTATACTAAAGTTCTTAACTTATAGTTCTTGAAGGTTCAACTAATCATCGCTATCATTTTGAAAAGGCGCAATAAAATATTGAGCATCGTATTACCAAATATTCATTCGCGTGCTAAGCCTGAAGTAATTAAGGCAAGCGATTACAAAAACAGTTATGATTGCATTGCATGAAATACAAAAGCAGTGCAGTCGACCTCGAACCCATGACCCTGCGCATAATACGTCTATTGTTATGTAAATACTAAATGCGACATGGCCTATGGTTCTAAACGGTTTTAAATAGCATAAAACATGTCGATTAAAAAGGAGAATAGGCAGTACTAGTAGACATCAGGCAGGCATGTTATCATGTTTTGATGAAATAAAGAAAATGTAGGAGAATGAAATTATATTTGCCGGTATAGACTTAGGAACGGATACAGAGATAATGTTTTTTAATGCACTAGATACTAGTAAAGTAGATAGCCCACAAGTGTACCGAAAGTTGCAGCACAGATTAAAGAAAGAGGAACAGATAAACAGCTACATAGTTTCGATTATCTCACTACAAGCATACGATGTGTCCACGAATGTGTGTAAAAATTGTGGGCCGTTGAAGGGGACGTCAAAATTTTCAAATATGGATCGATTTAGATCGTTCTATGAAAGCTGTTTCTCTGTACGTAAGTTTATATATATATTACTCTGTCGTTACAGTAAACGATTAGTGAAACGTGAGCACTCTAGCATTCCCCAGTAAGAAGTTTGCATTAACAGATAGAGTTTAGTGTTTACTAACACTGGACACGCCTTCGACCACGATAGGTATACATACAACATTACAGGAAATTGTTGTGCAACAAACAAGGAAATGACTAAACAAACAGTTCAGTCGAACAACCGTGCTTCGGCACAAATGGGTTGGCTCGATCGGAGAAATACCAGAGCCTAATAAAAGACTGATGTGAATTACCGCCTGCTTTGTGTTTCGTTTGAATGCCGGTTTAAAAGACCAACGTAGTAACTCCTCCAGGACTTGAAAGTGTCCATGGGCAGCGATAATCACATACCATCAGACGATCCGTCTGCTCGCTTACGTAATAAATTAACACGTATGTGGACCAAACTCACACGTTTATTAAATTAAATGTTTACTTTTAATTGCTTTGCATACCTACTTATTTGCTTAAAATATGTTTATGAGTAAAGCAAATTGCGGTTTGTTTGCAAAACATACGTCTGCCTACGCTATGTTTACAATATTAAGAACATAAATAACATCAATAGCATTAACTGACGTATCAACAGTCAACACAGCTCAATCCACAGAATTGTTTTATTTACAATTTTTAACAGATTTTAAACCTTTAATGCAATGACAATTTTGATCCCATCGAAACAAAATATTGCAAACTGAACAATATACAGAAACATCATGTATTACGGGATTTTCGGCCACTCGAGTCCAGTAATGAACAATAACAAATTAATATTCCTCTCATTCCTGGAAGCCGGCGGGATTAAATGATTTAATGTGTTCGTTTTACTGTTGTATAATGCCGTACTTTATGGCGCCGTAAACAGTAAAGGGTCGTTACTTATTCAAACAACCGCTTCTCTGTACCAACAGAATAAAATCATAAATCCGATGAGGAACCGCGTAAGATAAATATACAATGCCGTCTGGTAAGATAAGATGAAATCGAATTTGAGACGTATATTTAATAAAAATAGTACATTAGCTATTTGAGAGCTGGAGCAAAATGACGCCTAATATGGCATATTTTCACGTATTAATGTAATTTCATTTTCAGTATTTCACAAGCGTGATAAGAAGATGATTTATGGAGAGTAGGTAAAGTAAACAACTTAATTAGTTAATAGAATCAGGCGTTACTTTGCGGAAATCCATGTCACTGAGGAACTTTGTTCGCAGGTCCACTTCCTGAGGATGCTCCGGGTTCGGGGCGAAACACGCGTCTAGTTTTGCAACCTGCATGGTGGTGTGGGACCATGCACGACCTTGCTGACATTATTGCTTGTGTGGTGGTGGTGTTTGCACGATCTTGTTTCTGAGTGTAAGCATAAACAGTGTTGGAGGAGGGAGGTAAATTTGAGACGTATATTTAATAAAATATAGTACATTAGCTAGTTGAGAGCTGGAGCAAAATAACGCCTAATAAGACAAATTTTCACGTATCAATGTAATTTCAGTTTCAGTTTTTCACAAGCCTGATAAGAATATGATTTATGCAGAGTAGTTAGAGTAAACAACTTAATTAGTTAATAGAATGAGGCGTTACTTTTCGGAAATCCATGTCACTAATATAATATTAATTAAATTGTAAACAAAATAACGCAAAAAATATGGGTTCTCAACGCGGATTAAATTTTAAAATTAAAAATACAATGCACCAGTCATCTACACTACATCTTTGAACAAAATATCGACATATCACATACAGCACGAAATTCAGCTAGCCTCGCTTGCAGAATAGAACTTTAGCAACTAACTTTATATACAATACAATCGGCTTTTCGACCAGCTTACATTGTAGGAGCCACACGGTGAGAATATCCGACCGAGCGAATATACTCGACCAGACCGAAGCCAAAACTTTGGTAGCGGGATTCTGAATTTGTATGAGCAAGTATAAATTACTATAGCTTGCTTAAAAAAGGAGGGACTGAGACAAATGCCGTCTACACATGTTAAGTTGACAAATGTAGGCTTAATTATATGCCCCTGTCTTTATAACTAGTTGTATACTTTTATTTATAATCTTCAGACCCAGTTTCACCAACGCCTTATTAGTGTTAATCGTTTGTCTAACTATCCTACATTCTCTTTCATTAATACGAAGAACGAGAGAGATAATATGATATTTAATCAACGATTAACTTTATGAGGCGTTAGTGAAATTGGCACCTGGATCTCAAGCAATAGAATTACATTTCTAGGCACTTCGTCACTCTTTTCTTTGTCAGTTAGTAGATATGATTTTGTTTCATTTTACTGACTGGGATTAAAAAGCAGATTATAATAGAGTTTGTCATGTACGTTCGCCGACAGACCCGGGGTGACACTATTCGATCTCGTTACTATGGCATAAGGTTCACAAGTGGTACCCAGAATTTGTCTGCGTCTGTACAACGAACATATTAAATGCAAAACCAGTTCCACACATGAAACACGAGAGAGATCAAAACGACGTATTATTGCGATAACGACTTCCCTCTCAAAGCAATTTGAGGAACATAGACAATTAATTATCAGTGGACTTGGCAGGAATAATCGACAACTATGTATTCGCAACGTTACCGAAGTATATAAGTAAACGTGAGAATTGTATTAAAATTATGACAGCGCCTATACACTTGTCATTCTATAACTTTAGGAATAACGTAGTTGTCAATTGTTCCTGCTAACCTCCCTGATTCAACTACACGCTTTATGTTATACGACATTACAGTATTATAGTCCATCCGCGTAAGTTTGCAGTGATGCGTCAGTGCAAATTTGAAAATGGCTTACATCAGTTGGTGAATGTGAACACATCATAAGCGACATTTGTCAATTTTGCACTGAAGACTCACCGCAACGAGAATGGACTACTAGAGCATTGCAGCAATTTCTGCAGTTCCTCCTTTTCCTCTTAATGCCTTAAAGTTTCATTTTATTTCCCCTCGCATATTATTAAGTTTTAGCCAGGATACGTAACCTGTAAAGGGTTAAGCTATCAATTGCTACTTATGACTTACAGCTTGTAATAAATGAATATTTATATAAAATATTAGGCCAAATGTCGTACTTGCACTACCATCACGTTTATGTTGAAGAGGAAAGTCTTCGATCGAGTCTGCAAGTCTGGATACTAACATCGTGCTGCGCTCCTCAATGCAAGATTAGATAGAGGCGTAGCATAACCACCGTAGAGCAGATGGTTTCTTTCTACGGAAGAATACACAAAATGATATTTTGATAAAGGAAAGCTATCATTTTGTCCATAATATTATCTGTCAGTATGCCCATTCTTGAGTAGAGTAAACGCATTCCTCCGGTGGTCAATGCTCATGCTAAGCTTACAGAGAATCACTTTGTCTATTGCTGAAAATACGTATATAAGTAATATTTACACCAATGGACAAAGTGATTCGAGAGGAAGGTTTATAAACCGAATTTGACGCGGATAGTTTTCTGCACAAAACAGCAGGCAATATGTATTCACGAAGTTACCGGAGCACTAATACAATATGTAGAGCGTACGGTACACGGTCTGCGCTTCTGAATATTTGGGACACTTTACTGCCTTAGTAGTTTTATAGCTATCTTTATTAAATTTTCCGTGCTACTTACAGTTTTCCTTTCCTCGCATACCTAAATATTTGTATTTTCTTGTATATGGATCCAGTAGTATATTAATACTTTAATATTATACATACATTTAAGATCGCGACCCCCGGCTTGAGCACCAACGCGCTTAACCACTGAGCCACAGAGGTCGTCAACTTCATGCCATTATTCTTTGTTACTTTTAATATTGCTACAAAGTATCTTTTAACTGGTTATAGCGCCGGGCGTTACTTAATACTTTTACGCAAATCACTTTCTGTAGTTCAGAAAGAAATAGTAAACAGTAACCTGCGGCAACTAGGAACACCGACCGACACGCATTCGCCATACATAACAACGCGTAACGCCGCCACGGTCGTTGGCCTGACACCTGTCTAGCGGGGCCACCAAGGCCACCGATTGTACAAGCTGTGAATTGTGATTCCCCAACGGGTAGACGTAGAGTAAGAAACTGATAAACGCGCCGATGTAGGTAGAGTAGGAAACTGATAAACGCGCCGATGTAGGTAGAGTAGGAAACTGATAAGCGCGCCGATGTAGGTAGAGTAGGAAACTGATAAACGCGGCGCGGCGTAAATTGGCGTAAGAAGATCTAAAATGCTTCTTAGAATCTAAGCACTTTGCATTTTTTTTTGACGTACAATTTACAGGTACCCACTATTTATTATTTAAAAAAAAAGTGATATTTTATTAATTTAAAATTTATTAATTTAATTAAACACGATTTTCTCAAAATGGCGATCAAGAGTGTCGATACAGTATTGCTTATCAGCGTCCAACTGTACTTTAATGAGAGATAATAAACCTGTGTCTTGGTTAAAGTTACAGTTTTCGTTGAGTAGATGTTGGTACCTTAGTAGCACTGTTAAAGGAAAATTAAAATATCACTTTTTTATTTACAGAGTATTTATTTATTATAAGAATTTCAACTATGTGTCAAAAGTTTTAATCTGTTTTTCAGTGCTAAAATGATTTCATATTACATACTGTGATATGAAATATGTCCAAGAATCTTAAGCTAAAATGCTACAGTATCTTTGCCGTCTGTGACGCTCTTGAAGTAAACATTACAAAAATCAGATATGCACACAAGATGCAGTCATTTTAAAATGTAGTTTATTTTGAATCTTTATAAAATCAATTTCTTAGATGAAGAAGACGTAGGTCTGCATGAAGTCATGACTAACGCTTATAAATTTCTAATATAAAGCAATAATTTCTTGTTCCATTCCAACTTTGGCTTCCGACACAGAGATTGAGTCGATTCATTTATCAAGCGTTTCCGCGAAAAGTTCCCGATCCCGCAACCTTCAACGCTTCCACATAAGGCACACAGCAAATTCAAGGCACATTCAATTATAAATTATTCATCGGTACTAACAATGCGACAACTTTTTGCTGGCGTCAATATCAATACCAAATCTTATTATCGTGACTTTACTTTTAAACAATGCTATTATAAGCTAATCGCAATTTAAAATAACACCTTTTATTAATTAAAGCTTTAATATTATTTTATCCTTTAAACGAGACAATCTTAAATATTTAATAATGGGTTTCTCGATAACGGCTGCAAGTATCACCATGAAATTTAGTATGCAGGGAGTTTTGGTGGAGAAAAATCGATCTAGCTGGGTTTATCCCTGAGAAACTGCTCATTTTTAAGTTATATACATTTTTTTTCTTTTGTCGTGCAACAATGTATCAATAATTTCGACTCATTAGGTTCGTTCGATTGGCAATTTGGAATGAGTACCTATGTGTAATTTTTGCGTTGTTCGGAAATTCGAAAGGTTCTAATTCCGGTCAGTTAAATTTTTTTTTATTCTTTTTATTTTTTTTATCTAATAGAACTTACTAATCTCCCGAGCAAAACTCGATTACCCAGGTATAAACCACCGTTAGCGGGGAGCGCGGCAGCCGGCAGGTGATAATGAGCCGCGTTTCGCGGAAGTCAAGATTCAGCGGTATCATCATGAACGTGATTTGAAAAACATACGAGTTTGAATTAGCTACGTGGTTAAAAGGTCCTACTACTATTGTAAACGTAAAAGTTTGTAAGGATGGATATATGGATCGATGTTTGAACGGATTTTGATAAAAGGAGTCCTGTCGCCTGTCGCCTGTCGCCTGCGGCTGACATTTTAATTATTTAAAAATGCAACAGTCGCGAATATTTTAAATATATATTATGTAATTCAATTTAGCTTTGTTAGTCTTAAGAATTTTTATTGTAACATTTTCTTTCATTATCGTTGATTAATGATTACTTATATTGCCATACTAGCTAATGCCCGCGGCTTCGCCCGCGTGAATACAGTATCCTACGAGAGCACTGTACTTTTTCAGGATACAATTGATATAAAGAAGCCTATGACGATGATGGCCAGAGCTACTACTACTTACTACGATACAAAATTTTCCGTGAAAGAATCACAAACAATCATCCATCCACTCTCACAAACTATCACATTTATAATAGTAGTAGGATAGATACATCATGATTCATGACCGACCACTTATGTATCCCCACTCCCCACTGCTTGGACTCTTGGCCTCACGTCAAGTTGAGGAGGGTAAAGATCTGGTTTCCTAGGATAGGATATAGAATATATGACGGTAACGCTATCTTAGGAATACAGAGCTTTAGGTTGACTCTTTATCTTCTTCTTCTCATATATAAAAATGGATTACAATTCCAATGTCTCGCTATAACTCGAGAACGGCTGGACTGATTTGGCTAATTTTGGTCTTGAAATAATGGTGGAAGTTCAGGAAAGATTTAAACGGTGGGAAATATTGGAGGTGTAGGTGTCGTTATTTACTTATTCCAATTCATAGTCGAGACAGGACAAAGTGTGCCGGTACAGCTAGCATCTACTTAAAATTATATCGTGCTTTGTATTGTATTTTTCCAGACATCTATGAAATCATACTTATCACTAATTACATGTAATCGTTACAGGTGTTATCAAATGTACTTAGTCAACCTAGATAGTATCAATGGGCGTCAAATGCACGTATGCTGTGTGTTTATGTAACTAACAAGATACACGCCCGCATCACAGAAACACCTCAAGTGTTTTGTTAATATGTATTACAAATAGATTTAACCCTCCGCTTACAAGTTGGGATTATTTCGCCCCTGTACTTCTATATATGCTCGATTTCAAAGGTTTTTTGTCAGCAGTTTATCTATTCAATAGCGCTTTTGTTTGGTTAACGCGTTTGCGTCGACTGCCTACATCTTCACTATACTATGATCATCGACTTTAATGTAAACGAGAACAAAAATATTAGCTACTGTATTTCTTCATTGCACGTTACATAAGTGACATTTAAATTGGTAGCATTATGTGTTGTATTGTTCTCTTTGTTTACGTTAAGATTAAATTGGACCTTAACCGAGTACAAAAGTTGTTCAGGCTGTTTTCGATGATCCGATCTTGATCATGAAAAATCTAACCAAACATCACTATTGACTAGATACCTATTTACATTTGGTGGCGTTACTCCTCCAATATCTACATTACATAGGTAGGTATGTATCCCAAACTTGTTCCTACTACTACAGACAGAATAAGTTTCGAAGATAAACGAGGTTCCATATCAAACGCGAGCTAAAGTCTACAAACGCTATGGCATTGGTGTTAGTAGAGAATTCCGAGAAACGGAAATTTTTATGATCCTCAAGTTTCCTCAAGTGTCGAAATAAAGTTGAATGTTGAATAGTAAACATTACAGCCTCCGTGGTCCAGTGGTGTAGAGCTTGGTTCTCGACTCGGGAAGTCGTGGATTCGATACCCGCGTTGGAACAACAAAAAATGTTGTTTCCAAGCCTGGTGAGGACAATGCAGGCTGATCACCTGATTGTCTGACAAGATGATCCATGCGTCGGCTGGGCATGTAAAAAGACGGACCTGCTTCGAGAGTAGAAGAAGAGAGAGTGCTCTTATGTACTGCGCACACACTTGGGCACTTTAAAGTAATCCCTGCGTAGCTGGCCTGGTTTCAATGAAACCTGCAAGCGTCACCGAACGGGAGCTATTATTATTATCAGTAAACGTCGCCGAAATAAAACGGGAAGATAGTAGCAGAAGAGTAATGAGAGAGCGTTCACTATTGTGTAATCGATTAAGGATATAGGTCAATACACAAAGGAGTACCTTCCGAGATCGTAGGCAGCACGTTCACGAAGTTAACAATCCCCACGCTCAGGTGACTCATTCACAAATCACGAACTATTCACTGGTATCACTCGTATCACTTGTCTCACTGACACATATTGGCACATACACTACCCACCATCTCATATGCTAGGAACACCATCACATGAGCGATGCGCGCGCGCGTGCGTTCGGTACGGTGCGCCGGGGCCTACTGGCTTATGGCAGTTATGGCTACCAATTAGGTTACCCGCCCGCTCACTGTTATCGGTGTCGCGCCCGACTGGTTGGTTTTGTTTCGCAGACTGAATGCATTGAATGTTAATAGGAAGTTTAAACGAGAAGGTTGTCCTTTCGGTCCAAAACTGATGCACGGGGCGCGTCGCCATGCCAACGTACAAATAATGTTATTGCCTGACGGCCAGTTTCAATAACCTATCTACCAGTAACTATTTGTTAAAAATTTTCGTCATTCAATCATTTGCCGGTTTTTGCGACACAAATGTGACGTTTTTAACAAATAGTCATTGATAGATAGGTTATTGAAACTGGCCGTTAATCTGCTCTCTCATCTGTCTGGCGTCCCACGACGGTTCATTGATGTTTTGTCTCGAAACAAAACCAAGCGCCAGATGAATTAGACATAGGTATATCATGAATAGCTCAATGAACATCAGCTTCACAGATATTGAATTTTCATTTGGAATTTAGGTTTACCTAGATACATCAACACTATTTATTATAAAGAGGAAAAGTTTGTTTGTTTGTTTGCATTAAATAGGCTCCGAAACTACTGAACAGATAGAGTATACCACGGGGAAGGACATAGGCTACTTTTTATCGCGGCAAACAGTAAGGTTTCCGCGGCATATCTTTTTGGGCGCACGAAGTTGCGTGCACCATCTAGTGGGTAATATTTTAACTTCATAAATAATGCATTTATTTTCATGCTATCTATAGAAACATTTCATAAATTTTCACACTCGGGTAGGTGGGTAGGCCCAATACCCATCAACTAGGCAAGTACCTTCCTAGAAGGCGCGCGTTACTTTTAGCAATAAATGCACCTTTGTCAGAATATTTTACGCTACACCTATGTTAAGAACTACTAAGCAACTTCGTGTTATGCTGTCAAGTGTCAATACTTATTTTATACGCTGTTTGTTATACATCCTAGGCTACTGTCTGCAGCATTTTCATACATTTTGAGCAGCTGCGACCAACTATACCGCGACCCTTGTGTAGACGGTAGCGGCGACATATTCTACTACTATTATGTGAAAGTTTGTGAGGATGGGTGTATGGATGGATGTTTATTACTCTTTCACTCAAAATCTGCTGAACTGATTTTCATGAAATTTGGTTAGGTAGTAGTTTAAGCTCTGGTTTTACACATAGGCTACTTTATATCCCGACAAAGTACGTTGTTTCCGTGGGATACTGTTTTTACGCTGGCGGACCCGCGGGCAAATGCTATTCAAAAATATAGCGAGCGAAATCTGCAGTCGGCAGCCCGTTTGCTCCAAAGTCCGAACCCAACATACGATGTAGAGGCTATGCCCGCAATGTGGGAGGGATGATGATGATGATGTCTCGTGATCAGTAATTCAACGTCATTACCTACGTGCTCACAATACAGATTAAACAAAGTAGTTAAATTACATAATTATTACGTGCGTTGATATATGCACGACCATGAAGTTTGACCACAAAATACATTAAATTTACAAAAATTATACAAAACCACATAAAGGGTTTTTCATTAAGAGCGCTCGAACTTTGAAATGAATATAACAACCTGTTTAAGAGATAGAACTTGAATTTTATAATGTTAAAAAGCATATTTGAAGTGATTATGTACAGAATAAAAAAACAGTCAAATTGCCGTCGCAACTCCGCTTCAGACCAATTTTTGTCGATATATTCGGGCCTCGGGGTCTCTTCATCTTCATCTTGTCACAAGTCGGATTTAAATTCACGAAGAACTCGAGTATATATTGGTCATTGGGGCTGCAATATTTAACTGTGGTTTATTTGCGTGAACAGATGCGTCACAGATTAAAGACATAGGACCAGATAAACATCTACATAGTGAACTGTCGATTGGATTGCACTACTACAAGCATACGACGTGTGCACTGTCGCGTACACGGCAATAGTAGTCTAGTCAACAAGTTCAAAAACGTGTTAAATAGTAATAAAGCTCCTAAAAATATCTGCGATAGCTCATTCGATTCGGAATGACGTCTAGAAAAATGTTTTATAAGGGTACATTAGCACATAAAAAATTGCGATTGTTATTAACAAAATAAGATAAAAAAAAGGTATTTAGTTTTTCGTTAATAACTTTTAAAATAATGATATTTAAGGAATTTTGAAAAAATATCCTGAAAGAGGAGGAAATTTCCAATAAAAAAGTCCTAACTCCCGGAACTCTATCTATATTATTTATAAATTTTTTTAACGCTGGAAATAGGGCTCCGCGAGGGCGTTACAGCATAGGCGCGCCGTCTAAAAAGCCGGTATATCACCTAAAATATTTTTTTTTATATTAAATAACAATTTAAAAATTTTAATAAATTATGGTGTAATCTAGACACTTGAACGAAAAAAACCTCGGTGAAAAGAATTTTTTTTGTTGATTTTTCAAAAAGTTACACCATTGTTAATTAACTAATTTTTTTCCAATCCCGATTTTATAAATTACGGCATAAAAGTTTAAATAATTGGTCTTTAAATTTTTCGCTTCGTGGAGCTCTTTTTATTTAGGTACTTAATAAAGTTATGCAAAACAATTTTTATTAAAGTTTATTATTTTGTTAATTAATTTTTTTTTAAATGAACTAAAAGTGAAATTTCTAAAAAATGTTATCAAAAATATTTTTTTTTGGTAATATCTTACTATTGCTGTTTTCGCATCTAACATAAGTATTAATTAACATTGGAAAAAAAATATTACGTCATTTGTTAAGAAATTGTTTATAAACAAATCGACTTTTTTTATTATTATTATTATTATTTTTTAATACAAAAAATAATTTTTCTAAACTGTTATATATGGTTGTTTTTGTAATTTTTTGAAGTTTTCGAAAAAAAATATAACGGTTAATATTATTCGTTAATAACAAATTGTTAAGTTAATAAACAATTACTTAAATTATTTACAAAAAAAATTATTTCTCTGTTATTCCATTGAAAAGGGTCAATGATTTAACTAATTATTTAAACAATTGAAATATAAAAAAAACGATTATAAACAATAAAAAAAAATATTTTTGAATTTGACTTGGTCTCTACGACATCTCATAACCTTTTGCAAAGGAAATACTTGGCTTTTTTCATTTAGTTAGGTTTTGTTTTTGTGGGATATGTATTATTGTCACAAAGTAAGCAGCTACGCACTGTCGAAATTCGAGCGTCGCGTCGCTGTTTAAAAACTCTTTACATATAAATTACAGATTATTTAATCTGCTTAATAGAAAAAAAACTTGTACATGACATATTATAATAATATTAATACATGAAGCAAAATCTATAAGTACAGTTGTACGAGAATTGTGCTAACGAAACAAAAGAAAGAAGCATGAAAATTGGCACAGTTAAATAATAATAATAAAACACTTTATTGCTCACAAATTACAAAATAATATACTTAGCCATAAAAACGGTTAGACAGAGCGTGGGCAAAGGCGGTCTTACCGCTTGAAGCTCCAGCTCAAGCTCCAGCTCCAGACAACGGAAAACTTAAATGTAAGTGGTATAATTAAGATAACTAAACATAAAATATAAGAAATATAATTACAAATACATACATCTACATACTGTACATAAACATAATAGATACTAAACCATGATACTATAATATACATAGATACATACATAGTATTTATATGTATAATAAATTAATAAATATTAATATATAGAATACATAAATATAGTTACAATCTAGTCGTTTTGTAGATGTTTGTGCAATTTTAAAGTTTATATATAGTATATAAAGGAAAGAGGTGTGCAGAAAGCTAACCGGCTAAAACACTACCTCACTCACACGTTTACGATCTTGATAAAAAAAGGTTTTTTTTTTCAAATGTGACGACATTCTGTAATAATAATTATCATTGTCAATCTACCTATTTTAAGCATGGCGAAGTTTTATGCAAAAAAAACTTATAAATTTAGTTATTCAATTTCATTTCAATTTGAAATGAAAACTATAAAACACTCACGTTGGTTGCTCTGAATTTTCAAGAAAGCGTGCATATTCCAAGCACGAAAATGCGAGCATGAACGATTTATGGAGAATATGGACCTACAAAGTTTTTCCTGTTTACTACTAGGAAAAGCGAGACATGCAGGGCAATTAAATAATTTTTTTTAATATAATAAACTATAAGAGTACTATAGGTCATTATAATTACAATACCTACGTAAAAAAAAAACTCTAAAGCTGATTTTGGTGAAGATTACAAATGCAGACGTAAAATATGTGGCAAAAGTTCACATCGAGGAAAAATCCTCCTTTTTGGACGTCGGTTAAAAATACAAACTGAATAGTCACACTCACACACAAAGATTATCTAAATAGACCTGAAATAAAAAAAAAACTTTTCGCGTTTTTAATTCAAAACTCAGGACACCCACAGGACAGCTGTCAGACATCAGAAGTGAGATGACGCGCCTTGACCCACCGAACTCACGGCGACCTAGTTACGCTTTTAAATTCATAGAGACGAAGTTTTCCCTACAGTAATCCCGTAACAAAAGCTCTATTAAAATTGGCGTAAAAGTTGGTGGAGTATCCCGTATATTATTTCATTTTACAGAGTTCTTTCTGAGTTTATATTTAAATCCTAAATGTGGCAAGCGAACTAACAGATCGCTGATGTAAGGATACTGCCGCGTATTCAAACCCCAAGTCAGTCCTTTCGTTTCATATACGACAGCGCTAATGGAATGTGGAAATTAGAGCGCGAAATTAATCTTGAAGATAAAATGGCCGTGAACATTTTTGGTTGTGAGCCAAAATCAATAAATGGCATATAAATAAACGAAATAAAAACTTTGCATACACTCACTTCTGATAATCTTTATTGAACCATATTCAGAGGCGTCTTCGTATCTTCTAAAAAAAATATTACATAAACTACACGTCATAAGTAGATATGCTATAAATATGAACAAATGATACAGTATAATATACTATAATGGCTTTCTAATGATTAGAATAGTTTTATATTATTATTACTGATAGCTGTTGGTCTTCCTAACAAAATAAAATAAAACAAAACCTCATTTGTTTTCAACCATGTAGATACAATATACCTACCTACCTACGTATGCAGTTTACTTTATTTTTACATAATATGGAATTGATCTTGCGTAACATAAACCTAAAAGTAAACACAGTCGTATTGTTTTTTATGATATAGGGGGCAAACGAGCAGACATATCGTCTGATGGAAAGCGATTATCATCGTACATGGACACCCGGAACATCAGAGGAGTCACAAGTTATACGCTGCCGGACTTTCTTGAAAGACGAACAGATAAACAGCTACATGGTTAGCTTTCGATTTGATTGCACTACTACAAGCACACGGTGTGGCCACGATTGTGTGGAAAAATTGTAGGCCTTTGAAGGGGATGTCAAAATTTTCAAATTTGGTTCGATTTGGATCGTTATATGAAAGCTGTTTCTCTGTACGTAAGTATATATATTTTCTACTCTGTGCTTAAAGATTGTAGGCCGTAATGCTCAGGAAATACCACTGGCGACAGGTCGATATATTTTATGGTTATAGAACACATATTTTAACAACTGTATTATCCAAACTCTCATTTAACAAAAGTAGAGACTACAACAGCAATTCTATGAATCGAAACTTTCGCTATGACTCGGCTCAAACGCTAGCGACTTGCAGCTCGAAGTTCCGAAGTTTATTGAATATAAATTGGAAAGTATGAGGACAAGTGGAGAAATATGGAATGAATCGACGATTTGAGTGTATTTTCTTTGCATCGTAAGGTTTAACGGTTCTTAAGAGTAAATGAGCGTTTCACAACTACATACTTTTTTGATGTGTAGTTAACATCTTTCCTCTTGCTTATTCGAATCTGTCGGAGTGATTTTGTGAAGTGTGAAATGAAAATGTGTAACATAAAGTCAGATATACAACTAGTATTTTAATAATTATATTTTATTACTAAGGTGAGATGCTAACATCTCACCTTAGTAATAATTATATTTTATTACTAAGGTGAGATGCTAACATCTCACCTTAGTAATAATTATATTTTATTACTAAGGTGAGATGCTAACATCTCACCTTAGTAATAATTATATTTTATTACTAAGGTGAGATGCTAACATCTCACCTTTTAGATGCTCACATCTTACATCTAAATGTGACACATCGTAATATGAGACTATTGTATGTATTTTTTTTTAACCCCCGACGAAAACAGAGGGTTTGACGTGTCTGTCTGTGTTTGTCCGTGGCATCGTAGCTCCCAAACAGATGAACCGAGTGTGATCTTTTTTTTTTGTTTGAAAAATGACACAATCGAGTGTTTTAGCTGTAATTAATCATCATCGGCTTGCTTTCTGCTTGACAATTCAGGGGTTAGGTACTTAAAATTTTAATTTTAAGTTTTTCATAAGACACATTTTACCTTGCACTATAAAATCAAATAAACCCCGATCAAATGACTCACAACGAACGAAATGAAAATAAAACTGAACATTTTCGGTTAAGGCAATTTATAAAATACTGAAGTCAGAAAGTTATGCACGAACGTCTGAAGCAGATCAAAATATGGCAATAGTTAACCGCATGAAAATTAATTCAATTTGTTTTACTAGTATAATAAATTACTTAGTATTGTTAATTTACACCTACTACCTACTGATTTAGATGCCTACGTCATACGAAGAGCATACTTCAAGTTACAGGTCTCTATACGATCAGCGGTTTAGGCTGTGCGTTTATCCATCAGTCAGTCAGTCATTCAGGACAAAACATTTTATATGTTACATATAAGATTAGTGTATATAATTATCTATATCTATTTACTACAGATTAGCTGTGAGATATTTGCAGTGTGTTTAGCCTTTCACGTGAGGATGTTTATAACTTTATACTATAGATGGAGTGTTCAAGTCATGTGAAAATGCACCTGACCGTTAGTATACGTCTCACGATTGTGAGCGAGAAGTATTTACCAATTGCCTTGTTATGACACAATAATACGATACTAAAGAGTATTATAGCGTACCATTCCCCCATCTGCAGGTCTGAAAAGGCCACTTTCAGTGTTGCATATTACATTCCGGATATCATAAAATGGCTACTTGTCAGATGAATCAGCATAAATAGAATATACACAATTTCGTCTACGTAGTATCTGTTTTAGTTCAGAATATATGTCGCGGACAAAGCTATCTCGCGCGAAACAAATCGTCGCGCGTCTTATATATCGCGTTGCGTCTTCGGCAATTGTGTTGGGGGTACAAATTCGTGCACCAGTGGTAGAAACAGCATGTCATGAACATGACCCAAAAATATTGATGTTATTGTTTATAATTGATTAATGATAAATCGTTATAATTAATAAATTATAATCAATAATGATGATTACTTACTTGTTAAAAAAAGTCAATTCTTTTGGAGTATTTGATCAATTAAATAACCTAACCGAGAGCATGTCAGGACATGTCTAAGGAGGGTTGCGTAACTATAACCGCGTAAAAGGTTTTTTTTTCAAATTACTTCAAAAGTTACTGTCCGATTTCGTTCAAAATAATTTTCCTAAAGAGTTTTAGCATGATCTATCAGCATGGAATGTTGCAAAATTCTAAGTCTCATAGTTTAGAAATGCCAGGCCAACCAACTTATAAACCACTTTGGAGGCCGATTACTCGTAAATGGTTGACTTTGTAAAAAAGTCATGTATGAAACCTTATCTTTATTTTAAAATACCTATTCAACGATACCCACACGTTGGCATAGGATGAAAAAATAATTATTCATCCCCACTTAACATGTATGGAGAGCCACCCCTAAAATATAAAATTATTATTATTTTATGATGCTAAAACCGAGATCTGTACACATTCTATAACTATACCAAATTTCATCAATTTGTATTCATAATTACAGAAGCTAGAAGCGCAGTTCCTTATGAAATACGGAACCCTTAAAAATAACGGAATATTTAGAATATTTAAAAATACTACTTATAATATTTTACTGTTGTAAATTTACAGAGGAACACATATTCAGTGAGAAATGTTCTCCACAGTCGTTTTATCAAATTTAAACTGCTGCGTCCGACGTAGCGTCAGGGGAGACATTTTGACGTTTCGGTTAAACTTGAGAGGAAAGCTTCATCGTGTTTTTCTGATAAATTACACTATTTTATTCCAGGGAAACTGTATTGCTTAATTAATATCTACAACTAAATACCTAATAAAAGGTTTTTTTGTTACCGAAATTTCATGCTCTTCTTCCTTGTTTTAAAATCATTTCTAGACATTTTTGGCACAAAACTAAGACAAAAGTAATAAAAAACCGACAAGTGCGAGTCGGACTCGCGCACGAAGGGTTGCAGACAAAACGGCAAAAAAACACTTTTGATGTAGGTATGGGAGCCCCACTTAAATATTGTTTTTATTAAATTTTTTGTATTTGTTGTTATAGTTTTTAGTCTAGTTATCACGGTAAAAATAACTTATATCTAAGTAATTTTTTTTTAAATATATAACAG
Organism: Phengaris alcon alcon; assembly: GCA_037179445.1. Lineage (NCBI taxonomy): Eukaryota > Metazoa > Arthropoda > Insecta > Lepidoptera > Lycaenidae > Phengaris > Phengaris alcon. Next base: position 1,444,074 of record JAYRCH010000413.1, read on the forward strand.
CTCTTTATTTTCTAATAGCGCATACTTTTACAATATTGTCTTTAATTCCTCGAAATTAAGCGACTCGAAAGGCTCGACTAGAAGATAAAAAGAGAATAGAGCCAAACGAAAATCAAAATTACGGATTCCAATCGGGGCTAATTCCAGATAGCATCATTTTGACGTAACTAACAAAGGAATTATATAATTGCATGCAGTAATATATTGTATGTTATCTACTGCCTACTATATATACAATCAAGGAGTCCATGATCTATTCGCGTTATGAATACAGTGAAATGTCAAAAAAATAAGCCGTGTTCCCATTAACCAATTACAGTGAGCCATTTTGACATATGCACGCGTGATGTATTGACATTTACTGTCTTCTTAACGCGAATAGACTATATATAGTCACATCACGATCGATATCGATTCAATTCAAGCAATCATTAAATTTTCATGAGACAAGTATCACGATTGTTTATCGCGTTATACCGCATCAATCTTGGTCGATTATTCGGGTAATTCCTACATGGAAATTCAAACAAATTTAAAATTATTTAAATGAAGAACAGTTTTTGAGTTTGTGTAGTGCAATGTTTTAGTTTTGATATTTACAGTTTTTATACATGTGTTAAAGGCAAATATCTAAACAGTATAAGCTACGCTATTTTCATTTTATAAAAATGATATCTTTACATCAGTATATGTTATACTTCAATAGTGCTCAATATTCCCGTAACATGCAGCAAAAAAAGCGTAATCTATTGAGATAACTCGACAGTTGGCTATATTAACTGTCGATACAAATTACAATATCTAATACATACGTCATACGTACATTATTAAATTTACCAGTAGAAATCATAATGTACCTATCTTCTAATATGCCATACACAGCAAATCGTACGTGCATCGCAATCGACATTGGTCGTCATTGGTCGATATATCAATTTACAATAACTTACTTTTCTTGTGACTGCCAAACGTGTCTTCGTGTCCATTATACATGGTGTCCTCATCATACTCGTATACTTTGAAATTCTCGAAGGAATACAGTTTGACGGTTTGTAAACACACACACACACACACACAAACGGTCACAGTGAACTTGATCACTCGAACTTTAGATCGTATCGTCGTAACAACAACAAGAGCGTTGAAATTACAGCTTGTATCCGTTGCTAACTTTCGTCGTATCAACAACGCGATATAAGATTAGCTTTCAATCGTTGACAAGTTTCGTCGCAGCAACAACGGCGCCCGTCGCGAGGACAACCGCCAGCAACCGGTAACGTCGTAACGCGCTGACGTAACGCCGGCAACTGCTCCGCGGGATGAGTGCGTGTCGTCTGGGCAGCCGCGCCGGCGCCCGGAATTGTGTCACACACGGGGTTACCATGCGGCGTATCCCGAGATCCCGGGACTTTGACCCGGACATCCCTAGTTTTCAGGACTTTTCACATTGCGTGCGAGACGCGCCCGCTACGAATGATCCTGCTATAATGCAGTGATACCAATTACAGAAAACATATTGTGTGAATGCTGCACTGATACGAAATACGAATGTCCCAGACCAGACCGTCCATATTTTATGAAACATGTATAAAAAATTTGGGCCTCATGTACGTATACATATTTTCTTCAAAATTCATTTAAAATAAAGATATGGCTTTACATTTTAGCACTTCAGCTTAAATTGTAGATACGTTTTGCTATGGGTTTCCCCAGCCTTTTCACTGACGTATTTTTACCCATATCTAATTTATACTTTCCTATGCAAGATGCTTAAAAATCCTATAAACCTAAGCTCTATAAGGCTTTCAGCGCCTTTTGTTTGGCCACCCTACGCCCGACCTTTCATGCATGCCTTTCACGCATCAATACGCTGCCATGCAAGAGTTGCCACGGTTTCTAATTGCATATAATCACCGCTCGTATTGCTATAAAACACGCATATATAAATTCGTAATTATCAACTCAATAAATCACTATTTAGTATTCGGATACGAATACGAAACGAATACGAACGATATTTGCTCGATGTATTTAACAAGATAGATAGCAAAAAAGATCGTGTTTTGTCATTTTTCATTCTGTGACGCTGGTCAAAAATATACCTCCCCGGCTTATGCTGGACTCTTTATTTTTTATCTACGCTATTGGCAGTACCCAAAAGTTGTGAAATTCGAAAAGAGAAATCCGCCGTCTTTTAAACTGGATAATAAAATGAAAATATACTTTATTGTGCACAATCAGCTGTTACACCAGTTATTATATATAATATATATTAACAATATTATACATACCTAGTCCCTACTCATTTTGGGGCTAACATTGACAGTCTCGTTAAAGCGAACGGACAAAAGGTTTACAGAGCCCTTAGATAGGACATTTTTAAACCCTATTACGTAATCCAGATCCAATCTCACGATCATTGGTACAGACTCCGAAGCCTCAGACGGTTAAGAAGTTTCGCCTTGACAATGTCTGTAAATTGATAGGTAGGGAATTAAGATTTAAGATGTCAAATGCTTAGGCTGTAAAGGATTAAAAAATAATAAGATCGATCTAAAGCCGATTGTTCACGTAAGACCTGGTTTTCGAGGATTTTTTTTAACGAAAGGACCAGGAAACGAGCAGACGGATCGCATGATGGTAAGCGCTACAATCGCAACACCAGAGGAGTAAGTATACTTGTAATTCTAGTGTTGACCACTTGCGTTTCTAGTCCTTTATACGAGTTAGGATAGCGTTGCCGTCATACAGCGGTGGTAATAAAGCGGTGAATAAGCGTTTTCTATGTAATAATAATAGCACCCCACACCGATTTCGTGACAGTGGACGGTTTAATTATTTTTTTTCATTAATTTACAGTTTAGATAATACATCTAAAACATTCATTTAATAATAACATCAAGAAACCATAGAGGTTTGTATAGATGTTATTGCTACCAGGCCAGCTACGCAGGAGTTATGTTTATAGTGCCCAGGTGTTTGCGCAGTTCACAGTTTACTCTAGAAAACCCAGTGGGATGGACAGACCGACACGACTGGCGAGAGATCAGGCCCAAGTCCGACTTTTGAGTTTTTACATGCCCATCCGACGCATGGGTCATCTTTCTTGTCAGACAATCAGGTGATCAGCCTGCATAGTCCTAACCAAACTTGGAAACAACATTTTTTGGTCTTCCAATGCGGGAATTGAACCCACGACCTCCTCCGAGTCGAGAGCCAAGCTCTAAACCATTGGACAAATATAGAAAAATAATTAGACAGAAAATGATTAAAAAAAAGAGAAACAAACAGCCCTGATCATGTTAGGGGGACGTAAAAAAAAATCATTGGACCACAGAGGGTCATGTAATAACAGTGACAATAACCGCTCTCTAGGAAACCGTACCATTTTGTTTAAGCGGGTCGCAAGTGACTAAGTTGGGTAGCATCGCTGTATGAGGTGTTCTATATTGAACAATATTTGTCGCCTATGTAAATGAGAAGGCGATTCGTTTTTTACCAGCGACCAGAATGGTGACGTGCCGTACGGCGAAAATCGACCCATAATACCCAACATTACATATAAAATGTTTATTCACCCGCTGTATTACGGTCGCTTTATGACGGCTATCCTAGGAAAACAAAGCTTTAGGTCATGGTGGCGTAATAACGGTAGCCCAATCAATACACAGTTTAGAGAATGTGGAGGGTTCGGGGCTCCTCAAAGATGTCGCCACTAACTTCAAAGGAGCCATTTAAATTGGTAGCATTAGTGTAGTGTCCATGTAAGCGAGGGCCCTAAGCGTATAGCCCTTTAAGCTTTATTAAAAAGTAAAAAGATATTTGTAACTAAAAAGGTAAATTAATAGTATAAAGAAAATACGAGCGAAAAGCAAGGATTACTTACGTGTCGGCAGATACCGGGAGCTATTTATTAAGTTGGGCGAGACAAAAAATATAGTTGCTTCATTAAAAGTTGGTACGAGACGAATTTTACTTATGTAGCTTTTAGGCAGAATTTTATTTTTATACCAAGTCCAAGTAAATATATATTTTATTCGCGCAAGTAAATAAAAGTTAAGTTTTCCAAATAAGAAACAATATCATGTTTAGTAAAATGTTAGTGCTCATATAAAAAGTTTTGGAAACACTTGAAGTATATTTTCTTTCTCTTGTTTCTACATATCGTCATCATCGTTTAAGAATGGGTAATTGATTCTCTAGGATATCAAGGAATAGAACATCGAACATGACGAGAGTCTATCTAATACCTAATTACCTATTAGTTATTTTGTGTGCACGTACAACGGCCCACAATTTTTCCACACAATCGTGGACACATCGTATGCTTGTAGTTGTCCAATCGAAAGCTATATAACCGTCGTAACTATGTAGCCGTTTATATTATGTTCGTCTTTCTTTAATATGTGCCTGTGATGCGTCATGTTAACGGTTAATGTGCACTGTTATCGCAGCAAACTTGTATCTTGTCCGTTTTTATGCAACTTGTAAAACATTAATCAAGCTATGTCTTCCTTGTAAAAGCTATAGAGGTTTAATTTTACATCGTAAGTACCAACCTCAAACAGTCGGTGCGCTATCATTCCACGTGTACTTCGACCCTTGGCATTTCACCGTATTGGCTACTGCCCTCGGCGAACTAGGACAGCGATATCTGTTTAGACCTATATTTATAGGACTAAACGTGGGATATTTACGTCTAAAGTCTAAACATAATATAATATATATTTCTAAATAAAGACTTGCTTATTGATTTTGAAATTACTGAAGATGTAAATATAGCACAGGCATAAAAATGTATGTGATAGTATTGAAAATTTTCATTATTTGAAAATTTCGTGTAACGTCAGACGTGTCAGTATTCGGCCGTAAGGCTTAGGCCGGGACTATATAATCCGGAATCCGGCGGGCCCGGGAAAATTTTGAGCACTGAAAATAGAACTCTGGACCAATGGAATAGAGTTGAAATCGAAGTGTCGAATGTCGATCTGTCATATATGACATTGGGCTCGACACTTGTGTGTTCGATTTTCAGCTCTATTGTATTAACGCAGAGTTCTATTTTCAATGCTCGGAATTTTCCCCGGCCTACCAGAATCCGGACAATATAGGGGACTATAGTCCCAGCCTTACGGCCCAATACTGATATGTCACACAAAATTCTCTTGTACTTCCCTACTAATAAATAAAAATAATTACACAACGGATAAGCTATGAATAATGAATAGCTTATCTGTTGTGTAACTATTTTTACTAGTAAGGGGGCATTTGTTGAGAAGCTGCTCAATAATTTGAGCAGCCGTTAATATTTCATTAATGTTTAATTATTCAGCCGTTAGCATCTAGTTAGTACGCTGGACTGTAAGGTAAGCTTGGCCACAGACGTTCTTAATTTGACATTCTTTAAGAACGTCAAATTCAGATCGAAGGCAAAGTTTCCATACAAAACACGCATACCCCGCACACGTGCTTAATCTTACAGACTCTTAATATGTCAGTTCGAACTTAAATAATGTCAAATTAAGAACGTCTGTGGCCAGGTACAACATGCGTGTGACGTGGTGTCTGAATATTTGTCTATGCATTGAGATTCTTAAATTCAGGAAGGAATTCAGCACGTCTGTGGCCAGCTTTACGTCTTGGCCGATCAGGAAAAGTCGCGTTTACACTTAGAAGTAACTTAAGTTGTTAAAGAAACCATAGATTTCAACCAATAGCATGTTGATAACGACAACTTCCTTGGTCAGTGCCAAAAAAAGGGAGAGAGTACAACGAAATTAAACTCGTAAATCAAACAACGGCCCTGACCTAACTGCACTAGATAATTTTGTGCAGTTGAAAATAACCGACAATTTCACGGGGTTATATTTACGTGCATTCCCGATAACACGTACCTACGGACTACGGGTTATTAAATTCTAGAACACGGAACGAAATTATTTAAAGCTTTTGCACATTGCTGCAAAAAAATAGGAGTTTTGAAAGCTTTGAAACATGGAACATTTAACAATAGTTGCTTTTTCGAAACTCTCTTACCAAACTTCCTTACACATAAAAAAAGAAATAGTGTTTAGATCCTTACTTCCTTACACGCGAAACATAAACGCGAAAGTTTGTAAGAATGGATCAATGGATGTTTTCTCTTTCACCCAATAACTATTGAACAGATTTTAATTAAATTTGGTGTGGTATTAGTTTAGACTCTGGATTAACACATAGGCTACTTTTTATCACAGCTTTTTATCTCCTACTAGATAATAGTGATAATATGTATAATTGTACTGTAAGGTTTTTCACATTTTGAAGTAGCCTTTATTATATGAAGTTCTAGTCCTGTTTAAGAGAAACAATTTATAATTCAACAACTTATAACAACATATGAACTGACAAACTTGCCCTTATATAGTTGTAATTGTATATTACTTTTGCCATTATCGTTTTAGTAGATACAATATCACAATATAAAAAATAAAGACAATGTGACCGAAGACATTGGGTGCTGAACTTTAGCTAAGTTTTGTATAATTTAAGATAGTGAAAAAAAATTGGATGTCGTGAATTATATTTTAGGCCCAGAAGAAGATGTTTAAAAAGTACAACTAACATTTCGCTTTAATTTATAGATAAAAGCCTGTAGAGATTTCATAACTAACGTGCAAGTTGATGCCAGTTTCTTGGACACATATTAGGGTTTTTATTTCACATCCCCAAATTCATTTTGTATATTTCATTTCCAATAATCATCACAAACCTAATCTTACAACATACAAATTAATTTGGTGTCAACCAGAATAATTTTCCCAATCTTCAAATAAACAAGGACTTGAGGTTATTAAAACATAAACAACTGTGTTATTGACAGTATAATGACTCAATAAAATTATAAATAGATGGTGCAAATAAAGCTTCAACATGTTTACCAATTATAATATTACACACTTTGTATTGTGAACAGCATAACATAAAAGACATTGTATGAAATTATTATTTTTTATTCTACTTGGCTTAAAAATTATTTAACTTCCATACCATCCATGAGGCCATGTAGCTTTTTTAAAATGTAGATATTAATTATGATGTAGGCATATTTATATAAACATAATACAACATAACATGCTAAAATTCTGTAGAGGGCTGAGAAAAATGTGTATAGAATACATTACCTATTAACTTTACCACTACAACCCATGAAATCTTAATATTTTTATGTCCTTATATGATTATCCTTATAAAGAAACAAAACAATTTGATTTTATAACTTTGATTAAGATGTATGACGTATGACATCATAATCAAAGTTAGATAATCAAATTGTTAAGCTATGAGTTTAAAAAGCAGTATGGTGCTACGTATTTGGGAAGAGATTAATTATCAATACAGCTAGAAAACATTTATCATTGCAAGTGAAATTTCGGTCAGTAGAAAGTGAGTTGTAAAATATTTTTGCCCAGAAAACTAGAATTATTAAACTATGTTTAGATGAGATAACTTAAAAAAGCTATTTGACTAGTGAGCAAAGATCTATATTGTGTACCAACATATGTAAATTGAGAATGCGGTTTTAACAACAAGCCGACTTCTGAGTTCAGATTCATAACACTTGTTCTAAAGTTTACAACACTTGAAAAAGTTGCTTTTTTGGCTTGTGATACCAAACTTAGTTATTGTGTCAACATTTAATTTAGAGATATTACAACGACTTAAGTTCTGTACGTTGTATGTTTATTTTAAATTAATAATATTGTTTAAGCTGAAATAAATACACTGACAACCATAAACTTACCATCTTTGACATTCTTGGAAGATTGCGAAGATGACACTCGGGGTATAGGTTTATCACTTGCACAATACATTTTAGCCGTATATTTAAAGTTATATTACTTATACACCTTCATATAAAGACACTTTTCACATTATTATCCTAATAAATATTTTTTGTCACGATTTAATTACACATTAAGCGAAAGACGGCGGCCATTCGACATTCCAAATACAATTGTAAATATGGCGTATAGACAAAAGAAAAATTAAGGGATAGTCCACATTGAAATTCCTGATTTATGGCCTGAAAAATAATTTATTTGATAATATTAATTTTGGGTGAATATTTCAATGTCAATTATTTTATTTATTTGTTCAAAAATTCGCAATATGAAATCTTATCTGATAAAAAATTGGGTATATGAATGGTATCATAGATCACACTGGAATCATCAAAATTAAAAAAAAACGATATTTCATACGTCAATTGACTTTGACTTTTGACTTTGAAAAAGGAAAATACGAAAATCGCAAATTACACAAATAAACTTAGCATTTGTAGTGCTTAAAGCGATTTTCTTTTAACTTTTTAAATAATGATGCAACATCAATACTGGGTAACTAAAAAGACTGTCCTAAAGAAATTAGGAACCAAAGAAGACGAGTGTATCGTAGCCTCCGACGCTGAACTCGATGCTAAGTTGGAATTGTTTCGATCAATATCTGATAGCTGCTTACATTTACAGAGAATATTAGATCAGTACCAAGAGAGAGTTTGTATATTGGCGCAAGAGGAGAATTCTTTGGGTAAATTTCTCAAAGATTCCGGCCAGGGTAACGATGCAGCAGGCAAACACATGATATCTGCTGGTAAAGCGATCTCCTTCTCTGGTCAGCAGCGTTTGTCTGTTAGACCACCGCTGCTGCGATTGTACCATGAGGTAGACACGTTCCGGATTCGCGCTGTAAAGGATATGCGGGTGACAGTTTCTGCGATGGAAAGGTCTCGGATTGAGTATCGCGCGGCGCTCAGTTGGATGAAGTCAACTAGTGCTCAGCTTGATCCAGACACCGGACGTGGGTTAGACAATTTCCGCAAAGCTCAACGTCAAGTTCGGGAGAGCAAGAAAATATTTGATAAACTTACACTTGATGTGTTGCAAAAGGTAAATATTCAGAATATTATTCTCGCTAATAGAGCTTTCTCACTAACCTGACGATCAATTCTGATAAATTAAACCTGCAATATTACAATTACATTCAAGTCCCAATACGCTAAAACTGTCAAACTGGTATTCTCTTAACCGTTAAACAACAGTGAAATGTGCTCTGATTGATCCAAAATTCATAAAATCAGTTTTATAATAACAAGTCGCTTCGCTTATAATTAATAAAAAATATATAAAAAGCGATGATCCCGACATTGAACGTGAGCGCAGAGGGATGGGGGTTCGATGTAATATGCTGGCCTGCAGGTTTGCTAAATGTTCTGCCAGTGTTAAGCGTACAGTGTTTTGAGCTTTCGCGCAAACATTCTACACATGCAGCCTGTGGACCAGTTATACTCAGCGAGGGATCAATGCGCTTAGAGTGCAGTATAACAATGCCTTCAGGTTTCTGATGCGACTACCTTGGTACTGTAGCGCATCCGCGATGTTCACATCCGCTAACATCGACAGTTTCGCGGCTATACTACGTAAGCGATCGGCGTCTATGATGCAAAGAGAGCGAGACAGTTTCAACAGATATCTGAAGGAAATTGCTATTAAACTAGAAATTCCTATATGGAGACACTGGACTAATCTCCATATTATGTAATATAATATTAAGAGAATTTCATATTATGTACTTTCACTTTACTAACATAGTTGTAAGAACATTTGTACAATACTAACACAACTATGGATCTATGGTCTGAAATAAAGTTGTATTATTATTATTATTATTATACAATCAAAGTAAAATTAAAGTCTACTTTAAATGCGAGAATTTAGGTTCTGGTTACTCATTTGTAGAGGTTTGGATGAGTAAACTACTGGACCGATATAGAGTAGGTCACAGGTAAGGACATAATATGCTACTTTTTACCATGGCAGAATCTAGGGTCCTTTGTGATTTCCTTTTGCCTGCATGAAATCTATGTCCATGTTGAAAATGCCTGCGACATGTAAAAAGAAATACCGCTGGTACCATACATTTTGTCTTGATGAAAAGTAGCCTATGTGTTAATCCAGAATCTTAATTAGTTAAGACCATACATATAAATTTCATCAAATCTGTTCTGTCAGTAGTTAATGTGTGATAGAGTAACAAACATCTATCCATCCATCCTTCCACCCTTACAAACTCGCACATTTATAATAGTAGTAGAAATAAGTAAGATTAGATAATTGCTTATAACAAAAATCTATTTATATCCATACTTTAAAATGACAGTCTTTATGGCCATTCATATGTCAAATAGTCTAATGATAACTACATTTTATTATTTACAGATTGACCTATTGGCCGCTGCAAGATGCAACATGTTTTCGCATGTACTGTCTATCTACCAAAGTTCGTTTTTAAACTTTTCTACAAAAATCGCTGAGACATTCCAAGCTACTATTGAAACTATGAATGATGCTCCTCAATATGAATTCTGTATATTAAAGAGTTTAGGAGAAGCAGGGGATGGTAGTCAGGAGGAAAAAACAACTGAGGACAAAGACCAAATGCTGTTTTTCCAGGTAAACTTGAGATAATAACAGAAATTAAAAAACAAACTTACCATCAAAATTAGTGAAGTAATTTCTTAATTATTGAATTTGCTTTTTTTTATCACGATGATAATATAAGAATTTTGCTATGTTTTAATAATTATATATAATAACAAAATAACTGCAGTTTTTTTTTCTACCAAAAAACGTAATTATAATTTTTTATGGTAGAAAAAAAAACTGCAGTATGTTATAACTAGCTGTGCAATGAGTATTACAAATATAATATATATTTTTTTACAACATTACATCTCATTTACAGGATGAATACAAAGACGAAAGTCCAACTAAAAAACAAGCAGAAAATGATAAGGTAACCAAAAGTGAACCGTCCACCGATGTTGCTGAGGCATACACTTCGAACGATCTTATAAGCACAACAAGCCAACTGCTTCCGAACAACCCAACAAATGTAAACTCGGACTTGGCTGGACTAAATCTTGGTGGTGATGATGCTCCAGCTCATTTCGGATCATTTTTACCATCACATTTGTTGCAGGTAAATACAATTTTTCTTGTCTATGTTAATTTTGCTAGTTGTGTCTTACTTTGTACATTATCTATGTTAATTATTTTTCCTGTAAAGATGTAAGAACCATGTCATATTATGTTAATCTATTTATATCATATGTGAAAAAAGTACATCTCTCAATCCTTTTTGTAGGGCTTCGTACTCAAGGGGTAAAAATGGTAGCCTATTACTGAGACTTCAATATTAGTCCGTCCGTCCGTCTGTCTGTCTGCCACCAGGCTGTATCTCATGAACCATGATACGTAGAGATTTGAAGTTTTTACAGTAGGTTATTTCAGTTACCGCTATAAAACAAAATGTATTTGATTAGGGGGCTCCTATACCACAATCGTGAATTTTTAGCTGTTTCGTACAAAACTCGCACTTGGGCGGTTTTTTAAACTTCTTTAGTAAATCAGCCTTACCATACTTCCCACTAACGTAAAAATTTATTTATATTTTCAGCAATCAAGCCTCAATATATTCGGGAATCCAATGCCACCAATGAGCACTGCTAGTGGAGATAAATCTTCCAACAAAACACAGAAACCAATACCGAAGAAGGAAGATAAGGCTGCTTGGTTTAAACTGTTCGCAGAGCTGGATCCTTTAGCCAACCCCGACAATATCCCTGGATCTAATGTGAATCAAAGTCATACAGCTTAGAAATGCTGACATAACAGTTTGTTTTTATTTCAGTCAGTAAAATTGAAACGGGTTTATTTCGTTTCAACCCATATATATTCAACACTAATCCTATGTAACGTCATTATAAGGACGAGGGCTTGAAATCTAGGAGTTCAACACGGAATAAACATCATAACGTATTTTAAATCCTGTGTGTGCTAAGAAATAATAAAAAAGTTAAGATAAAATAAAATAAAAATGATTTATATTGATGTATGCAACATTTAATTTTTAAACATTCCACAATGTTATCTCTACTATTAAATATTATTTTGCTTTAGTTTATAGTTTGCTAAGATGTTTTGTTCTCTTACATGATGCTTAGGTTTTAACTTAAATGTTAGGCTCGAAGGCCGGGCCCAAACAATTCAGTACTACAGTGATCTGTCGCACTGTCGCCGCGTCAGCGTCACGGACGCGGCGGCACTGTCGCTAATTGCTATATAGGGCTCGCTACGAAAGTCTACCATTAAATATAATTGATAGAAACAGAATATTTAACTGGTGTTTTACAATGTGAAAATAAAAGCTTTACCAGTACAAATATACAAGTACTTAGATTATATAATTGTATATTACTCTTATACAAAATGATAAATATTGTATGTCATTCAATAGAATATTTTCTCTTCATGTCTGGTAAATATTCTCTTTATATTATTTTAATGTATGTTACGGTTCGTAAAGCAGTTTACTTTAACTACGGTATTTATTTAACTAAACTGCTAAATTCATATTTGTGTAGATAAATTATTTATTATGCTAGTCATGTTTTAACCGATTTTAATGTTTTATTGTCTATGAATTTTATGTGCAATCAACAAATTTGTTATTTAAATTAGATACTATTAAATATAAGATACCGTGATAAACAGTTAAAATTGTCACAGACGTAATTTTTTTGCTGTTTTACTCGGAACCCTTCGTGTGCGAATCCAACTCGCACTTGGCCGGTTTTTTTTGATTGAGCAACCAATACCTGAAAATTACCAAAGATTTTCTTAAAAATTAGTAACTTTGCGTCTATATCGTTTTGTTAAGTACAATTATGTTATATTATGTTAATCCATATTGTATTAAGTAATTCATAAAATATATAATAAATTAATAATCTGCCTTTGAATTTTTTCAAATAGGACCTACATAGTCCCTCGATGGAATGTTTTGCTAATTATTCTATAAAAATAAGTAATAAATATTAAATTGTACGTGTACGTTTTTATACCACGCCTTAATAAGAACAAAGAGACCCTGTAGAAAATAGTATGGAGGGTAGAAGTATACCTCTACCTTCCATAACAAACAGAAATGTCTCTAACGCGAGATTACATTTGTACTCTTATCGCAAAGTTCTATTTATAGTGCAGTTTTTCTGTCGCGACCACAAAAAAAACGCTCGTGGAAACGTAGCCTTACTTATGTATTTTTATTATGAATTATAGTTGTTTTGTTATTTTTTTTGCCCTTTTAACCCAATAATAGGTCTTAAAATAAAAAATCGATAATAATAACCTACGTGTAGTTATTTTTTCGTTTCATTTTAGGCTTGATTCTAATGCACTTTTAGGCTGGGACTCTATGCGCCGGTAATCCAGTAGGCAGTAGAAAATCTTGAGCATTGAAAATAGAACTTTGCGCTAATTCAATAGAGATGAAAATGGAAGTGTCAGATATCGAGCTGTGTGTGTGATATCTGATATATGACATTGACATTTGATTCGACACTCATGTGTTCAATATTCAACTGTATTATTTTAATTCCAGAGTTGTATTTTAAGTGCTTTTAATTTTCTCCGTTGTTCCGGATTCCGGGGCATATAGTCCCAGCCTAAGATGATGATATAATACGTAAAAAAAGCATAAGTATCATTGTTAATTTCGAACACTTTTCGGAGTATAATTACATTCCCCTTGGAAGTTTAGTGCAAGTTTTGTGCGGAATATCAGCGTTTCTCTTCATTAATATTTATATAGCGCCATTTAAAACTCGCTACACACGGCCCTAAAATCACTGGCGATATCGAGACAGTGAAATCGGGGCTGAATCGGCGATAAAATTGTCTCTACTCTACACACGTCCTAGCCTGTCAACGCCTGTCAGTACGTAACCGACCGTGCTACAGACTGCTCGTTTTTCCGAAATGCCGCCGACGCTCTCAAAAGAGCAGAAAATAGGAATTGTCTTGTACTTACTACGGTGCCACCTAACCAGAGACGAAAAAGGAGGATCTGGGTTAAAAACTGGTTAATGAAACGCCATGAATTAAGCCACATGAACGTCATGAGACATTTAGAAGCAGATGATTTCAGAAACTTTTTAAGAATGGATATTGAGTGTTTTGAAGAGCTCCTCAATATGGTGACACCATTTATACAGAAACAGGATACCGTAATGCGAGAATCCATAAGTCCGAGAGAACGACTTACAGTTACTTTACGTTTCCTAGCAACTGGACAAAGCTATGAAGATTTGAAATTCAGTGCCATAATATCGCCGCAACTTATGTCCACAATGATTCCAGAGACATGTTGTGCTATCTATAATTGTTTGAAACACTTTATTAAGGTAAGTAGACTGAATTCTTATAGAATAATTAAAACATCCATTTAAAAGTTTTATTTTATTTATTTATATTAAGCAAAAACATACAAGGTATTTAATACTATTTATTTTATTTTTTATTAAAGATCAAAAAGTCCTTCATGTCTGAGCCAGTTCCTCTTTGAACTGTTGTGTCACTTGTACAGTTTGGAAATTCAGTGGTAAGATTTATGTCGGTCGACGATGAATGTGTCGCGTTGGTTGGATTTACGTATTCAGAAGAAGGTTGTTCAAATGTATATTGTGGGATAAGACTGTAGAAATGGTTGTACAGTGGAGTTATACTCTGGAGATGCTTGAGGGAATTGTGACATCATATGATGTTGGGGTGGTTGAGGAGAAGGTTGTACCGTATGCTGTGGAGGTGTTTGAGGGGATTGTGGTATAATAAATTGTGTAGATGATTGAGGGGACGGGTGTATCGCATATTGTGGAGATGGTTGAGGAGACGGTTGTACCAGATATTGTTGACATGGCTGCGGTGATGAATTTGTCACCGAAGAGCCAGAGGAATAATGATAGTAGCGATGTGGAATGCGAGGATGTAATACTGTGTGTTGTGGAGATAAAGTGATACTAGATTCGTCTGCCAATTTGCCAAGTTTTCCGTAAAATAGGGCATCATTGATAATTTTTTGGGCAATCACTTGTTGATGGGTACTCAGGTTTTTTAATTGAACGCCTATTGACTTTCCTATTATCTCCCAATCATCGTCTTGTCGAGTCATCAGTGTCTGAGCAGCATCCAGCAGTTTTTCTTGTTTACTTTGTATGAACATTTTCTGCTTCTTGGGCTGTGAACTTTTTCCAGAGTCCGCGGGCCCCTCTTTATCACATATTTCTGTATTTATAATTTGTGTCGATGATGTCGATGCTGATATATCTGGTGACGTAACGTTCCCTTTACTTTCTGTTTCAGATGCCTGCAACGCAAAGTGAATGGAAAGATAATGCTAAAATGTTTGAAGACAAGTGGCAATTCGATCACTGTGTTGGTGCAATAGATGGGAAACATATATCCATAGAAAAGCCACCGAGGATTGGCACGTTATTCTATAACTATAAAGGCTTTTTAGTACAGTTCTGTTCGCCGTAGTAAATGCAAATTATGAGTTTATGTTTAAACATACTGGCATTAACGGAAGCGTCTCTGATGGCGGTGTCATAACTCATACATCACTGTATAATAAATTAATGACAGATAAGTTACATCTACCACCATCGTGTACGTTACAGGGCACAAATATTTCAGTGCCCTACACGTTTTTGGGAGACTCAGCATTCGGCATTAATAGACACATTATGAAGCCATACTCATTTAAGAACATAACTCACGAGAAAAGGATTTTCAACTACAGATTATCACGAGCAAGGAGAGTAGTTGAAAACGCGTTTGGAATTTTAGCAGCACGTTTTAGGATATTTCGTCAAAGAATAAGTGTGCACATTGATAATGTCGACAAAATTGTGCTCGCTTGTTGTGCCTTACATAATTATGTAAGAACAAAGTCAAAAAATTATATCACAAAAACATGTGTCGATGCTGAAAATATCAATGATTCTACTTTTCGTTATGGTGACTGGCGGGAAGAAACCACAGGACTTGTATCTCTAGCGCAAATCAGTGAAAAAGAGCGCAATAATGAAGGCAACAACGTGCGAAATAAATTTACAACTTATTTCAATGGACACGGCAGAGTTTCTTTTCAGGAGGATATGTTGAGAGTAGTTCCTACATAAATTTAGTGTGTATGTGTATCTGACAAATAAAACATCAGTTTATAAATTGCATATATTTTTTTCTTACCTCATCCAAAGTATCCGTTCCAGGTCGGCATGGCTCCGTCGTCCCCTCTAGAAAGAGGGGGTAATACCATAACGCTGGTACATAGATGTCATTGGACCCCGATTATGTTTGCTTGGAAGCATTCACCTGAAACACGTGAATTGAGATGTACCAAAAAGCGTGAGCTTAAAGTAGGTAGCTCTATTTAAGAGCGTATAACCCTCTTTTGGCGGGAAAATGAGAAAAAGACAAATATCTCGTGATTGAGAAGGAATTTTAGTAAAGTGCTCTATTCATTGACTGGGTAATTGTATTTACAATTTTTTAATACATTTTACAAAGTTTTATATTATTAAAAGAAGCAACAAACGAAAAAAAAGCAATTTTTCATTTTTGTTTAGTTTGTTCCTTCATTTAATAATATAAAACTTTGTAAAATGTATTAAAAAATTGTAAATACAATTACCCAGTCAATGAATAGAGCACTTTACTAAAATTCCTTCTCAATCACGAGATATTTGTCTTTTTCTCATTTTCCCGCCAAAAGAGGGTTATAGGCTCATAATATTCTACATGATCTTACCTTCTTCAGCTCTCTTCCATACGTAGTACGCATATTCTCAAGTTTTTTCTTGAAGTCAGCCAGCGATGTATCTCTGCCGATCTCTTCATTAAAAATTTGCACTAGCATTTTGAATGCCTCCTGTCTCATGTCGCGGTTGAAATAGTCTTTTTGTTTTTTGTCCCACAAATATGGTAAATCTTTAAATAAATCAATGACTTTTGTCCACGCTTCTCGCTCATTTTCCTTCGCCATATTTTCGAAATAAAAAATAGTAGCCGTAAGCACGTCGTATCGCCCGCGGCGACAATAGTAACCGCAAGCACGTCGTATCGCCGCAGCGCTCGAGCGCAGACTGCGCAAAAATCAGTCCTGATTTCGCTACACACATCCTGACAACGCTCCCTGGGCCGATAATCGTCCGCTCGCCCGTAGCGATTTAGGGACGAAAAAAATCGGGTACGATTTGCCTACACACCAGGCGATTTATGATACGATCTAGGGTCCTCCCCACCACTGTCCCGATATTGCCAGTGATTTTAGGGTCGTGTGTAGCCGCTTTAAAAGGCATTTTAAAATAGTAAAATTATATTTGATAATCTTTTATCACCAAGCAATTTATGAGTGTTACCTTTTTTTTAAAATTTATTCTGAGCTGGATGTTGACTACTTTGCTCAAAGTGTTTGACGAATGAGAGAATGTGCTGCCAACTTAGGCTTTTCTCCCTAAATTAAGGGGGAAAATCCGTACAGAAAATTGATAGAAGAATATTTTAGATTTTAAGGTTTTTATTTTATTGTTTTTAATTAAATTATGTTATTGTTATGATTATTAAATTACTCCTTTATATATAGTTGAAAAGTCTACCTGTAGAAAATAAGCTTTGGAAGTATATTTTAATGTACGAGGGCTGATTGATAAGTTTCCGAAACGACAAAGAAAAACTTCAAAAATCAATTTAAAATAAATTTATTTCTCAACGTGGTTTCCTTCTACCTCGATGCATTTAGTCCAGCGCTTCTCCAATGCCGTTACACCAGTTTGATAAAATGTTTTCTCCAACCCCTCAAAATACTCGTCCACGGCAACAATGACTTCTTCATTTGATGAAAATCTCTGGCCACCTAACCATTTCTTCAGGTTTGGGAATAAGTGGAAGTCGCACGGGCCAGATCCGGGGAATAGGGTGGATGCGGTAGCAATTCGAACCGCAATTCATCGAGTTTGGCGACTGCAACCATTGACGTGTGTGCAGGTGCATTGTCATGGTGGAACAAAATTTTTTTCTTGACCAAATGTGGTCGTTTCTTCTGGATTTCTTCACTTAATTTTTGCAGCAAGCTTGCGTAGTACGCTCCATTTATTGGTTTTCCTTTTTGCAGATAATCCACTAAAATAATCCCTCGAGCATCCCAAAAAACAGTCGCCATCACTTTGCCGGCCGACAAAACCGTTTTTGCTTTCTTCGGCGCAGGTTTTCCGCTCTCAGTCCACTGCTTAGATTGTTCTTTTGTCTCGGGAGTATAATGATGTATCCAGGTTTCATCGACATAACGCCGCAAAAACTCATTAGGATCTCGGTTAAACAGCGCCAAACACTCCGTTGAATCGTCCACTCGACGTTGCTTTTGGTCTACAGTGAGCAAATGCGGCACCCATCGCGCGCAAAGCTTTTTCATTCCCAAATGTTGGTGCAAAATATTAAAAACGCGTTCAGATGAAATGCTCACCATCTCTGCTATCTCTCGCAACTTTAAGCGCCGATCATTCAATACAATTTTGTGAATTTTTTTGATCATGTCCGGATTCGTGACTTCATTTGGACGGCCAGACCTGTGGGCGTCTTCGCAGCTCTGTCTTCCACGTTTAAAATCAGTTACCCAGGTGTGAATTGTACTCAATGCAGGAGCAGAATTACCTAAAACACTATCTAGCTTGGTTTTAATCTGGGTTGCTGTTTTCTCTTTTAAAACGTAAAACTCTATCACCGCACGAATTTCGTTTCTTTTCATTGTTAAGAAAATTTACGACAGAAAGTTCTACGTCCTCTCAAACAAATTTCATCAGTTCGATTAAATTCAAATTTGGCGTTCTATTTTCAAAAAGATGCCAGAATATAATGTAATAATCCTTTTTTGCGTATCATTTTTTTAAGTTCGTCGTTTCGGCCAGTTATCAACCAGCCCAGGTATAAAGGCCCAGGTATAAACATTATATAACAAAAAGATATTTTGTATTATTATTTATCATTATTAATTGATTTTTGTAGCATTTATAGTAATCATAAACATACAAAAATCATCCTAAATTTCTTGGGTGATTTAGTTGTTGCGATTTTGGGGGTTTTTGCCTTAAGTTTAGGAAAAAATATTTTTGAGAATTGGTAGCACTTGTCAGTCTTATTTGAGTGAACTCCGGTAGGAGTATTAATGTTCGGTGTGTGTGAATACCTAAATATATGAAAATATTAGTTATCATCTATGATCTATAATACTGAATTTAAAATTGTTCCAAATTCCAAATTCCAATTTTATAAATCAATTTCCTTATAAGTATTGATGAGGAGTGAGGACCACATTAATGGGATTAATGATTAATAAATAAGTAAAAAGTATTTGTAATTATATTGTGCGTGAAACGATTATAGACAATTTAATCTAATTACACAATAGTTATTTTATCTTAACTTTTATGCTCTCATTGCATTGTAATAAAAGGGGTCACGAATAATAAAAATGTTTAATTCATGTAAGTATTCTGTATAGAAAATAATATTTTGAAGCGTATTTATTTGGTCTAACTATAGTTTTCTTCTTAGTTTTTCGTGGACTGCTGGGTGTAGAAGAATCTCCAACAAAGGTGATCGAGGTTCGCGCGGACACCTATGTATCCCGACCTGTGCACTGCAGGGAAGACTCCATGCAGCTGTTCGCCCCAAACACAACACCAGACTCGAGAAATTCCAGGGACAAATACTATGAGATTGTCTTGCAAAAACCGTTCACAGAGAGCATAAATCAAATGTACAGGTAAAAAATTAACTTCTTCACATTATTTATCGATTTATGTACAGTATAACCACATTGTAAATGTCCCTTGTCAATCTTCGTTTTCTAAGTAAATGACATGATGTATGAAAAATGAAAAAGCCCAAAAGTTGCAGTGGTTGTATTTATTTATCTCTTGTTAAGAGTAATTAAAAAGATTTTCTAGGTTTCTAACACAAATGCTGCTGCATATGTAATAAGTGGTTGATGATAAATTTTAAGTTTCTGTCCAATGGTAATGATAAATTGTAATTTTGCAGCTTATTCCGAACAGAAAATTGTGAAACATGTGAAGATAGATTTATTGTGCTGAAAGACAAGATACCTTTGTATATAAAATTAAGTAAGGAAGTGAGTATGTAATATTTATTAACTAGCTGACCCGACAGACGTTATGCCGTCTTAACTATGAACTGGAATAAAAAATGTAAGAAAGTAGCTACATACAACTACAATTTTGATAGTACTAATAGTAAATTGGCTTTTACCTTTATAATAGCTTGAATACATGTTTCGCATGTACTTTTTATACCTTACATATTATTTGAAATGCTTAAAATGACTAATGTATTTAATTTGATTAGAATTAATACTGTATATGTCTAAATAGCTTCTGAAAATACCAAGTTATTGCTATATAATAATTAAGACCTAATTATATTATTACCATTCAGTACTTTTTGAGACTATCAAGAACATACAGACAGACAGAAGTGGTGGAGGACTTTAATTTATGGTATGTAGTGATACTTAAGATGACTGAGTCCATATAGTTTATACTATGACTGCAGATTAAGCTAAGCCAAGGGTTTTATATTTTTTGAGTGGAAATAGTTTTTGTAAAAAATTCTGATGTCTAACTCTTGTATTTAAATTTTAGTACATAATATATGGGCATGGGTATAAAATATAAAACACTAGATCTTGCCCGCGACTGTGCTCGCAAAAGTTCATCTCGCGGAAACCGTACATTTTTCAGCGATAAAAAGTAGCCTATGTCTTTCCCCGTAGTGTGCTCTATATTTGCGCCATTTCATCAAAATCGATCCAGTAGTTTTGTAGCCTATTCAATGCAAACAAACAAACTTATTTGCTACTATAGAAGTTTATTTACATTAGAATAGAAGAACTCTTGTAGTTTGCCCTAGTTTTACAACCACAAGATATTCAAAAATAAACAAAATAAATGAAACCTCATTTTCATCATGACTGGACATTGATTAAGTATTAGTAAAGGATCTAAAAATTGATTACTTCTAAAATCTTAATGATAAAAAAAAGGGTAGATAACACATGGTTTTGTTTGTTTCATACATAAGCAATATTTTTGATATAGAGTAAAGATGTATTCTTAACAAGAGTTCTATTTTATAGCTAATTCAAATAGCTACAACTGAGATACAGTTAACCCGGCCAAGTGCGAGTCGGACTCGCGCACGTAGGGTTCCGTACCACTATAAATATTTTACGTGTTTACTTATAATTTCATTATTTTTGTACGAATTTTTTAAAGCCGTTATAGTATTCCTTTAAGTTCATCATATGGATTACCATGAATTTTTTCAGATTTTTCGAGCCAGCCTTTTAGCTTTTAGAGGGGGGGGGGGGGAATGGTACATTCATGTCAACTTAAACTTTTTTATTCTGTGCTGGATGTTGCCCGCGACTTCGTACGCGTAACGCAGCAACTGTACATTTTTTCGCGATAATAAGTTGCCTATGTTCTTCCCTGTGGTGTACTCTATATGTGTGCCAAATGTAATCAAAATCGGACCAGCATTTTCGGAGGCTATTCAATGCAAACAAACAAATAATAAAATCTTTCCTCTTTATAATATTAGATTAATATTTCACGCATGTTCTTAGCAGCCCATCAGTAAAGAACATAAAAAAAGTACTCTTTGTTTGCAGTGCACAGTAGGAAGTCTTCAGAAATTAGTTGATATATTTGCTGAGCATCCGTCGTGGTCATTGGCTCATGTGTTGGCACATTTCGGTATATTTGAACTGTTCAATGAGCCGGAATTACAGGCGCAGATCAACGTTATAGATCCGACCACTGGCATGACTCCGCTCATGGTGAATATGTTTTTGACAGTAAAAATATTTTCATACAAAAATTTCTGAAAAATTGTGTATCACATTACGATATCCTTACTATGGCCAGTAACATTTAAAAGTTGTTTGAATGTTTGTTACAAAAGAAGACAATAATTTAATTGAGTAAAATTAAAGTCGGGTAACTAAATATTTATTACTTAAATATAATTTTAGGTAGCTATCAAAACTGGGAATGTCCGTATGGTCCAAAGTCTAGTATCGCTGAAATGTGCCCTGGACACCAAGGATTTGGAAGGGAATACAGTATTACATTACTCGGGTGCCAGTAACAAAGAAATTATTACTGTAAGTATAATATTGTTTTTTAAGAATTATTATTTACCAGATGTTGCGAATTCGTGGTCGCAAAAGATAGCTTGCGGAAACCGTACATTTTCCGCGATAAAAAGTAGCCTATATCCTTCCCCGTGATCTACTCTATATCTCTGCCAAATTTCACCAAAGTCGATCCAGTAGCTTCGGAACCTATTCAAAGCAAACAATCAAACACAAACAAACTTTTCCTTTTATAATATTACTTACAGCGGAATTTGAAAATGGTTCTAAAACTTCAGAATATTATACAATTAGCTTTTGGCTGCGGCTCCGCCCCCGTAAATACTGTATCCCACGGGAACACTACTTTTTCGAGATAAAAAGCAGCTTACGTGTTAATCAAGACTTAAACTACTACCATACCAAATTTCATTCATCACTCAGAATTCAGATGTACAATAGTAGTACAATGTAGGTATAAAAATTAATTGGGTGTTTTAAAAATTTTAATGTGTTCGTTTCTAATGTATATTTTTTTACTTTAATGTATAGTACATTTTAAGGTGAAACATATCAGACATGGAGTGCAAAACATTGACCTGACGTAACCTTAGTCTTGACTCTTGACTCATCAGCTATATCTATCAAATTAATATAGCTATTCAAAATTGAACTTTGTTCATTAAAGAAGAAGATACACGTTTCATTGTACGAGTTCGAATGTCAAGTTGCAACTTGCAACTTGCACCGCGCTGCACAGCGCATGTGCAGTGTATGACTGATGTCATATGAAACGTTTATCTTTTTGCGTAAAGTAAGGCCAACGAGACGAGATAAAAAACGTAAATAAACGGACCGCTACTGAGTTGCATTATGAAAGTGAGTTAATATTATATCTGTCCTTATCACTCGTATGCAATAATGAAGTCAGTTGGTCGACGACAGCTGTCGTAGCGTGTTTCGTGGTACAGGAAAGCGGCCAGTGCCGCAGTTGTCAACATTTGGTCCGCTAAACAATTGTGAACAAGTTCATTCCTGTTTGGATTGCGTTCGAAGTGATACATATTTTTTCGTCTTCGTACTTACTTGTTGTTATTATTCCGTTTCGGTTAGTTTTATTTTTGATTTTTGCTGTTATTGTGAGTGCTTAGTTGTTGATTTTAATTATGGAATCACAGCCTGGCGTCTCTAGACAACCTTTGAAAGAAATCCATTCACCACGCAAAAAGCGTCAAAAGGTAAGTTAATTTATTAATTCATTTGCACTTGAACTATTACCATAATTTTGATTTTATGGTTCCAAACCAAAAAAGATTATGTATATATAATAATAAGAAAATAGTCTAAAATTTACCATTCCTCACATTTTTTTATTTACAGCGGACGTATTTTACATCGAATGAAAAAGGTATGGTCGTTAATGTGTACAAATACGTGAAGCAAACTTGGCCTACTGATGAATATCCGTACAAAACAATTATAATGGAGAAAACAGCGAGCATTTTGGGCATCGGTGTCGCTTCCGTATATAGAATTATAAAAGAATATGCAACAACTGGGAATGTACAAAGCCCATCAACAACCAAAAAAGGGTCACATTCTCGGAAAAAGTGGACGAGTTTGATAAACAGGCCATACGAAAGAAAGTTCATAGCTTTTATCTGAAAAGCGAATTACCTACATTAAAAAAAGTACTCCAAGCTGTCAATGATGATGAAGAATTACCTAACGTTAAGAGATCGACATTTCAGAAAATACTTAAACATTTAAAATTTAAGTATATAAAACGACAAAGAAACAATGCTTTAATAGACAGAGACGACATTATACTATGGCGAATGAATTACTTAAGAAAGATTAAAAAATACCGAACGGAGAATCATTATATTCTATATGGATGAAACATGGGTGAATGCAGGTTTGTCAAATAATTGTGCCTTTATTATGTTAATAAATACTAGCTTTTGCCCTTACTTTACTTACTGCCTCCGTTGCCGAGTGGGCTGAGCTTGGGCTCTTAATCTGGAGGTAGCGGGTTCGGTTCCCGCAGGGGACACACATACTAAAAAGTCACTTTATTTGTTGTTCTCTCGTTGGGTTTCTGGGATCGATAAGCCTTGCAGCCCACAAAATAAGAAGATGACTTACTAAAATAATTAGAATTTTCGGCAGTGCATATCACTGGTAATGTAAAACTTATTTCGTTTTCAGGGCACACTGTTTCAAAAACTTACGTGGATACTACAATAACTTCAAAACGGCAAGCTTTTATGGAGGGACTGAGTACGGGTGCAAAGAACCCTACTTCAAAGGGCAGACGACTGATTGTGGTGCATATGGGAAATGAAAATGGTTTCATAGAGGGGGCTGATGATGTATTTGAGTCAAAAAAACACAGGTGATTACCATGAGTCAATGGACGCGAACCGCTTTGAGCAGTGGTTTGAGAATATTTTACCAAAACTTGGTGAAAATGCTGTAGTGGTACTGGACAATGCTCCTTACCACTCAAGACGCCAAGAAAAAACACTCACCAGAGCATGGAGAAAAGCAAGTATTCAAGAGTGGCTGCGTAATAAAGAACTAAGCTATGATGAAAAAGACGTAAAGGCAGAACTTTTAAAGAAAGTGAATGACGTAAAGGCGAACTACCAAAGATACGCTGTGGATGAGCTCGCCAAAAAATTTAAGGTGGAAGTCCTAAGACTGCCACCTTATCACTTCGAGCTCAATCCCATTGAACTCGTATGGGCTGACATAAAGGGACACGTAGCTCGCAATAATACTACATTTAAATTTGAAGATGTGAAAAAACTGCTACAAGAGGGGAGAGCCATGCTTCGGCACGAATGGGCCGGCTCGACCGGAGAAATACCACGGGCTCACAGAAAACCGGCGTGAAACAGCGCTTGCGCTGTGTTTCGCCGAGTGAGTGAGTTTACCGGAGGCCCAATCCCCTACCCCCCTAGAAATGCCGCAGTTGAAAAGCAATTTGTTACCCCAGGAGGGTACCAACTGCGTTGGAGAATCCCTCTCCGGACGTCCATGCTCAGGAACCCCTGGAACTGAACGTGGACGTCCAGGCTGCCCCTCGTATTCTGGGAAAGGGCAAAACTGTGCTCCAATCTGCTCGGGGCAAGAGCAAACGTGCAAAGGCACCCCCCTCGATATTAAACATGGACTTTTGTAATATCAGGGGATTACACTCCAACCTTAATGCCGTCCATTACCACCTTGAGACGGCAAAGCCGGCTTTGCTCTTTTTAACCGAGACGCAGATATCATCTCCCGGGTGACACATCATACCTTTCCCACCCAGGGTATTCTCTTGAGCACTCCTTTCTGCCCAAAGCTGGAGTGTGTGTGTATATCAGAGATGATATCAGCTCTCGCCGCCTCAGCAATCTTGAGGACAGGGACCTGTCAACGTTATGGCTCCGCATAGATTGCGACGACCACCCTCGCGTCTAATGCGTGCCTATATAGGTCCCATAGTGGTGACCCCGAGACGGACCGACTCTTGGAACACCTGCAAGCTGCTTCAGATTTTGTGCAGCGGCAGATCCCATCCGCAGAGATCATAATACTTGGCGACTTTAATGCCCACCACGCAGACTGGCTCAATTCCAGTAAAACTGATCATGCGGGTAGATCTGTCTGCAACTTTGCCCTTGCGAACGACTTGACACAACTGGTTACTACGCCTACGCGAATCCCAGATGTGGATGGTCAGAATCCTTCCTTGTTGGACCTTCTGCTGACTTCAAATCCTGACGGCTACCAAATATCCGTAATCGCACCACTTGGTTCATCGGATCATTGCCTTGTTAGGAGTTCTGTGCCACTTACGACGGTGTTACGACAGCGTGCTGTTAAATACCGTCGTGTGTGGCACTACAAGTCAGCAGACTGGGATGTGATGCGGTCGTTTTTTGCATCCTATCCTTGGGGGAACGTGTGCTTCTCGCCGGATGATCCCGACAACACTGCCAACTCTGTTGCCGATGTGGTGATCCAAGGGATGGAACTTTTCATTCCGTCCTCTGTAGTGCCAACTGGCGGCAGATTTCGTCCCTGGTTTGGTTCATCCCCCAAAAAAGCTTCTCGCCGGTAGCAGGAGGCTTACCAATCCTGGGCCAATGCAGTGTCTGCTCGTGATTTAAATACCAGCACATATAAAAAGGAGTACAACCTTGCCTCTAGGTCTCTCAATAAAGAGATCACTCGGGCAAAGAAACAGCACGTCAATAGAATTGGTAAGAGACTTGAGCGCCTCCCCTCGGGAACCCGTGCATTCTGGTCTCTGGCCAAAGCTATTGAAGGAAATTTCTGCAAGCCAACCCTACGCGTAGGAAATGGATCGTTGGCCCAGGACGCAAAGGACAAAGCCGATCTTCTGGGCAAGCTCTTTGCGTCAAACTCGACCCTGGATGACGGGGGGCAGAAACCGCCGACCATACTGCGATGCACGAGCATCATGTCGGATATTTGGTTTCATCAGCGCTCAGTGCGAAAAGCCCTCCGTTCCCTTGATATCCAAAAGTCGAGTGGGCCTGACGGAATCCCTCCTATTGTGTTGAAAAAGTGTGCTCCAGAGTTGGCTCCGGTCTTGACGCGTCTTTTTCGGTTCTCCTACTCTTCTGGCATCGTCCCGGCTTCTTGGAAGACAGCCTTGGTGCACCCGATCCTCAAAAAAGGTGATCGCTCAAATCCTTCCAACTACAGACCAATCGCTATAACCTCTCTCTTTTCGAAGATAATGGAATCCATTATCAATAGCCAGCTTCTTCGATACTTGGACGGCCAGGGATTACTAAGCGACAAACAATACGGATTCCGTAAGGGTCGCTCGGCTGGTGATCTCTTGGCGTACCTAACTCATCGTTGGGCTCAGGCAATTGAGTCGAAGGGAGAGGCATTGGCTGTTAGTTTGGACATTGCGAAGGCCTTTGATCGGGTTTGGCATAAAGCGCTGCTATCAAAGCTTCCATCATACGGGCTGCCCGAGAAATTATGTAAGTGGGTCACTAGTTTCTTAGCAGATAGAAGCATAAAGGTCGTAGTTGACGGCGAATGCTCGGAAACTCAGTCTGTTGATGCTGGTGTCCCTCAGGGCTGTGTGCTATCGCCTACCCTATTCATACTGCATATCAATGACATGTTACAGACCAACGGCATTCATTGCTATGCGGATGATAGTACAGGTTATGCTGTATATACCTGCTCCCCCAATATTTCTCGGCTAAATGTCATTGAGAGTCGAAACGAACTTGTGTCTAAAATAGAGAATTCATTGGAGAAAGTCTCTGAATGGGGTAGACGTAACTTAGTCCAATTCAACCCCGCCAAGACACAAGTCTGCGCGTTCACCACTAAAAAGTCACCAATGGTCGTATATCCTCGTTTCAAGGGCACATCTTTAACCATCTCCCCTAGCATTGAGATACTTGGCGTCAGCATATCGAGCGAAGTCCAGTTCCGATATCATCTAGAGGGTAAGGCCAAGTTAGCCTCGAAGAAGCTTGGTGTTCTTAACAGAGCGAGACAGTACTTCAGTCCGGACCAACGCCTACAACTCTACAAGGCGCAGGTTCGGCCTCATATGGAATATTGTTCTCATCTCTTGGCAGGGGCGCCAAAATACCAACTGCTCCCTCTGGATCGTATCCAACGAAGGGCCGCTCGAATTGTTGACTGCCATAGTGTTTCAAACAGCTTGGACCCCTTGGAATTACGCCGAGATGTAGCTTAACTCTGCATCCTCTATCGGTTGTATCACGGGGAGTGCTCTGAGGAATTGTTCGGAATCATACCACCTGCAACTTTTCGCCATCGTCCCACGCGAAAAACATACCATCCTCATCACCTTGATGAGTGGCAGTCTTCCACCGTGCGCTTTTCGCGTAACTTTCTGCCGCGCACTGTAAAACTCTGGAACGAACTGTCACCAGCAGTATTTCCGGACCTATACGACCTGCAAACCTTCAAGAAGAGAGCGTATTCCCTCTTAAAAGGCCGGCAACGCACCTGCAGCTCTTCTGATGTTGCGAGTGTCCATGGGCGACGGTAGTTGCTTACCATCAGGTAACCCGTTTGCTTGCTTGCCCCCTTATTTAATAAAAAAAAAAAAATCCAACGTGTATCTGCTGATAAATGGCGAAATTGTGTGGATCATGTAATAAAAGTCGAGGACAATTTTTATAGCAATATTGACAACATGATTGATAATACAATAGATAGTTTTATCGTAAACACAGCTGACTCGGACTCTTCCGACGAATCATCTTTGTCTAGTACAGACGACAGCGATTAAAATTCGAACTTTATAATAATTTATTCAAATAAAAATGTTTTGAACCCCTGAAAATTTGTTTACATTCTTTATCTTGTCTGGTTGGCCTTACTTTAGGTAGTGAATGAAGTTCAATATTGAATAGCTATGTTATGAATAGTTACTTAAAAATGCAGTGTCGTCTCTCGTCCCGGTGTGAACCGATCCTTAATACCTTACGATGTTTTCTTTTACCGTTCGAGTTCGAGAATAACTACCTATCTAACATCTTATACTTTAAACGAGACGATCTTGTATAATATATATAATCGGTATCTCGACAACGGCTACAAGTATTAACATGAAATGTATGTATGCAGGTAGTTTTGGGGGAGAAAAATCGATCTAGCTAGGTCTTATCCCTTAGAAACTGCTCATTTTAAAGCAAAGTATGTTTTTTTATTTTGTCGTGCAACAATATATCAATAATTTCGACTCTCTCACGTCAGTCCGATTGGCAGCATGGGATACGTACCTACGTATAATTTTTCCATTGTTTGGAAATTCGGAATGTGGTGGGTTCGAATCCCGGTAAGACAAATATTTTTGTGATTCTTATTATTTCTTTTTCTTTTATATTTTTTTATATTATTAATATTTAATTATTTTATCGTTCTACTAAAACACCGAGCAATGCTCGGTCTCCCAGGTACTGACATATTATGCTACTAATTTTTTTCTAGGTCATCATCAAACATACCTCCGAATATCTGAATGTGTTCAACAAACAAGGCTACACGCCGCTGCACATGGCGTGCCTCGCGGACCTGCCCGACTGTGTGCGCGCGCTGCTGCTGGCGGGCGCCGACGTCAACCTCACCGCGGGCGCCGACGTCAACCTCACCGCGTGCACGCAGAGAATCGCGACCACCTCCAGCTCCATACCCGGTACTGGCTACTATATTGTGTGCCGCTATGTCCTACTACTATCCTTACTCCTTACAAATATTATAGATGTAAAAGCGTGGATGTTTGTTACGCTTTCACGCAAAAACTACTGAACGGATTTCGATGAAATTCGGTATGGTAGTAGTTTAGACTCTGGATTAAAACATAGGCTACTTTTTATCTCGAAAAAGTAGTGTTCCCGAGGGATACTATACTTACGCGGGCGGAGCCGCGAGCAACAGCTAGTTATGAAATATGTGAAAGTTTGTGAGGATGTTGGGATAGATGGATTAATGGATGTTAGTTACTCTTTGACGCAAAAAATACTAAACGGATTTTTTGCGTCAAAGAGTATTAGTAGAGAGATTTTGATGAAATTTGGTATGGTAGAGGTTTAAGCTCTGGATTTTAACATAGGCTACTTTTTATCCCGAAAAAGTACATTGTTCCCATGGGATACTGTATTTACGCGGACGGATCCGCGGGCAAAAGCTAGTTAGTAAATACCTACACGCCGCAGGTCCTACTAGCGAGCATGACATTATAAGAATAAGAATCGTTTATTCCGGCTAATCTCTGAAACGGCCGGACCGATTTTGACCGGACTTTCACTGGCAAATAGCTGATGTTATGAGAAGCAACTTTGGCTACTTTTATCTTAGGGTTCCGTTAAAAAAAAAGGTTTCCGTTTCTGTTAGTTCCACGCAAACGAAGTTGGTGGTGCCCATCCCTGCTAGTCCCATGCCCATCTAGTTACAAATAAGAAGGAAAAATAAAAAGCAATAAAAAAATTCTGAATAAATTTGTTCCATTACAGTGCAGTGTTTGACTGTCAGCGGTTCGCGGAATTTAAGAAAAAATGTGCTTTAAATTATTTTCTATGATTGAAATAGTCATGGTGACTATATTGTATAAATGCTAATATTGACCATCAGACGTCACTATCGCAATCAAATATTGACCTTTTTTTTATCAAGCTTATGCAATTAGCAAACCAATTTTTAGCTACAATGAAGCTAATAATAAAGCAAATACATTAATTGCAAAAGTAAAGTTGTGAAATATAATATTATTTTCGAATAATTACGCATTTTGATTTATTTCTAGAACTTTTTTAATACCCATGATTTTCTTGTATCATTAAAAATAGAAAGGATTACTACTATATATTTTGTCACGTACACTTGCGATTAAATACTGTTTTAGGTATGTCTGCATAAATATACAAAAGACATCTTAGGGCCAGTTCACACCGCGTCGATACGCGACGCTTAATTTTCAAGATACCTATTGCAAATTACACTTTATTCACTACAAAAACAGATACACGTTTGACATCCGTCATACACTGCACATCGCTGTGCAGTACGTTTCAACGTGACATTCGAACTCTTACAACGAAACGTATATATCTTCCTGTGTAATGAATAAAGTTACATTTTGAATAGCTATCTTAAAAATGCAGCGCCATGTCACGTATCGTTTCGTTTCGGTGTGAATTGACCATTAGGATGAGACGACGAACAACTTACGACGTCCGCGTCCTAATGGATAAGTTATGCAGATTTGAGTAGACAATCGCGTGCGTCATTATACCATGAATGAATTTATTACCCACTGTTATATACATAAGTTTTCAGTGATCACATTACTTCATTACTTTGTATGTACGTAAAATTATAAATCGATGATTTCCTTATAAGTATGCAAGTGTTGCTACCATACGGGGACCATTATTTTTGATATTTTCGGACAATTATATTTAACTTGAAATATTATGTTTGTTTTTAGGTTTTGTTTATTTCTTGTTTGTGAAAAAACCTTGATGGCAACATTTTTATTGAAAACATTTAAATAATTTTTCCTTCTTGGTTATTAAACAGTAAAATAAGAATTTTATATCAGACTAGATGTTGATTGACTAGACTTCCTACGCGCAAAAGGAAATCCCGCGGGAACCATGCATTTTAACGCGACATAAAGTATGTATCCATCATCAAAATCAGTCCAGTAGTTTCGGAGACTATTACGTACAAAAAAACTTTTTCTCTTTATAATATTATGTATGTATAGACTATAGACAAAAATTTACATTCTGCGATGCAAATTGCATTTCTTATGTAACAACAAATCTTATAAATGTAACACTATATCTATTAGAAATCTGTCCTTTGATTTATTTTGTCTTGTCATCCTGAATTTTTATATGGTCACCATTAATATGTATGACTCATACAGTTTAAGATGCGAGTAATATTTTGTTAGTATCATTAAAACGTTAGGCTAGAACCACAGATTACTAAATAGATACCGGAACTGCTGAAGTTTAGTGAAGGAAGAATGGATCCTAAGTGTTGTTTACTACGTAATATATCGTTATATTATATTTTTTAATATTTTTACTATCCGAACAGTATTCATGTAGAACATTTCGATATAAGTTAGTCCTCAAAAATATACTCCAACATAGTCTAAATAGTCCTATTAGAAATTATACCAAAATTTGTAATAGAACTGTTCTGTATTTTTTATGTTTAGGGTTCCGTACCCAAAGGGTAAAAATGGGACCCTACTATTGAGACTTTGCTGTCTGTCCGTCAGGCTTAAGTATCTCCATAACCGTGATAGCTAGACAGTTGAATTTTCACAGATGATCGACTGTATTTCTTTTGCCATAACAAAAAATACTTAAAACAGAATAAAATAAATATTTTGATATTTTTTTGCCATTTTGTACTGAACCCTTCGTGCGCATGACCGACTCGCACTTGATCGGTTATAATAAAATTATGCTACGTGCGTAATAATAATGTCCCTCAATTTCTACCATATCGCTTTCAGGCATTGTCGGCGAAGTGGTCCAAGACAACAAATCCAAGCTATTCCAGCAAGACATGAAGCGAGGTGGAACACCGCTACATTGGGCGATATCCGCCGAAGTCGTCGAGGCTTTGGCCGACAGAAACTGCGCCATCAACGCCTTAAACTTCGACGGAAGGACGGCTCTTCATATAATGGTTCTTCGAGGCAGATTAGACTGTATTATAGCCCTAATGTCTAGGGGCGCAGAAATCTCGGTCGGGGACAACGAAGGGAATACGCCCTTACATTTAGCGGCTAAGCAGACTAATATTAACATACTACAAGCTCTAATAGTGTTCGGTGCTGATCTAGAAGCGAAGAACAATGCCGGGAACACGGCTAGACATTTAGTGCCCGATGAGATGTCAAACGGTGGTTATGATAAAATACTGTATGTGTTGCACAGTGTTGGTGCTAAAAGGTAATATTTTTATTAGTTTTGTTATATGTGTTCCAAGAAATCAGACCATAATATTATAGTTATTGTGATATACCCTCGTAACACACGTCGCGTTTATCAAATGAATTTTACGGGCTCGTATACAAAATTACAAATTTGACATAAATTAGCAGTTTTTCGGTCGATTTTGCGACCAAATGAAACCGAATCCTACAAAACTAAAATTTATCACAAATAGAGTTTTTCTTATTCTAAAAATCAGTTAAATTTTTTATCGGTTAAAACAATTTTAGAAAACCTCTTCAACCAAATTTTACAAAAAGAGGTCGTGTTTAGGATCATTTATCTGCTCGTATGTAGCCTATTTTGTTTGTTTAACAATACCCAAATATAACGGATCTTTACTAACAAAAAAAAACAAATTTTTTTTTTATTGAAAATGGTATTTTTAAATACTCTTTTTGAACGTCGATACTACGTGATGCCTACCACCGGTTCGGGAACTAACCCAGCGAGAAGAGCCGGCAAGAAACTCGTCTGGGGCCATCTTTTACCAAAAAGATAGAAAATTATTCTTTTAAAATCAAAATTATTACAATGTTTACTTATGTCTATGTAACAAATAATAAGATAAGATAAGGCGCCACCTTATTCCCAAGGTGTGCCGTCTTGAATGAAGTCATTAATTTTATAATACGCTTTGGCACACAAACGTTCTTTAACTACTTTTTTAAACTTATTAATGGGAAGGCTTTGAACCTTTTCTGGGATTATATTGTATAAGCGTATACATTGGCCTTTAAAGGATTTACTAACTTTGCTTAGCCTGAACACTGGCATATCTAACTTGTTCTTATTTCTAGTATTTACACAATGATTATCACATTTCTTTTTGAAGTTGCTTAGATTCTTTCTTACATATTACACATTTTCCAAAATGTATTGAGATGCGACGGTCAGAACTTTTATTTCTTTAAACTTTTCCCTTAGAGATTCAAAAGTCGACATCTTATAAATAGAACGTATAGCACGTTTCTGCAGCACAAATATTGTATTAATGTCCGCAGCGTTTCCCCACAAGAGGATGCCGTACGACATTATGCTATGAAAATAGCTAAAGTAAACTAATCGCGCGGTCTCGATGTCGGTAATTTCTCAAATTTTTTTAACAGCGTATGCTGCAGATCTCAGCTTATCTGCCAATTTAGCAATATGTGGTCCCCACTGTAACTTACTATCTAATGTTATACCTAGAAATACAGTGGTGTCTACTAATTTCATTTTCTCATTATTTAATAGTATATTGGTTTGTGCCTGCGTAACATTTGGCAAGCTGAACTTAAACATTTTGTTTTATTAGAATTCAACAGTAAATTATTAGCATTAAACCAATGTACTATTTTTGAGAGAGCACTATTTATCTCGTCATTGTTAGATTGTCGTCGCTTCACATTAAAAATTTGTGAAGTGTCATCAGCAAAAAGTACTATCTCATGCTTATCATTAACTAGATAAGGTAGATCATTTATATAGATGAGAAATAGAAAAGGGCCCAAAATAGACCCCTGTGGTACTCCTAGTTTAATTTGAGTACCATTAGACCTTTTGGAATTAACTTCTACAATCTGTGTTCTATTTATTAGATAAGAGCTTAGAAGCTTTAGTGCCGTGCCCCCTACACCATAATGGTATAATTTTCTGAACAGCGTATCATGCTCCACACAGTCAAATGCTTTGGATAAATCACAGAATATACCAAGTGCATCCTGTGACCTCTCCCAAGCTTCAAATACACTGCACAGAAGACTGATGCCTGCATCTGTTGTGGACCGACCTTTAGTAAAACCAAACTGATTACTATGTAACAATTTATTCGAGTTGAAGTGAAAAAGTAATTGATTTAGATTTAGAATAATTTTCTCAAAAATTTTACTTAAAGTCGGTAATATGGATATTGGTCTATAGTTCGCTGGGTCTGATTTATTCCCAGCTTTAAAGAGAGGCATCACCTTGCTGTGCTTCATCAAGTCAGGGAACACGCCACTTTTAAAACAATTATTAAAAACTAATGCTAGGTGAGGGGCAATGATGTCAATTACAGGTTTTATAACTTTTGTGGACATACCCCAGAGATCAGTTGTACTTTTAATATTAAGTAATTTAAATGCCTTGATAATGTCTCTAGAGTCTATTTCTTTGAAAATAAAATTTACATGACATTCCTTCACATTATCTCTAAGTAATTTTTCGGCAACTGTAGGTGATGAATTTAAGTTTTTTGTAGTTGAGATCGGAATGTCTGCAAAAAACTTCTCAAATACTGTCGGAACTTCAATGTCAGAACTAACTTTTTTATCATTAATATAAAGTTCAAATTTAGAGTTGCGACTGGCGACTCTTCCAGTCTCATCTGCAACTATTTTCCAGGTGGTTTTCACTTTGTTTTTAGAGTTCTTAATTTTTTCTTTGATGTGAAGAACCTTCGCTGCTTGACATACCTTCTTGAAAATCTTCGAGTATTTCTTGACATATAGTTTAAAAGCTTCACTCCTGTTCATTGACTTCTCGTTATACAAGTCATACAATCTTTGTCTACTAACAATAATACCTGCAGTTGCCCAGTTACTAAAATTATTTCTTTTATTACTAAATCTGACCGATTTAGAAGTAAATACAGAGTCAAATTGGTTTTTTACTACTTTAAATAAATTATTAAAAGTTTCATTTTGATTAATTGACTCATTCAAACATTGAAAACTTGAAAGTAATTTACTTCTAAATTTCTCAATACGTTTTGTGTTTACAGGAATAAACTCAATATTTTCTATCGGATTATTATCACATTTAAGAAAAGAAAAGAAAAAATTGATTTGGATAAAGAAGTGAAACTACACATTTCGTAAATGCGTCCTTAGGCGGGGTAAATCATCTGTCCGTCTATCCGTCGCCTATGTTCCTTTTTAGATGTTGCCAGCGACTTCGTACGTGCAAAAGGTAATCTCGCGGAAACCGTACATTTTGCCGCGATAGAAAGTAACCTGTGCCCTGCCCCGTGATGTACTCTATATCCATTCCAAATTTCATCAAAATAGTAATTTCGGACCCTATTGAATGCAAACTAACAAACAAACAAATCTTTTCTCTTTATAATATTAGTATAGATCAGTGGCGAAGGGTGGTTTTACTTCAGAGGGAAGCCCTAGTCGCTAGACGTGAGTTATCACTTTTCGCAGCTCAATATAATTTCAAAAATAATAGATGAACATTAGTTATTATTAACGTAATGAAATAACATGATTTTACATCCAATGACGCGCCGGCTGATGTACCGCCAAGCTACTTTTAAAAATTCATTCGTCTGTTCATGCACGTGATATTATCTAATAATAATATCACGTGATAGAGATAATGGCTCCACATTGGTGAATGCTACAAAATAGCGGGTTAATGACAGAAAAATAGCCCTTAATTATTTCGAACTGTCATCGGACAAATCATTAATAATATTGTTCTTTAGCCAGCCGGCTATTAAAAACAAGCTAGAATTTCAACTTTATTTCTAACGAGATAAGGTTCCTATGTTCTCCCATCATAACTCCGAATATATCGGGTTTTAAAGAGATCTGTGATTCAAATATTCGTGTCAAATTTGCAACGTGCAGCGCATAGATGTAGCTTGACTCGGTCTACATCGCGCTATCGCTTGTCCGACCTGACTTGTATAAGATATTATTGTTTTCCATATACTAGTTTTTATGAGGTGTTTACCTCAAATGAAAGGGAAGCTGATAAGAATGGAGTTCCTTAGACCCTTCTCCACTGGTATAGATATACATTATACCCCCTTACTAATAAAAATATTTATACAGTGTATATGCTATACAATGTTTTGTCCTTGCCTGTCAAGCGACTTTTCCAACGTATAAGAAACTGTGAAAATATTTTTATTACTAAGGGGGATAGTATTTTTAAATCTTCTAATCTCATTAAACTGTACACTTTACAGATGTCGTGTGGGCGTGTCGGGTTGTCGTGCGGGATGCGCGGAGCGAGGGGAATACAATGGCGTCCCCCCCGTGCCATCGCGACCACCCGCCGCGCGACAGCTCGTCGACGACGTGTTGGATGCTGCTACTATGGCGAAAGCGGCTAATATGTCGTCCACCGAGAAGGTTGGACGGTAAGAATAGAATAAAATACTGTCGCGGAGCACGTAGAATTTAGCACATTGACTCATCGCTATTTGTCTCTTTCACTCGCGCACGAATATATTGCTATCGCGTTTACACGTATAGGAGTGCATAGGAGTATTATTTGTACACGATGGGAGCGCGATAACAATATATTCGTGCATGGGTGAAAGAGACAAGTAGCGATGACTTTATGTACGAAATTTACGAGCTCCGCGAGCGTCATTCAGTCACTAATATTAAATCAAATGTGTAAGATGTACCCCAATATTCCAAATTGCATGCTGAATTTTACATACACATATTTAATATTTATATCTACATGTACATGTAGGCAGTAGATACGTATAATATGTTACTACCTACACACACACAAGCAAAAGCAACGTGGTTTAGGTTTGTAAACACAGTAGCTTCATTCAATATTCATAATACAACTAATGCAATTATTACAGCCTACTCTGCCTAGACGGGGGTGGCATAAAGGGGCTAATCCTAGTCCAAATTCTGCTGAACCTAGAGGCCGCAGTCGGCAAGCCCATAGTGCATTGCTTCGACTGGATCGCTGGTACCAGTACTGGTGGTATATTGGCCCTGGTATTGGCCTCGGGGAAGACATTACGGGAATGTCAACGATTGTACTTCATGTTGAAAGAGCGAGCGTTTGTCGGCAAAAGGCCCTTCCCATCGGAGCCTTTGGAGACAATTTTGAAGGACTGTTTAGGTGCGTGTTCAGTGTTGTTTCATTTGGAATCTAATATTAAAGAAAAAGATGTTGACAACAATTAAATTGATTTCTTATCTCACGTAACCATATATTTTTAGGTAAATAAATAGTATTAAATTAGTACATAAAGCTAGTGTGTTAATTGAGAATGTTCACTAATTTAAAATATAAGCTTTCTGCATTCTCCCTGGAAAATAACAAATACTCGTGGAAGAATTATTTCGATACGTGGAATTGTTTTCAAGATATTTATGTATAAAGTGGCCCAGACGGTAACTTGCGACTAAGCGGTGCGTGGTACGGCGCGACCTCCGGGTTGTATGGACGAGGGTGTAGCGTGACGTCATGCTACTGTTAGCGCGTGAAATCATAACTACTTAATATTTTTGAATAAAACAAAAACTAGTGTATCTGTATATAAACAGCTTCACTGTAACAAAGTTTCAAGTGATTTTACTAGGTATCCAGTAACATTCTCCAATTTCAGCGTGTTAAAAAATAGATTAAAAAAGTATCAAACATTGATTCATTCTCAAAGTCACATTTATGTAGAAATACTCCACTGTATTGCAGTACAGTCTACATTTCAGTTTTCCATTCTTTCATTCATTGCATTGCGTCATTTTAATTCTTTTTTTAACTTTTTTAGGTTCTGAGACTGTGATGACAGATATAAAAAGTCCGAAACTCATGGTCTTGGCTGTGTTGGCTGACAGGAAGCCGGTGGACTTACACATATTCCGCAATTACCGCTCCGCGCTCGACATACTCAACGAGTACCATGGCACTGCCAGTGAGTAAAATACGCGACGTCACGTGTCGCTACGTAAATCTATTAGAGTAAAGAATTAGTACGTTTTTATATTCCGCAATTACCGCTCCGCGCTCGACATACTCAACGAGTACCATGGCACTGCCAGTGAGTAAAATACGCGACGTCACGTGTCGCTACGTAAATCTATTAGAGTAAAGAATTAGTACGTTTTTAGGTTAGCGCGCATATACGCATATACACGTAGACGCACACTTAAATGCATAGATGCGTATACATACACGTATATGTACGTATATGCGTGCACTTGTGCGTGTGTATACGCTCGTAAGTTATGTGTGTGCGACGCGCTTGCGCATGGCGTGGCGCAACGTGTGTAAATGAATAGTAATATATAATCGATTATTAATCGATATACTATTTTACGTATGTCCATTTTCAGGCCCAGTGCAAGGCGAGGGCTCGGGCGATAACGCTCTCTCTTTAACTCCGCCGCCGCCGCCCGAGCAGCAGCTCGTGTGGCAGGCGGCGCGCGCGTCCGGCGCGGCGCCCTCGTACTTTAGGGCCTGCGGCAGGTGAGCATGCTCTCTCTGTCTGTCTCTTTCACTCCGCCGCTGCCGCCCGAGCAACAGCTCGTGTCGCAGGATTTAGTTGCTGACTGTGACGTCACAAAAAATATTTACAAATAGTATAATATTTTTCAGTTTCCTGGACGGCGGTTTAATCGGCAACAATCCGACATTAGACGCGCTCACTGAGCTGGCCGAACTGCGCCTGGCGTTAGAGGCGACGGGCAGACACGAAGAGGCGAAGAAAACACACTTGAAAGTCGTCGTGTCGTGCGGCACAGGTGATTACAGCAGCAGTGACCAATAAATTAGTCTGTGGGAAATATCATATTAAGTCATGGACCCCGTAAAAACGCTATCTATTAGCGTAAAGATCGGACCGTGCATTGGACTGCGTTCCAAAGCGCGGATGGATCTGTGTGGTTTGGACTACGGATCCAAATTTCGTGCTAATTATGACTAAAAATGCGTCCACGGTTTGGACTGCCGGCGTCTAAATATTTAGGCGAGTGCGCCGATAAAACTAGATGAAGGCGGTTAAAAATGCGCTCGCACCGACATGCCAGATCGGACTGTCAGCACCGCGCATCTACATGTTGGAATGGCGCGTACTGTTAACCCGCGGTTTGAAGTGTCTAGTACCTTTACGTGTGAAGGGCGCTAATGTGTGTCAAAAATGTATGAAACATGTTTTTATGCATTTTTATTGTTAAGAGAAACTCTTTAGTTGATAATAAATGTAATATGCTAATCTTTAATAAATTGAGTTAACAATGTGTTGATTTGTTGTGTTTGTTACAGGTGCAATACCTGTCTCCAAGCTGCGCGACATCGACATATTCAAGCCGGAGGGGCTCTGGGACACTGTCAGCGTCGCCATGGGCATCAACGTTATCAGGACGCTCATCGTGGACCAGGTGCGTAGCATGAATGTATACACGAGTCCAGAAGGTCGATTCTGCATTTAAATCAAATATGTCTCGATTTAATTTAACGGCAAAATGGTATTCGCGGAAGCGTCCAACAATCGTTACAACGCCAAAGTCTACCGCGAATGTGATGCGAAAATTATAGCATCGAAACCTGACTGTATATTGAACGAACCACTTATCCATGCAAAACGGTATTCTGTTAATATTTGACTCGAACTAAACACATCGGCATATTTAGCGGAACACAAAAAAAGGTCCATAATAAAAAAAATGGTTTTATTTTAAAATCTACTTACTACACTTCTTTTGTTATTTAAAATTTCATTTGTTTTACTTAAAATGAGATCACATTAAGAACAGATTTTGCGACTAAAGGCTACATTTTTGAACTTTTCATGTAACCGGGAAAAGTGAAAATTAATATTAAAATAACAATTAATTAAATTAGAAATATGGTGTTTAATATCGCGTATTTCCTCCACATGCTCTTATTAAAGTTTCTACCCGTCTAGGCATACTGAGAATGATGTTATCGATGGTCTCCTGGGATAGTCTCCGCCATTCCTCAACTACGGCGATTCGCAGTTCATCCACGTTGGCAGGAGCTGGAATTCTGGACTTAACTTTTCTTTTCAGCAAGTCCCAAACGTGCTCTATTGGGTTCATATCCGGTGATCTCACCGGTCACTCCATAACAGTGATATTCATATCATTAAGATAAGCTTATAGTTACCCGAGCGGTATGCGGCCGAGCATTATCCTGCATAAAAACAAAATCGTCACCGATATATGGGGCAAACGGTATGACATTTTCTTCTAAAACTTCTCTGATATATTATCGTCTGCAGTCAGACCCTCTGTCAATCACTACCAAGTCTGTGCGAGCTCCCAAACAAATGCCCGCCCAAACCATTATTGATCCACCACCGTATGCAACTGTAGTTTCAAAATTTGTCTGAATGTATCGTTCTCCTTTGCGTCTGTATATTCTTTGCCTGCCGTCAATTTGATTTAAGAGAATTCTGCACTCATCACTAAACAATACCTTACTCCATTGGTCCGCGTTCCAAAGTCGATGTTCCTGAGCAAAAGTTAACCTGTTTCTACGATGATTTACCCCGAGCCTTGGAGCCTTGGCGGACACAAATGAACCCAAACCAGCTTCTTCGAACCTTCTTCGTACCGTACGCTCACTTACGGTTACACCCCGCACTGCTTCTAACTCATGTCGGGCTTGGACGGCCAACAAACGGGGGTTCCTACGTACACGAAGCCGAATCGAATCGAAACGATCATCCCTACTCGAAGTGCGTCTTTTTCTGCCTTGTCCTGCTCTTCTCATATAAGTACCGATCTTCCTGAACCGTTGGATACTGCGATGGATCGTTGAAACTGGTCGACGAAGATCTCTGGATATCACTCTGTAGGTTTGACCATTTCTTCGCATTTCGAGTGCCCTGTCAATCTCCGTTAGGGCTAAGTCAGGCATAATTCAGTCCTCAACTCCAAAAAGATACGTGATTAAAAAAAACTAACAAAAAACAGTATTTCAATGAGATTTTAAATCAAACTCAGAAGGAAGAAATACTCGAAGTTCGCTCCAGATAAGGTGTATTTGAATAAAATTAAAACAATTGCATAAAATGTGATGTTCAGTTGTTTTCTTAATTTGAAAATATTTCTTTTTAAATTAAATGACGTATAAACCAGCCAGCAACCTTATATGATACTGATATCAAACCTTTATTATATGTTCCGCTAAATATGCCGGTGTGTGTATAATATCATAACTATACAAATAAATTGATATTCTCGTATACAAACAAATATTTACTCGTAATTAGAACGCTACTATTTAGACTGAATAATTAAGATTGGTGCATAAAATATAGGTTTATATTTAATCTGTGGGTTTATATAGTATAGTACAAAAAAATGTGTGTAGTCGAATACCGACTTTGGGTCAGGACGATACATATATATAATAATAAATAATTCAATGAAAGTAAATTGAAAGTGTAAGTTAAATACGAGAATTAGCCGTGATTATACTGTGATTATACCAAATGGATTATCTATCGATAATAGCACGTCAAAGGGCTTGATGCCTAATGCTGGCAATCTTAGCTACTCAGTGCCATGATGAGAATGTACGGTGGCTCTTAAAGCATCTGTATTTCTGTATCTATCTCTCATTTTCAGGCGACGCAGTCTGACGGTCGAGTGGTCGACCGCGCGAGAGCTTGGTGCGGCGCCCTCGGCGTGCCTTACTACAGGTTAGTAGGTCCAATACATTGAAAAACATTCGAAAATTAACGCATTCATAGCTCGTTACTAGCTAGTCTTGCTACATAGGCGACGTTAATAGCTTACTAATTAGTGATCCGCCCACTAGCTTCTCCGTTCATTTTTACGTATCTCATCACGCATGAGTAAATATTGTTGTCTCGCTCGCATGTCCGCAGTCAATGCAACTGCATTGACTGCGGACATTTTTTGGTAAGCGTTCGTTATTGCTTAAGGCTTAGGCTGGGACTATGTGATCCGTAATCGGGAAGGGCGTAGAAAATTCTGAGCATTGAATATAGAACTCAGGAGTAATAGGCTACTTGACCTAGTTTTTATTTATTTCCTAAACGCTTCATAATTGCTACATTACACAAAAAAATATACATTATTTTGAATCCTAAAAATCTACAAAAAATATTTTCAAAATACCCTTTTTAAAAACCGCTTGGTTGATAGATTATATGTACTGTGACGTCATACTACACAGCACGGATTACAAATAATACGTACTATTTGTAATCCGTGCTATAGTCCGCTCAGACAAAATGGCGGTGTGACGTTGCGTTTAACGTTTTGACATAAATAACTTTATAAGATGCCATGAACTATTTAATTACAGAAACACGTTCCGTTTCACTACTACATATTATGTGTTTAGTGTGTTTGTGACGTCACGTCCTTGGCGGAATTTATTTCGAGGTGTTCTCATCAGTAGAAATTAAAAATACATATTTTAATATCAACTTTAATTCAATAGAGCTGAAAATCGAACACACAAGTTTCGAGTCAAATGTCAATATCATATATGACAGCTTGACACTCGACACTTTGATTTTCAACTATTGTATTAGGACAGGGTTCTATTTTCAGTGCTCTAAATTTTCCCGGTCCCAATGGATTGCGGATCATAATAGTCCCAGCCTTAGTGCCGTTGCACACGTACCGGTTGCCGGGTGGTCGGTGCCGACTGTCCGGTATCGGTCCGGGAGACATTCAGCTTTCACACGCCCCGGTTTTGTTTCCAGTAGCGTTCACAGTCGACGTACTGGGCGTCTTACCGCCCGGCCGGTGCGTATGAAAGCGTACTACGTGTTCCATACACCACTGTGAGTCTGGCCGCCTGCTAGGGGACCCCATACACGGTCCGGTTTTCCTTCAGATCGGCCTAAACGGATGCAAAATCGTATCGGCTGTGTGCAATTTCGAGATCGCATCAGTCGGCCGTATGGACTGAAGCGATTCGTTCCAGTGTTGCCAACTCTGTCTTTGCGAAACTACTAAACTCGCGTCGTTTTCTACTAAAAGTGTACCGATAACTATAAACTTTCAAAAGATTTTAGGGATTTTGTGTTTACAAAAACAAAACACATAAAACCACTGTATTTTCAGTTTTAATATTAAATTGAAAATACGATAATTTTACCGTTAAATTAAAAAAATATAGTAGAAAATAATACGTACTTATATAGAAATTAAATCAGTAGTTTTAAGCGACTTACGGACGCGTGCTACTATGTGCTATTATTATGATATGGTGTCATAATAGCACATAATAGCAGGCCATTTTGCATATTATGATTATTGTCTAGCTATTTTAAGTATATAAGTATGAAATGTTATGTCCGAATAATTTGGACTTTTATTAAGGCAAATGTTTAAAACTTTTTAAAATAAAATCATATTATGTCGCCATCTTGCTGTCCTATTGTGAATTGTCAAAGTTCTACTAGTAATAATAAATTTATTTCAAAATTTTCATGGCTAACTTATAGTTGCAACTTTTTAAATATTTTATGTTTTTTTTTAAATTATTAATTTAAATTATTGCCAGTATTAAGATAATCCTTAATATATTCCTTAATACCAGTTTAATATAAATCACGTTCACAAATCGTGTTTAGATGGTTTAAAATGAAATATAAAACAATTGATAACAATTGATATTAAATAATTCCAATTTTAAGAGCAACAATTGTCCCTTAAAACTGTACACACTACAAAACTTTAAAGTTTTTTGTGTGTGCGTGTCGGTATGAAATGCTTACTTCTACATCTATCTGTTGCTTGCTTCACTTTGTACAATGCGTTTGTTTGAAGACTATCTAGGCGTTATTAATCTAAGGGCCGGACTTACGTCAGTTCGGTCGGATGCGATTTTTTCCGTGTATGTGCTCGAATCCGTTCAGGCCGAACTGACGTCAGTTCTAACTGAAAC
This sequence comes from Phengaris alcon alcon, assembly GCA_037179445.1. Classification (NCBI taxonomy): domain Eukaryota; kingdom Metazoa; phylum Arthropoda; class Insecta; order Lepidoptera; family Lycaenidae; genus Phengaris; species Phengaris alcon. The sequence goes on from JAYRCH010000413.1 coordinate 1,488,341, forward strand.
GATCGGCCTCGTCTGTGGGGCCTTAACCGACACCCGGCGATCAGACGCACAGTGCTGGACCCGGCGGCTACCCGGCGAGCACCCGGCGCTGCATCGGCCGAATAATTATGCCGGTACGTGTGAAAGCTATCGTACATGGCCATACACTTCGCGACCGACTACCCGGCAACCGGGACGTGTGCAACGGCACTTCAGTAATATATTTTACACTAACTTTCCAGGTTCAACCCGCAACTGCCGCTGGACGTGGATATGGACGAGCGAGGGAACGACATACTAGTGTCGGCGCTGTGGGCGGCGCACGCGCACATGTGGGCGCACCGCGACCGCCTCGCCGACCTCGCCGCGCTGCTCAGCGGTAAGCATGGTGTCGCACTCTATTGAGTAGTGTACTCTATTGTTGTATGTAGTAGAGGGCAAACGAACAAATGGTATCTGATGGTAAACGATTATCGCCGTCATAGACGTTAGACGCCATCAAATAAAAGAAAAATTAAATAAGTCTATTATACGAGGGCGGCACTGGAAATTTCGGGAATCAAGGAAGTGACACAACATTACTATTTAAAAATGTATTTATTGCTTTTCGAAGTATTCTCCGCGAAATTTGCCGTTTGGCAAAAAAATGGCCGTTTTGTAGGCGTCCACAGCTTCTTCAGGTGATGAAAATCTCTGACCACGCAATTTATTCTTTATTTTAGGGAAAGTATAGAAATCATTAGGGCTTTGGTCGGGGCTGTACGGCGGATGGTCTAATAATTCTATGATTTCTTGCTCTAAAAACTCTTTTGTTCTGTGCGCGGTGTGAGAACTCGCATTGTCGTGATGGAGGATGATGCGGCGGTTGCAGTTCTCTTTACGGAGTTCAGAAACGACCTGTGGCAAAGAAATGTTAGCATACCATTCTGCATTAACCGTTCTTTGTCCCTCAAGATAAATAGTCGCAACATGCCGGTTTTGGAGACAAACGTGGCCACCATTTTTTTTGCAACACTCCGTGAACGAACAATTTTTGTTGGCTTTAACCTTGGCTTGGCTTTCGAACACCCAAACTCGTGACTGGTTTTTTGTTTCGGGTTCGTACGCGTATATCCAGGATTCGTCACCTGATACGATGTTGTATACAGCATTTGAGGATCCTGCGTGGAATCTTTCGAGAGTTCTGACGCACCAAGTAACGCGAGCCGCTTTTTGCTCTTCACAGAGCAAATGCGGTATCCATCGGGAAATCAACTTTTTTACAAGTTGCCTGAATTTCGCGGTATGTCAGATGTCGATCTTCCTCAATCAGCTTACGCACAGCATCAACGTTTTCTTGGGTGACTGCAGTTTTTGGACGACCTTGACGGGGATCATCACTGAGCTTGACACGTCCACGTTGAAATTCAGCAAACCAGCGATAAATTGTGGTTTTGGATGGGGCTTCATCACCAAATGCAGAAATCATCCGGTCAACACACTGTTTTTGTGTTAAACCACTTCGAAAGTCATAAATCATCGCTCTAGAATTTTCTCGAGTCAATTCCATTTTCTCAACGACTAAACAAGTTTGACAAGACCTTGTGACAAGACCGAGAATCTTTTTTTAAATAAATAAACGGTATTCGATTTTTAAAACCAAGGAGTTTTAAATTAAAAAGATTTTAATATGACAGGAACAGTGGAAATATTCCATTCCCGATACTTTTAGTGCAGCCCTCGTAGTAATACTAGTTGTTGCCCGCAACTTCGTTTGCTCAGAAACTCTTATATCGCACGAGTAGCTTGCATTTTGCCGCTTTAAAAAGTACCCTATTTTGAGGTCTAATCTATCTCTGTGCCCATCAAAATCAGTTCAGGCGTAATTGCGTAACAAACAGTTTGTCTGAAAACAGACAGTTACTTTCGTATTTATAATAATAAGTATGGATTTAAAGTTATGAATTTAAAAAAAAATTTGACGTTAGTGTACACCATACCTCCACTTAATACTGAGTTAAGTAGCTCTATATTATAAAATATTTATTACACATTATTATTTTCAGACGATTAATGCATAGGCGCTGCGCACAAATATAAGAAAATCACCGTACTAATCTAAATTACTTTTGTATTCGTAGCATAGCTGTGTGTAACTGTAACATAGATAAATTATCGATAAAGACTAATGTATCTGAACGTATGCGATACTTTGCTCGCACATAATATACGCAATATTTAGTGTGACACATGTCTTAGAAGTTTTGTCGTGTTAGATACACATGTTTGTGCTCGTGGAAAAACAATTGTGGATAATAGTAATCTATTGTAAATCATCTACGTATCCAGTGTAGCGAATGTTAGCTTATAGAATATCCTTGAAAACATTCTACATAGCTGTAATACTCGTCTCGATACTATAAAGTATGACCAGGAAGGAAAACTTCGCCACGTTGTGGGAAACTGCGAAATTAAATTGAAATTACATTCATGTCATTTTTTCGTAGTGTTACTGCACTAAAAAATAAATCGCCATCATTGCAGGTTTATTATTTTCCTGGTCACGTTGTATAAAATTATGTAACATAGACAAATAAACTCCAATAGGAAATAAACCAAAGTGCTTCTTAAATTATACCACAGACACTCCAATCTATATTTAGTCTATGACAATGATATTTCTTATATTAACAGTTTTAAAAAGTATTCGAATTTACTAATATATTATTTTATTTTACATTTTGTATAACTGTTTTTTATCCTTAAGCTTTAATTTGAAGGTAGCAGATTCACTATTTATTTTACAGGAATTTAAAATTATTCTACGCATATTTTGTTTTGCTCTGTCCGTCCGTCTGTCTCTCTGTTCGCCCTTCTAGCTTCTGTAATTATGAATATAAATTGATCAAATTAGGTATAGTTAAAGATTGTGTATAGATTTCGGTTTTGGCATCATAAAATAATAATTATATTAATATATAAGGGGTGGCTCTCCATACATAATATAGTCGCAAAGTTTCGTTTATGACTTTTTTACAAAGTCCACCATTTTCGACTAATCGGCCTCGTGTGTTGTTGGTTTATTAGATGCCCCCTCTCCTAGGCATTTCTAAACTATAAGAGGTAGAAATTTGTAAGCTTCCATGCTGATAGGACGTGCTAAAAAGTGAAAACTCTCCAGGAAAATTATTTTGAGCGAAATCAGACAATAACTTTTGATGTAAGATAGCTACAGAACCCTCCATAGACATGTCTGGACATGTTTTTCTGGTTCTGGTCTTGGGTAGATTATTTTTCAGTTTAAAAAGTAAACACATTTAATTCAAAGGTTGTTTATGTTAATTTATTATTGTTTTAATTCTTATACGCTGTTATTTATTGCATGTTGATGTTTTTGTTATTTACTATGAGTAAAATTAGCAGTGTATTGTTTTTTTATGTGCTTCTATCTTTGATTATAATGAAGATTGTGTCAATGTGAGACAACTTATTATAGATTGAAGATAAAATCTATATTTCTATAAACATGAAAAAACAGATTAAATAAATAAATATCTTAGAAAACATATTCTGATTTTAATAAAAGTGATTGGAAATTGTTATTGAGAAATGTTCATACAAATGCACAGTGTACGGACCCGTTCTTCCGAGATGAATCCGTATTTTCCGTTAAATCCGTTCCGTTCGACTTGAAGAAGGCAAGAGTAGAACTCCCAGTTACCACTTCGCTTATTCGCAAATTATCGCGTAATAAATTAAATGTTGTATTGTATTAGATAGCCTGATAATAACGCATATTTCAAGCTTTTGTTCCACTTCTCTAACATCAATATTTAGGATAGATATAATAATTTCTATTTATCAGATTCTATTTGTCTTCCGTACACTGTGTAGAAATGTCCGGATCACATAGCCTAATACGGTAACCGTATTAGGCTGGGGCTATGTGATCTGGAATACATGAAGCCGGGGACAAATCAGAGCACTGAAAATAGAACTCTGCGCTAATACAATAGAGCTGAAAATCGAACACACAAGGGTCGAGTCAAATGTCAATGTCATATATGACAGCTCGACACTTCGATTTTCAACTCTATTGTATTAGCGCAGAGTTATATTTTCAGTGCTCTGAATTTTCTCCGGCCTTACGAATTCCGGATCATATGGTCCCAGCTTTAGTACTTAGTCCAATAGCTTAGTCTTAGCTTTAAGATATTTATTAGAAAGTTGCTTCGCACTTTTAAAATGGCTTATAATAATGACTGAAAAGTAATCAATATATTCATTGGTGGTATAAACAAACATTTTATATAGTAATTAGGGGCCGTCCACATTTTATGTGACACCACCCCCCCCTTGCGCTGTGACGTAATATGTGGATGACACCTTATAGTGTTTATTTCTACGTTATGGACATATACGTTATTATTATAAATCGTTGAACGTCCGCATAGAGACTTGTTTCAACTAATTGTTCCAGTATTAATGTTTTTTTGGTAATTATTAAACAACTCAATTTAATTATAATTGGTACTAATTATACTGCGCGATTTTTATTTCCTTTCGAACGAAATTTTACAGCTTTGACACAAATTCTTTTGTGTCAAAAATCAAGTATTTGAAAGTTGGAAAATTAAAAAAATAATCATGAACTAAGGTCCCTCTACTCGCGCCGTTATAAGCTCCAATCTCGCGCAGCGTCTAGGGGTCAACTGGTGTCAGTAGGGTGACAACAGGCTACTTGACTTATATTTCATTTTATACATTGAAGGAGTATTTCCTTTAGTACTTGGTTAGAAAAACGTATTCTAGCGATATCATACATTAAAAACCTAAGGTTGATAAATAAAGTTGATTTAAAAAGATGTCTTTTTGTTTTTTATTAACTACTGATGAAAACATCTCGAAGTAACTTCCGGCAAGGATGTGACGACACAAACACACTAAACACATGTTTAGTGAAACGGAACGTGTTTCTGTAAATAAATAGTTCATGACATCTTTTAAAGTTGTTTATGTCAAAATGTCACACGAACGTCATACCGTCATTTTACTACTACGGACTATATAGCACAGATTACAAATAATACAAGTATGACGTCACAACACATAATCTATCAACCAACATGGCGAAAAGTGTTTTCAGCTGTTTTTAAAAATTATTTTTGTTGGTTTTTAGGTTTCAAAATAATGTAATTTTTTTGTGTAATGAAACATTTATGAAGCGTTTAGGACATCAATAAAAACAAGGTTAAGTAGCCTATTATTTGTAATTTCAATATATTTATCTTTTTTTTTCTGAAATACTGTTTCTAAATTTATGAATTAGTAAATAATAATTTTAAATTGGGAATGCTTGTTAAACAGATTTTCCCCAAATTAGAAAAAAAAAGTAAGCCAAGTATGCCATTGTACCAGGGGCGTGCGCTCCATATAGGCAGAAGTGCAGTGCTTTACTTGTCATTCACAGATATTTTAATAAAACGTTCGTACGTTTTAGATGACTTTAATAATTAATTAATAGTAAATAAATTAATTAAAAAAATATAATAACTTAAAAACACCTAATATTTTATAAATAGCAACTAATGTCGATAAGTTCTGCAGGACAAATCATCGCATGTATGTGTAATTTTCATACTTCGCAAACGCACACACCCATGAATATCGACATAAATAAACAGCGTAAAGTCATGCGGCTGGAGATGGCCGAACCGAGAGCCGAGCCGAGAGCTTCGGTTCGGCTATCCGATCGCCTCCGAAAACCGCCGAACTGGCTTGTTGGAAATTATTGGTTGCCTATTTTCCGAGTAAAAACAATACGACGCGAATCTAATGAATCATGTACGCACAATATGCATTTTTGTTTAGTAAGGTTTTATTTGTTTAAATAGAAGAAACGTTTTGTGTTTCGCGGGGGCCATATTGCATATTTCATGTGATAAGCATTGTTTACAATTTAATCGCTCCAGTTTATTTATAGTTTTCTTAAAAGATTTTTCATTTTAACATTTGAAAGTGTGTACATTTAACAGTTTATTACTGACTTTCTATAATAATTGTAGTGATTTGCTTTTACTAGTGAGTTAGTTGAATTTTTTAAAATGTTATTTGACTGTGAGGTTTGTGTTGAAAATGTGTGTTTATTAAAAATTAAAAATAACAAGTTCTCACAATTGTCATTCAGTGAAAATATTCAAATTCTGTCTAAAGGTACGTGTGTACCCGAGTTACAACAATTAAACCAGCAAAAAAAAATGTAACTCGAAAATTTCATGTTAAAAGTTATGAAACGTATAACTGGCTGTGTGGTTGTGTACACACCATTAAATTATATTGTTTTCCTTGCATATTATTTAGTAATTTACATCGGGATATAGTAATCTCAAGTAACCGGAACCTTGAATATGTGAAAATTGAAGCTCACTGATTGGTGAGTAGTTATAATATTTTAAAATATGCTTATTATTTTACTTATTAGAATTTCTTCCGCCGCGACGATCGATCGCTGTTTTGTCTGCGTTGCCGTAGAAGATGTACATGAATAGTAGTACATCTAAGACTTGCTCTGTTGGCATGGTTTCGACTTAGAGATCCGTCGCTTGGCTGTAACTATGCTAAACTGAAAAAGTTTTTGTGACCGAGTACTTACTTCGCCGCATGCCCAGTGTCATAATCCTGTGCACGCCACTGCATTGTACTCTATTGTATGCACCTATTTATACCCTGTTTTTTTCTGAAACGGAATAAAAAAGCACACAGTATGTATATGCCCAATGCTAAATAACATTTCTTACATACCTAATTATCTTTTTCGAAAGGCGAAACCCTAAATAAATTTCAATATCACAATTTTTTTTATATAGGTAGTAAAAAAGGTTTTTGGTTTTTTGTTTTTTGTGAATAATAAATATTTTCTGCAGCGGGCTTGCATATATTTATGTGTGAGTATTAATGTAAAAGCAAATATGGCCATGACAGTTAAAGCGTCTTTACCTATTAATTCCAAGTTCTAAATGTATAGTTTGGTCGCCAAGAATAATAATAATAATATAATATTTATGAATATATTTAAGAAAATTGACAAATGATTGTCTGTAGGTAGACATTGGACCACATTCTCTTTCAGTTTAACCTAATGTGTATCATCGAATTATGATATTCAAATAAATGATCAAGGGAAAATTTGTTTCATTAAACACCAAGAATTCATTTCAAAGCACTGTATTTTATAACTCTAACGGCGTCTTATACAAAGACTCAATAATATCACATTTCTGATGTGGATATTATAAATCCACGGACTAATTCTAACACTAGAACTAAACAAGGGTCAAGTGTCCTATTTCAAAATCACAATGACAACATAATGATCATAAATTTACATAATTAGACTTAACCCTCACTTGTACTATAAATAAATTAAGTGCCTCTCACATTGGTAAAATTTGGATTACTACTAGGATTTATAACAAATAAAATCAAAATATTTAATTTGGTCAATAAAAAATATGTGAGATTCTACAATTGTATGCTACAGCCTTATTGCCAGCATAAAAAAATAAGTCAAAAAGGCTATTTTAAGAAAATCGGACGCAAAATAACAACCATTAAAGAAAAAATAATTCCAAATCTGGAATGTTATTTTTTTAAATTTTAGATGAATAAAAGTAAATACATTGGTATAATTGGTAACTGTTAGCTGGGATATAAACATAAAAATTATCTAAGCCATCGTGGGAACGAGCGTTTTTTAGTGAGTCATGTGTCAAATGTCAGTTTTGACAAATATACATGATTTTCAACTCTATTAAAATAGCGCAGGGTTCTATTTACAGTACTGTTATTTCTGTCGCGACCGCAAAAAAAAAAACGCTCGTGAGAGCGAGAGCTAAGAGTCAAAAAGAGACAATATTCCATGGACAATATTATTTTTTCCATAGACAAATCGGCACAGGCATAAAACTATAGGAACGTAAACTCGTAACACTAAGCTAACTTAGCTGGGACTATAATGATCCGGAATCCGCAGGCCCCGGGAAATTCAGAGCACTGAAAATAGAACTCTGCCTTAATACGATAGAGTTGAAAATCGAAGTGTCGAGCTGTCATATATAACATTGACATTTGACTCGACACTTGTGTGTTCGATTTTCAGCTTTATTGCAATAGTCCAGAGTTCTAATTTCAATGCTCTGTATTGTCTACGGTCTTCCGTATTCCGCATCATATAGTCACAGGATATGAACATTGGACATTTCACAAACCATTCTTGTACAACCTTTAATCGGTCAATACTTTGTTTTTAGAAATTAAATTCATATTACCTTATAATTTTCACTATCTTGAGTGTCTTTAAACCAAACTTGCATTGAATTATCTACGTTTCAGTGCCAATTTCATAATGCTTATTTGCGTCCTAAAACAACGAAAAGGCCATACGTATTGAAGTTCCTGATCTTTTACTACTGATTAAAAATTAAGGAACAAATATAACGGAGTAAGTCTTTAAGACAGTAAAAACCCTTTTTGTAGTAGGATTTAGGATTTCAAAAATTCAAACAATATTGCTTAAATCATTAGCTTATTAAATATTAAGTAAGTATTATTGAACACAACAAATAGGTATCTAAGTGTTGTTGGTATTTAAGTACTTACACTCCAGTCGCGTGAAGACGAAATATTGGTCATTACCTATCTCATTAACTTGCATGTAAGTATAATACTATTTCGCTTGCACCAGTACGTTGACCGAATATTGGATATATTACCAATATTTCTTCTATAGCGATTGGAGTGTAATTTTTATAAGTACTTTTAAGTTGCAAGTACATTTTATACTTTTGCAATTACAGGTTTGATGTTTCGCACTTAAAAATGTAGCAGATATCAATCATCCACATATTTTATCTAAGCGCGGCAACACTGTTATGATTTTCTTAAAAAGGACAACTCGTGCCATAAATAAGTATTTTCTTTCGATATCCTGACATGAATCAAATCAAAAGGACAAGCAAAGAACTAAGAAGCTATATATGTTGACTGTAGAGGCATCAGACCTGTACTGCTTAGCAAAAAAGAGTATGACGCGGTGACAGCAGAAATTTTCGATTGTATCGTCATATAACCTCAATGTGTGTAAATGAAATTTATTATATTTATTTGAAATATTATAATATAATGAAGTTAAATACGTCATTCCAATATAATAAGGATAAATGATGTCATCATGTCACGAGTCGAAAATGGTTTTAGTTCCTGCTGTCACCGCGTCATACTCTTTTTTGCAAAGCTGTACACTGCATTTATTAAAATACAGCTCAGATAAATTATGCAGATAATTGTAACGGTACTGTACACTGTAGTATGTCTAAGGCCGCTGTTTTGTACACGCGGTATTGCCAGTAATAAAATAAAATTGTGACAATTGTAATTTAACGTGAAGGCACTAAGTCTCAACCGAAACCAATGTATAAATAACCTTAAAATCTAGTTCCCTTGCACTCAGATTTTAAGTTATATATTAATTTAACAGTCATTTTCGTGGGGTTACTATAGTAAAAAATCGAATATATATTATTCTATACAAAAAAATATATTTAATGGAAGCGATGTTTAAACCGACCACACACTTATTAGTAGTTTGATGAAAATCATTGGAACCTCAGTCTGAAATACCAAGCTTTTATAGCTTCGTAGCATTTGAGAAGTCTTTCGTCCAATTTCCCCACACATTTAGCAAAACGATTTTAATTGGCCCTAGTCAATTGAAGGAAATTACTGCGCGTGTGGCCGGGAAGTACTAAAAAGGCATTTTATGTTTTTTTTTTACTCTCGCAACCCCATATTGTTAACCTACACGAAGTCAGCCAGGCTTGGTTAAAGTAACCCTAGCCGTCCTACACCGAATATCACAATAAACCTTTGGATGTACAAGCTATTGTCCGATCCAAAACCTGGCAAAAACTCCACTCTGAGACGCCATTTTTGAGGAAGAAGAAAAAATTTCGCACCATTCACCAACTACCCTCATTTTGTAGTCAAACAAATCATTAAGTAGGGTTAGTTTCGATGGTAATAAAATATGTACGTAAAGATAGCACTAAGTATCTTCAATCTTAGTAACAAAATGGATTTTGTTTACCTTACTTGAATGGACTATAGCAATTAGTAAAATGGGAAGTTGACTCTTTATGAACTGTGTAAATTATTCTGGTGGCTAGTGCGTGACATTAGTTTTTAACCGACTTCCAAAAAAGAAGGCGGTTATACTTTCATTACTATTGGATAGAAGCTATCTAGATTCTCGTCAGAAATTGACGAAACATACATCTATGTAAGTTGATTTGATGTTATCATCTTATTAGGTACCGGGTGTAGTTTCATTGTATTTTCAGTCTTTTTCATTAGTAAATAAAATCAACTTCCCCCGTTGTAAGTACTGTAGATATGCTAGTAATCATCTTGTCCCTCCATGTTGGCTATTAGGTTTCTCTTCTCTTCTTTCCCTGGCTTCGCATCTAGGAGTGTTGGTCTTATGTTGTTTCTCGGTTCAAAACATGGCTGGAATAAAATTAATTTTTTTTAATTAATTGGTAAAAAAAGTAATATGAGTTAGGTAGGTACTTATTACAAAGATATGAAAAGGTATAACATCAGCTTATAAAGTATGTATTGTTTTTGTTTTTTAGGTAGCGCAGAATTGTCATGAAAAGTTAGCCCCATTCTTGACAGAGCTAAAAAACCCTGCCGCTAAAACGAAGGTAAGTTTTTCCAACCGCCATGTTAGAAATAAGACAGCGGTCGCTAAAAATCTTCGATTTAATACTTAGGTAGGTACCTATGCAAAAATATGCCTACAGTTTTGTCTACAGTCAACTTTATTATAAATTTAACCAACTTGATATAGGACGGTCATTATAAACAGACCGTTTTCAATTGAGGGTTCGTGAGGTCAAGTGTAGGTACGCGGTCAACAGTTTGGCCAATTGATTGTCTATAGCTTAATTTACGTATTTCAGTTCAAGTACATTGTAGAATGTCGCGACTAAAGTATCGACACGCGTCGGTTGCATTACAATGCAAAAATAAAACAAACAAGGGTCACAAAAAAGTAAGCTTTTTGTTGTGTCGATTTTAAACGGTCATTACGTACGCGGTGCGTCAAAACTCGCAACGCAACTTTACCACAAAATTGTGTAATTTTTGCAAGTGGCATTTGCTTTTATAGAATATACCCAAGAAGTGTGTTACTTAATGCAAACGTCTAGGTCGTGTCAAAAATATAATTGCAGCCAAATAGTTTTGATACTTTTGATTACCTATTACAGGAAAAGGTTATCGTTAATGAGAAAAATAAGTCATAACCTTTCAACCTTGCATAGCAGTAGATAAAATTAAACGGCTCACTGTCAAACTGAAAGATAAAGATAATATGAAATTAACTTTACATAATTTAAATTCATAGATTTTTGTGAATACTGAATAGCACACATATTTACCGGGAAATTTTGAAATACAATGGTCAATGACACATTACTTTAGTCGAATTTCAACTTTTAGTATTATGTTTTAAGGTTTAAATTAAATTTGATCCAAACAGAGTAAATACTATATAGCAGTTATCCCTTAGCATTCTACTAATTTTGCCCTTGTTTCATTAGAATACGATTAGCACATGGTTCCCAAGAATATACTTTATTTTTCAAACCGTTGTGCATTCGCGGCGGTAATAGCTTCCTATCTTGCGTCAATATATCATGTTTTTTATAATGAAATAGACCAGGAAACGAGCAGATGGACCGCCTGATGGTAGGCGATTACCGCCCATGGACACTCGCACTTGCGTTCCTCGTCCTTAAAATCCCCAACCCCCCTTGCCGCCTCACTCACTCGGCGAAATTAAACGCAAGCGTTATGTCACGCCCGTTTTCTGGGAGGCCGTATCTGGTCGAGTAGGCAAATTCGTGCCGACTCGATCGAAATTTTATTTTATTTAACAGGAAAACAAAACGGTAATTAAGTGACAGTATGAAGATCCTACGTTGTCTTTATAAATATTATCGTTTTTACATTGGCATGGTCCCGGGTTCTTATAGCACGTTTGGATATGGTAAGAACGTACCGTCTCGCAGATGTTCATGTTGCAGCAGTTCTCGATGGTGATCTCGCACTGGTCCGGCCGCGCCGTCAGAGGTGTTACGTTCTTGTTCACGATTATTCGCTTCTTGATCCTGCAAACAGATAAACTCTTATTATATTATATGGTGCGAATACTTAAACAAATACATGCAGACAAATATATTAGGTACTAATATATACTACAAGTTGGCCCGACATTCGACACGTCATATAAATAACTACACCTACACTAAAAAACCTAAACCTGCACCTAAACCTGCAGCCACATCTACACCTGCAGCCACACCTACACCTGTAGATGCAAACTTTAAACTTGGCAAGTGGCAACTCTTTACCATCAATTTGACAAAAATTCAGTGGTTTTTGCTTGAAAGAGTGAAAAGCATAATATTTTATTTTATACAATTTATTTATCATGTTAGTACTAATTCATTAATTATCAAGTACTTAACTCATCAGGTCATTTGAATTTTTTCATAGGAATTAGTGTTGGCTCCCTTAGATTTTTTAAATATCCCGCCATTTCTCAGATTCAACTATCGTTTGGCAGACTGGCAACTAGTATTAGGTAATAAAAGCATCTCCTAGCTTACCTGGGCCTTCTTCTCAAATGCAATATCTTAGTGACCAACACAGCGCAGGCCAACGTCAGCAGCCCACTGACGATCCCCATCACCATCAGGATGGGGTCTCTCACAGGATCCCAGCCGCCGCAGCCGTCGAGGTATACTTCATCATCATCTAGCCTCGGCTGGTTCACGCCTGATTCGGTGGACTTCATCACTTTTGTGTTAGGAGTCGGGGTAGTTGTAGGAGTTTCGGTTGTGCAACTGAAAGTAATAATAGTAATAATTGAATTAAACGCATATACATGCACAGTTTCATCTTTCTACCACTGTTTGGACGGTAAACCGAAGGACATGACGAAACTATAAGGGTCCATAGACGTGAACTACGGAACCCTAAAACGATTGAGGTTTGCCAGGTCAATGTTGTCTATTTCAAGTGCAGTTATCTTGGCACTAGATTACTGTTTACAGTTATACGGAAGTCGACTTTTACATTGTGACTTGTAAGACTTTTAATAATTTTTTTTCTCAACAATTACTTCAAGAGGCCTATTACAAATCTGCACTCTGCGAGATTAGGTATTTGAAGCGTTCCCGTCATTTCGCATTTTGTAGTAATTTTACAGTAGTTAGTATTTATCGTTTTTATTGAAATAGTTGAATAAATTCATTCATTCAAAATTATAAAATCTTTATTCCTCATGAAGTAAAAATTGTTCTGGTATAAAATTTGGTTACTAATATTATCGTAGATAGGAGTAATTCACAGTTAACTTAAAGCGATTTTCGAAGTTTTTTTGGCTTAGAATTAGATTTTTTCTATATTAAATTAAAGACATTTCAAAATTCTAAGGCCGCTATGAACTATACGAATATATAGGAGATAACATTATCATTTTATTATTCCATTTGCTTAAAACAGTAGTTCAATCCAGGAGCTCAAAAAAGTGCCTTCGCGCATTTTATGAAAATCTTTCTCTACAATTTTGGGTTTAATTAAAAATATTACAAAAAGCGAGGCCGCTACAAACTAGGCCAATAGCTATTCTGCACTATTCAATATGTCAAAATTGTTCATGTATCTTTGTTTCTGAGATCAAGAACGCCATAATTGGCTATTTTACGCAAAAATAACACTCGAGATGTAATATGCCTCTTAAAGACCATTCGCTATTTAACGCTAAAATATTATTTGTTTTTATTTCATGTTTTCTTAGGCCCTAGCTTTTACAACCTACACCTAACTTTAATAGATATTATCACATTTGGAAGATAACCACTTGATGACTAGACACGGGTAACTTTCAATGCTGCCTTAATATGAATTATGTACTAATATCCTTAGGTACTAATATCATAATCACGAAAGTTTGTATGCACGGATGTTTGTAACTCTATCATGCAATTACAATTAGTATTACTGAACGGATTTTGATGAAATTTGGTGTGGTAGTAGTTTAGACTCAGGATTAAAATTTAGGCTTCTGTTTATCGCTTCAAAATGTACGGTTCCGGCGGGATATTATAAATATAAATTGAACCGTGCTTTAAGCGTACCGTACACGGGGAGGCCGATCGAATCAGTGATCAGTTGCAGACCGAACTGTTGCAGTTCGGCCTAAACGGATTCGTGCACATAAGCGGAAATATCGCTATTCTCTTCAGTTCGGTTTGGTTTGCTGCGTGCTATGGTCGTGTTAATGATATTTTTTCTGCCTCTAGGGGCAGACCCAACGCACACAAAGCGTCATCTGGTGGCGTAAGTGGTATTACCAGGCGGCGCTTGGTATCCGGTCCTTGTCGTGTCAAAAAGCTGTCTATATATACAAGATTCCATCGTTTAAAGTATAAGATTATCATTGGATTTTATTAGCCATAACGGCACTAAAAGTCAAAACAGTTTAATTAAACTCAAAAATAAATTTTTATACTAATACGTACGATATTAATTTTATACAGCGTGTAAAACATGTAAAACTGGAGTAATTTGCCATACACGGTCCGTTCAGGCCGATCTGAAGGAATCACTTCAGTCCATACCGCTGACTGATGCTATCTGCCTCAAGGCCAAATTGCACACAGTTCATTCCGAACTGAAGGTATACCGGACCGTATATGGTCGCCTTATCTGTAATATCTAGGTTTAAGATATAAGTAATAACCCTTACTTTTTCTCTACCGGCACCTCTATAACCCTCTCACATCTCGCGCCGTAGTAACCCCCCTCACACGCGCAGGTCGCTCCGGCCGCAGATGGCGTGCACGTGCCGTGTAGACAATGGTTGACACACGGGTTGACCTCACACCGCCCGCCCACGATACCGGCAGGACATCTGATAACAAACGATTAGATCTTTTGATGTACAATAAAACACATCTTGTGAACGCCGGTTTTAGGGTCAGTTCACACTGCGAATTTTTAATATAGCTATTCAAAATTTAACTTTTTTTCACTACTAAGATACACGTTTCATATGACATCAGTCATACACTGACTGCACAACTCATTTTATTGCTGAATTAATGTTTACAGATTGCTATTAGTGTAATCAATTAAAAATAAGAATTCGCTTCATGGAATTTATTGTAAAACTTATTTATATTCTTTGCATTTATTAATTCCTTGGCGGACAATCTGGGAGGTATATGAGATAGATTACTAAGATAAATATTTATAAGATCTACTTACTTGCAAGTGGGGTATCCAGACGGTAGCACGGTACATTCCCCATGTAAGCAGTAGTTATGGCAGACAGATATTTCACACCGTTTGCCAGTGTACCCGGTAGAACACTGGCAAGTGTACGTATCGGTCTTCTTCCCGTGCAGACAGAATAGACCGAGGTCTTCTCGGATAGGCGTAGTGTCATTTATTGTGGTCTTATTTTGGGATAATGTAGCCAATTTATTGCATTCTGGCACTCCCTTCGTTTGGTCAGCTATGTTGTAGTTCGCGACTATTCCGAATGTTCTTTCCTCGTCGAAGCCCAAAAATTCCTCTGGTTCCTTATTGGGTGGTGCGTTTTTGGGCAGTCTCCAGACCTGTTTATAACCCCAGTCTACCCAGTAAATTGAGTCTTTGGACACTGTGATCGAGTTTGGCTGGTGTTGTGTGCCGGCTACGAGAGTCTTCCTTCTACTTCCATCTAAGTTGGACGTTTCTATGGTGAAGTGGATTCCTTCTTTATCATCAGCCCAGTACAGCTTCTTGGAGTGCTGGTCCACTGTGATGCTGACTGGCATGTATATGTCTGTGTCTATGATGACTGTTCGCTCTGAACCATCCAGCCGAGCCCGCTCGATCGTAGCCTTCCTTATGTTGGTGTTCGTCCAGTAAATGTAGCTGTAAAACAAAAGAAAACATGCTTGAGTCTAGAGTTTGAGACAAATTAAAATACTAAGAACGAGAGAGATAACATGATATTTAACCCAGGGTTATCTTTAATCCACATTTGCGCAAGTGACCTTAGTATGTTAGTTATTCAGACACATGTAATACTTATACTTTTAGCAAAATATGTTTTCCTAAGTGCCAATTTTCCCCAATGACTGATAGAGTTAATAATTATTGATTAAATATCATGTTATCTCTCCCGTTCTTCGTATTAATGAATGAGAAGACATGATATTAAAACAAACGATTACACTAACAGGCGTTGGTGAAATTAGGAATTATTCTTTAATGCGCCTTAAAGAGATTGCTTAAGTGATGCAGTTTAAGATATCAAAAGTTCTACTTATATTATTCGTAAGAATGCATTAGGCACCAATACTGGGAAAATAAATTAGCTGTCCAAACAACAGCCAGCAGTTTTAAATTACTAAGTAAACATTTACGGCATGCCACAGTCTAAAACAAGCAGTAGTAAGGTTGACTTACCCTCTGCAGCTATCTATAGCTATATCCCTCGGTATTTCATCCTTCATTTTCAGCAGTAAATTTCCATAGATATTGTCCTTCGACCTTGGCCAGAGTGAAATCCAGTATATGCTCCTTTCATTGGTATCAGTCCAGAACATTTTGTTGGTAATCGGATCGAAAGCTAGACCCTGGATGTTTTCATTGGACCGTCTTCCTACTAGAGGCTGGTACTTCTTGGTCATTAGATTAAAACTAAATATGGAAGCATTGTCGTTCTGCTTGTCCACGAACAACAGCATATTATGTACTGCGTCATACGCCAGGGCAGTTAACTCTTTAAATTTACTCGACTCGAAGCTAGTTTTCGATTTATTGGAATAAAACTCTATTTGGTCCCCGGTGGTTACTGCGATATCTGAAACAAGAAAATCGTCATTAGATAAAAACTGTTTTTTCATAGTCTTTTAGCCGTTGGACGTTATTGTAGAGTTGCATACTTAAATATCGGTAGACGAGAACAGTAGATGCATGTCCTAAGTCCTTCCCCGAGATCTACTCCATATCTGTGCCTTTCATCAAATTCAGTAACCTTTCATCAAAAACAGTAGTTTCGGAGCCTATTCACAATGCAAACAAACAAACAATTATCTCTTTATAATATTAGTATAGACCAATGGCCAAGTTGGTTCTCGTTCATAGGGAAGCCCTAGTCCAAATAATAGGTAGGGATTTGGATGTGGGTTTTGAAAAGGTAAGGCTGGGACTTGTATAACCGAAATCTCTCCAACCGGAGAAAATTCAAAGCATTAAAAATATACCTCTGGACCAATAAACGGGTCGGAAAGATTCCGATAATATAGACCCAACCTAAGTATATAACATAAAGGAACACCACGCCTGGTATAGACTATAGACAGTAAACCCCGTCTCCCCGCCCCACAGACTTTACCCGTCTAGGCAACCCCAAAGGGTAAATTCTGCTAAATAAAACCTGCAATAATACAATTACAATCGAGTCCCGATACGCTAAAACTGCCAAACCGGCATTATTGTAAACGGTAAACAAGCGTTTACCAAATTCTTTACACAAATTTTTTCCTTGCCTAAATACTCGGAACAAAGTAAATCTTGCCTTAGTTTTCGTTTATTAATAAGGCGGTACATGTCTTCACAAGCCGGGCCAATGAATCAACGTCCATGTTGCCATGAGGCGATCAGTCTCCTCGTTTGCCGGTCGTATACCAATAAGATATTAGCAGAATGGCGTTTTTAATTGTACGTAGTTTATTGTACTTACAATCTCATAAATACCTACCTCACGACAAACTAAAAATAAGTTTCGTTCTAACTTCAAAAAAAGGCCAAGGAAACAAAACTGAAACCAAAGATTCAAGATCCGAACGCACGACTTGTCAAAATAAACAACACTTACTCAATATTACTTTTTTACTCTTCGTATGATCCCGCGGAAGTCATACACTTTCCCGCGATAAAAAGTAGCCTATGTCCTTCCTCGTGGTCTACTCTATGTCTGTGCCAAATTCAAAATCGGTCCAGCAGTTTCGGAGCCTATTCAATGCAAACAAACAAACAAATTTTCCTTATAATATTAAATGCAGATCCATCGAACAGAGTATCATGTATCAAGAATCAAGATATTATATTTGTTGCTAGGCCCCACATCTCCGTGAGAGTAAATATGTAGTTAGCAATTAACTCTACATAATATTACGTATCCGTTACGTGTTGTGACTTGTGACGTAGCTACACCTACATACTAGTTGTAGTATGTAGGTGGGTAGGGTAGTACACGACGACACGCTCATTGTATCAGTTACTACAATACTACATACTGCATACTACATTGTGATAATGTCAACATATTATGAAATAACTGTTAAATAACCGCCCGCGTAAATATACCATGGGAACACGGTACTTTTCCAGGATAAAATGTAGCCTATGTTTTAATCCAAAGCCTAAACTACTACCGTACCATATTTCATTAAAATCCATTCAGTAGTTTTTGCGTGAATGAGTCACAACTCGCAAACATCCATCCATCCATCCTCACAAACTTTCACACTTTTAATAATAGTAAGATTAGGGAACACCCTAAATGCTCAAGTTTCACGTACATCATCAACAATAATATTATTATATCATCAACCTTCCTAATCTGCATTGGGCAACTGCAACCGGAAGATAGCTAGTAGGTTATCTTTCAAGGCCGATAAATAGCAAACTTTCATTCATTAAGTTTAAATGAAGTAATAACAACATTTTGATTCATTATAATCACAATAGCTAACATACAAAGTTGTAAAATTTCAATCAATCGTTAAAGATTTGTGTTCCAAATGTTCGTGTTCCAAATGCAATAAAATGTTGCATTAAAATGCAATAAAATTTGGCAATAATGTGGTCGTAAAGCCTTGACAATGAAACCTTCACCAAATACTATTGAAAACGTATGATATAAATATTCATGATCATCACACAGCGCGCTACAGACGAGTGTTGGTAAAATGATAAAACCTACTCGGAATAAGTACCTACTACCTGCCTATATCCGCACAAGTTACCTACAGGCAGTGGGGATCTCCGATCCTACTTTCAGTGAGCTTAGCATGAACATTTGACAACGATGTATTCAAAACGTTATCAAAGAGAATTGTTGTGTGAAAATCATGACAGCGCCCATACAATTTTCATTCGATATAGGTACTTATATATTGCGAATACGTTGTCTCAATTGTTCGTGCTAAGCCCACTGAAGTTCATCATTTCTTGTAGTAGTTTGAAATTCAGTTAGAGCCTTTCAGAGGACTAGATCGCCTTGTGGTCGAAGTTTGCCTTTAATAAAATAAAAAAAAGTTGTGGCAGATTGACAAAATGTCAATACGTACTAAAATTGTATCTATAAAGTGCGGTCGTGTGTGTTAATAATAAGAGGTTGTATTACGTTATCCAATCGCATGTTCATAAATGGTACCGTCATTCAAAGGCATTAACAAGAGCCTTAATAATTAAAGAAGTGGCACCCCTCATGCCGCCAATCTTCCGTTCAAGCCTAAAAACTATAAGGCTGGGACTATATGCTCCGGAATTAGGAACACCGCGTGGAAAATCAGAGCATTGAAAGTAGAACTCTCTGCGCTAAGACAATATAGTTGAAAATCGAACACACGAGTGTCGAGTTAAATGTCAATGTCATATATACGCTCGACAGCTCGATACTCGCAACTTCTTTTTTGAACTCTATTATACTAGAACAGAGTTATATTATCAATGCTCAGAATTTTCTACGGCCTTCCGGATTCCGGAGGATATAGATCAGCCTAACTACGAAGTATGTCAACTAAATTAGTTGACATACTTCTTATACTATTAATTATGGTAGTCTCGGTGATCAAAGACACACCTATATACCACAAATGAGAAACGTCAAAGCAACTAGTGCTAGCGTGCAAGCAAAATCGATTGTCAATTGTGCTAAAATCACAGATATTTACACAAATACTAGGTTCACGTCCCTAATGTCTATCGAATGTTTCGTTCGAGTTTCGTCTGAGGTTGAGTTACGTTTGGAAGGACAGTGCGATACTGAAATATGTTCAGACGCATCGGATCCGAACCGAAACTGAATCGCAACCAAAGCAGAGTTGAACCTGAATTCAAACGATAAACAATAGCGCGATTGCGAGGTCTGCAGGTCAGTTACGCAGGAGTAAATTTATAGTGCCCACGTGTGTGCGCAGTACACAAGACCACTTTCTCTCTCTCTCTCTCTACCTTTACTTTCG
The DNA here is from genome assembly GCA_037179445.1 of Phengaris alcon alcon. Classification (NCBI taxonomy): domain Eukaryota; kingdom Metazoa; phylum Arthropoda; class Insecta; order Lepidoptera; family Lycaenidae; genus Phengaris; species Phengaris alcon. Next base: position 1,508,677 of record JAYRCH010000413.1, read on the forward strand.
AAATCCAGTGGGACGGATAACCGACACGACTGGCGAGAGATCAGGCGCAGGTCCGACTATTTACATGCCCATCCAACGCATGTATCATCTATCTTGTCAGACAATCAGTTGATCAGCCTGCATGTCCTAACCAAACTTGGAAAGAACATTTTTTGTTGTTCCAATACGGGAATCTGTAGCGAGCTACGACCTCTTGATATGTAAGCCCTTCTTACGCTTGAGTGGTGATGATAATAATACAGCAACAATTCTTATATTCTCCTTTATTGGTGCTTAACACTGATACGTATTACAAATGAGATATGTCTAACACAAATACGTCTACAGTCTAAACTGAGAATAGCCTTTTAGTTATACAAAATACTTATTACTAAGTAAATAGGCTTTACTCCTGACATCTGTCAATATGACATTGACAATTACTACTCTTAAACTTACTGTTGTCATTATGCAACAGAATCGAACCCACGACCTCCGAGTCGAGAGCCAAGATCTAACCACTAGACCGCGGAGGCAGTTAAAAGTGAAAAAATATAATATACCTATTATAAACCTTTAACTTTAAGATGCAATACGAATTTATTTTGCGACTACAAACAAAACACATTGATCACTGATAAAGTTATCTTATCAAAAACTATTCACCGTCCTGTTAATTAACTTTACCGTAAACTTTACCGTCGTGGTAATCTACTCACAGTAAAAAATTAGCTGTTTCCTAAAAAATGCTATCTATGCTGTAGCTACGCCTTTTGTATGAAACAGCTGATTTTTTTTTTCAAGTAGGAAAGTTGATCCCATAGTAACAGTTGCTTATATTCAAGAGTATATTCACTCCTGAAAGTGTGAGACTACATAATTTTGCGTAGTCGGGTTATCATTTTTAACTTTAGATTATTTATTATGCTACAAGGACCTTTAAGCGTTTTCTCTCCAAGAATTTACTTGGAAAAATCCACCTGTCAAATGAAAACAAAAATAAATAAAACCAATGACGTATTCTATCGACGTAAAAGATCCAAGTATGTATCAATAGTCAATACCGGTTTTGTGCGTCCGACTCTCTAAAGTGAGTAAAAACCGACAATTAATATTTACTGTTTAGCAGACAGGGTAATAATAATAAATAACTCACCGCACCGATTTCGGTGACGGTGGCCGGTCTCATTGAAACCAGACCAGCTATGCAGGAGATATTTCGTAGTGCCCACAAGAGTACCCTATCTTCCTTTACTCTCGTAAACCAGTGGGACGATCGATACGACAGGGATATCGATACGACATCGATCGATCATCGAACCCTTGACTCCGAAATTGAGAGCCATGCTCTTGGCCACTCGACCACTTAGGGTACGGGCCACGGCGTACCTAGTATGCAAATTTATGGAAAGAGGAAAACTTATGGGTAGTGGGTACTACCGCGGAATATTACGTTGCTTGTTGCCACGGAAGATATATATTTGCTTGTGTAACTTTGGAACCATGTTTTTATTATAATTGAAATAATGCGACAGATTGAAGAAACACTAATACCATTCGGAGCAAAATTATTGTAAGGCAACAAGGTCGATGCATCGTCGTTATGAGAAACAATATTTCTTTTCTTCCGAGCATGGGCTCACATTATGAAACAAAAAAATTAAACCGACTTCCAAAGTAAAAATACACTAAAAATTATGAAATAAATCTTATTTTCTACATAATTCCCCTTTTAAATTAGGCTATAATTTTAACTATTTTTCAAGTCAATCTTCTTAATTTTGAAGTCAGTACCAGTCCGAACAATATCCTACAATATTTTAAAGAACTTACGTTCGAATTTGCTGGTACCGAATTCAAAAATTAAGAAGATTGGGTAGAGAAATAGTTAAAGTTATAGCCGACTTTACAAGGGTATTATTTAGAAAATAAGATTTATTTCATATTTATTTGTGTATTTTTACTTTGGAAGTCGGTTTCATTTCATGTTTAAAAATAATATTTTTTCTTTTTTTAGTGATATTTGTTAAATTATTATTAATATATTTTAAGAACGTTTAAAGTCAACAATCGAATGTATAAATGTATAATTGAAGCTTCTATTAGGTATTGTAAATAAAATGATGATGATGATACTGTAAGTTACATAGTGGCATATGCTTACAGTTCTTTATACAATGTCGAAATTTCCTAACGCGTATCTTTAAAGACTGAGGAGTTATATTCAGTGCTTTTGGATCCAGGGCATACCTTGGTGCAAAATCTTACTTTTTGGTAGCATATTCTTGTGTTACTTCAGAAAAAGTTGAAATCACCATATATGTCCATATAAATTTCGAGGAGTTCCCTCGACTCCTCATGGATCCCAACATTAGTTCACCACTTTGATGTCAAAAGGACCAATTTGGGATTATACCTTTTACATCTTTTTGAGAATTTGAGAATTTTACAGAATTTTGAGAATCGGCCTACAGACGGCGGAGTAATCGTTGAACATACAAAAATAAAAATAAAAGTATATACAGCCGAACATATAACCGCCTCCTTTTTTTGGAAGTCGGTTAAAAATATGGACAGCTAAAGTGTAAAAGAAAAAAATAGTCGTTTCTAACGTTTTCTTATTTCAATGTCAAATAGTCTTACAATAATGTCAACACTCCACATCATGGCGGTCTTAAACTATACTTAAATAAACAGTTTCTTTCCGATCTGTCATTTACTTGAAAATTTGTTCGTTTTTGACAGCAGATTTCCCGGCAGCCATTTTAAAAATATGGTTCTTTAGAAATGTTGACTTCTATTGACGACCTTGTTACTATGGATTAAGAACTATTTTGTAACGAACTATTTTGGATAGAATATTTCTTCTTTAAAATTATATCTTCGGATCGCTAAGCCTGCTGGGGAATGCTGATAGACAAGTAATAGGTGGTTACAAAATATTCAGCAGGGGTTTATATCATGTATGGTAAATTAAACAATTTAAGTTTTTCTTGGTTTAAAAATGTATCTTTTAGGTTTTTTTTTGCAATAATTATAAATTATAATATAATATTAAAACAGTCATAGCTAGAACGGCGCCGCGCTACGCAGCCCGGTGCAGTTGGAAATCCGAATTCTTGCAATGAAACGTGTATCTTCTTGTATTGTAAATAAAGTTAAATTTTGAATCACAATCTTAAAAATGCTGCGCCGCGTCGCGTCTCCGTGTGAACTGACGCTTGGTTGCTAGTATAAGCATAAGAAGTTATCACCTAAAAAATGTCTGGGGACTGAAGTCAAATCTTTGCGCGCTTTCATTTTTTCACATAGTAAGCTTTATTATAAAGAGGGCAGTGAAGTATAATAGCCTATTATGTAGGCAATGTTTTCCTATGTAACTTTATCATTTAACGCAGTATTATCAGAAACGTGAGCCAAAACATCTACCAATTTGATGCGTATTTTTATCTTGACTTGATAGCTTCTTTTTCGCTAACATTTTTATTTAGCTATTAAACATATAAGACCTGTACCTACTGCTGTAAGCTGTACTATATCATCATCATCATTCTATTCACACGTGAAGCAACAACTTTCAGTACAATTTTATTGTTTACGAGACTTGTGCAATCGGAGGAGTATGATATTTGGCGAATTAAAGTTTATGTAGAGAAAGGTGTGCAGAAATCTAATGTTTTTAAAATAACACTGAACAACAACACACACTGCCTCAGATTTTTGTGTTAATAATCTACATCACTATCATGCGTTTGATTACTATCAAACACATGGTAGTGTGCTCGTAATGTTGTGTCACTTCCTTGATTCCCGAAATTTTCAGTGCCGCCCTCGTAATTAATCAAACTTTGATATTTATACAATTTTGTTAAACGTTTGTTTTTTTTTCTATATTGAGAGGCAAAAGAAATATTAAGTTAAAAAAAGAATTATTAAAGGCGAATTTCGATCACAGTCTGACCTTCTTAAACTTCTTAGTCATAACTTTTACCTACTGGCTACTTGTACTATTATGTATTCCTGTGCCCCTGACGAAAATGTATGCCTACCGAGAGATTTTATATCTGGCAGGCAAAAGAACCTTTATAAAATTCAAACTTAAAAATTAATTAATTAAGGTTGAATTTCGACCACTAGGCATCCATTAATAAATATAATTGCCTAAAATATATTATTTAATAATAATATCTATGGACGCTTCACACCACGTCAGTCTGGCCCCGTGGTAAGTATCCGAAGATCTTGTGTTACGGGGCACAAGACGACGGAAATATATTTAATACTTTTTATACTATACATATATTTAAGATTTTTATTATATTATTTATTTATTTATTTATTTAACAATTTATTGTACACACAGAAAATTATGAAAATACAATTAACAAAGAAAGATGACACAAAGGACTGCTTATTTCTAATTAGAAATTTCTTCCAGCAGCCCTATGGAGAGAAATGGGATGAAATATAGCAGTTAGGACGTGCACAATATTATTTCTACAATTATTGTAGAAATAATAATTCAAATATTATATATAATAAAATAAAATATAGTAAATAAGCTAAATAAATAAATTAATAATTATAGCTAGTTAATAATATTATCTAAATACTAATATATTATACACATATTTAATACACATCCATGACCCAGGAACACAGAAAACTTTTTGTTCCCTGGCGGGGTCGAACCCGCGACCTCCGGCTTGAGTGCCATGTGCTAACCACTGAGCCACAGAGGTCTTCAAATTATTTAGTTTAAGAATTATGTATATATTTTACGAGCTTTAATTTAGGTTCACCTGTCCCTTTTTAAGTCATAAAAATATAAATTAGTCCCTTGGCTATTGTAAATTTTAGAGCTTGCGTGTTCTTAAACCAAACGCCTCCTTAGACGACAGTTTCGTAATAACGCACACTATAGTGTAATGTGTGTGTTATTAATCGTCATATTTTTTTATAATCCGTATTATTTTCTAGATAATTAATTTAATATCTGTTCGACTTCTGATGCACATAATATCGCGCAATCGATTTATAAACCCAACGACAGAGATATCGACATACTATATCTGCAACATAGTAAGGTGATAAGATTTGTAACCATGTGATAACACGAAGGGCGCGCCGCATGCAATCATAGGTTTATTTGGCATTATGTGATTTGATAATAAGCCTTAACTAAAAATATTGTCATGTAAAATGTTGCCAAGACGAAGCCATGTTAAGGCGCGAGCCTCGTTCGCGAGGAAAGTTCGCACTGTCAAAACATTATTACAAAATATGTCTGTGGGACTAGTGTCGATGATGATAATTAAATATTACTTCCTTCGGGTTCCTTCACAACTACGGACTTTCGAGAAGTCACTGAAAATGACCATGTACCATTGTTACTCAATTATATTGACTACAATGCGGAGCACAGGTCGGTTAGGCAATTAGACTGCTATTAGCCTGTTTCGTAAGTTTGTACTTAATAATACGTACATTTAGATAACACAGTGGAAAATTCTGGAATGTGGCAGGTTTGCTTAGTGGTGGTTTTGACGTAAATACGTCTTTGAAATAACCTCCATGCCCATAGTCAATAGTCATGGGAGTCGAGAATAATTACAAAACACGAAAACAAAATCGGTACAGCGGAGACTGGGGACATTTGATGCCTCTTTAGATTTTAATTTCTATAATATATGTATACTATATAGCTTACTATAAAAACTCCGCCCGAATATCGAAAATTTCTGTATAACTGGGCAAGTAAATTACAAAATTAATTTTAATTAAAAATACTTTAATTTTTTTATAAAATTGTAAGTATATTATTATACTTATGTTAGTAATGATAAAAAAATTATAATATTTTTCGTCTGATGTAAAATTGCTTGCTCACTTACTTTTAAAGTTAGTAAGTTATCATGTTTGAAATGCCATGATACTAAAATTAATACATAATATTAAAATCTTACCACCTACCGAAATAAAATAAAATAAAAAGGACTTACATGTAAAATATTTTGTCTGATTTATATAATATTCAGAAATTCTGACGCCCTCTGTGGCTCAGTGATTGAGCGTGCTGGTGCTCAAGCCGGGGTTCGCATCCCGCCGAAGGAAAAAAGTTTTTCCGTGTTCCTGAGTCATGGATGTGTATTAAATATATGTATAATATAATAAAAATCTTAAATATGTGTATAATATAAAAGTATTAAATATATTTCATTTGTCTGGTACCGGTAACACAAGTTCTTCGAGAACTTACCACGGGACCAGATTGACGTGATGTGAAGCGATAGATATTATTATTATTATTGTTTGAAATAAATAGTAGTTTCGGCAATTTGACGGATCAGACTCAGGTACAGAATTTTGCCAAGTATCCTGATTCATGTTAAGAAGAATTATGATTGAGGTGTAGTAAAAGATGAGGATGGGTTAAGAAAACGACGAACTAATGACGAACTAATGATGTATCTATGACGATAGATTTTTGCATATGAATGTATGTGTTTTTATGAAAATCTAGAGTTTTTAAAGAAGCGGCAAGGGTTTTAGGTACTACTCCGGTTGAAGAGATGATAATGGGAATAATTTTAACAGTCTTTTGCTGCCACATTTGTTTGATTTCGTCTGCAAGTGGAACATATTTCTGTATTTTCTCACTGTGTTTCTGTTTTAGATTGTTGGTATTAGGGACGGCGATATCTATGAGGTAAGTTGTTTTTTCGGACTTTATTGAAAGGGTTATGTCAGGTCTGTTGCTTAAGATGGTACAGTCTGTAACTATATCGCGATCCCAGTAGTTTTACGGTGCTATTTTCGAGGAGATTACGAGGCTTGTATTTATAATAAGGAGTGTGTGTATATAAGTATCTATGAGTTTGTATTTAATGGCCAGTAATTGATGATATTATTATTATTATTGAGGTAGTTTTGCAATGAGATGCATTTAAAAATTACAAAAAAAGTTTCAAATTTTTTGCTATATTAGTAATAAAGCCTGCATCATTAGTTCACTTACTTTATATGAAAGAAACATTCGTTATAGTAACTATGAATGCACAAACGGAGATATTTGCAATTTAATGTTCGTAAGTAAAATATGAATCGTATACCTTTGGTAAAAAGATTTTCAATATACTGTTTCTTCTGAGAACTTATTCATATTTTCGTACTATTCATTTAAATGACAAAAAAAACAGTCTACTTAAGTCAATTAGGACCTAAGGCGAAGCTAAGTTTTTGATCAGTTTCATGTAAAGTAACAAAATGTTTACTGTTTCTGCAAGATTATCATGTAGGTATATTTACCGTTATCAGCGAAACAAGTTTGGCACGTACATGCGCATAAAGACGTAATACCAATATAACTTTTGACCCAAAGACCATGTTTGATATTGTTTGCTAAGTATCGTCATCATAGAGGGGTACATAGGTATTTTAACTTTTGGCTAAATGTAACTTTGGTGACCTTTACTTGTTTGAAGTTTCACATAATTTGCCATAAAAATATTTGTCTGTTTGTTAGTTTTCATATCTCTGTAGAATTTTATTCATTCCTTGTGTTGTGCTTGACACGTGTTGTAATTTGACGTTTTTCCAGAATCTTAATTCTCTCCTTGTGCTTAGTAAACAAGTGAAACTCCGAAAGTAAAGAGTAGAAAGCTGTTATGGGTGTTGCGAAAACATGTCCAAGTATTTTTAATTCTTCTTCATTCACAATGGACCTTTGGAACATTTGCATCAACTAAATAACTTCGTAGAAAATACTACAATGCTAAGTATGTTATCAATCTTGTTACCGAGGGAATATGACTATGTAGTTTGTAGTGCTTACATAATATAGAATTTTGAAGCGGCTAATGAATTTGATTTTTATCTGCATAAACTTGACTTATTCAATAAGCAAACTTGAAGCAAAAAGTATGAAAAAGTGGTACTCATTATATAAGCAATAAGCTTTTTAAGGGCTTCCGAATATTTCCTAGTTTTGTTTCATATTAACTAACAACAGATGGCGTTAGTAGTAAAAAAATATTGCCTTAATAATAATTGTTGTATTAATTCTCTGTTCAAGTTAATGAAATGTACAAAATTATTAAAAATATTATAAAGTTCAAAATTTTACATTACATTGCATATTCAAGAAGGTTTTTAATTTTTGTTACGGTTACATGAGCACATGAAGGTTTATACGATAAAACGAACAAATTTTAATTAAAATAAATGTGTCCTTATACTACTGCACTGTTAATGTACATACAGTTTAGTGCATAATTAGTGATAAAAGGTACCAATTCAAAAAAATCCTTTTTTTATGCACATCCTAGGGGGAAATTGCCACACTTCGTGCCTACGCTTTTTGCACTTCGTCACACATTTTCTAGTTAACCATATTTTATTAAATAAATAAGTACAAATAAAATACATTGTGTAGCGGCAGTACATTTATCCTATTTAAGTAATAAAATGATATATGAAATAAAAACAAGTGAAAATATACCCCAATAAAAAAGCAGTCGGTTTTCCCCCCTAATCATGAGCTTATAATATCAAGTTTTAATACCCGTAAGAGAAAAGCAACAAAACTCTCTATGAATTGAAAGAGCGTTGCAATTTCAAGACAACAATGGACAATTAATCATGTTTGCAAAACTAATGAGACCACCAACATACAACTATTGACCAAGCATTGGTAGCATTGTGTAGATGCGTAGCTTTACAATATATATTATTTACAAAGATTTTAACATGTACGTGTCTAGTTTATTATTATTAATCATAATATTATACTTAGCAAAATATCTAATTATAATATACACGAATAATATCAGTAAGCCCGGTAACTAAAAATTTCCAGTAACATATTTTTTGAAATCTAATTTTGTTGCCAAAGCAATTAGGAGCTTTAGTTTTCTAGCTTAAGAAATTAAACTAGAAAACTAAAGATAAAACACAATTCCACGTTAACCTTAACCTCACCAAATTGCCAATTTTTTGGTTATACTTGGCACATCATAAATATATTTTTAATTTCTATTTTTGATTCTAATCAAGACAAATACAATAACGTGTTTATAAAACAGTTTTTATTTATATGAATAATAATTACGGTAGCATAGCATGTTGTTATTTTTTACTTACATATTACGTATTATATGTACGTACTACGTAGAAACAATAAATATTCACTTTTTTGCACAACGGCCTCACATAGGTACAATATTTATACAAATAAAAATTTAAAACATTAGTAGGAAAAAGTATATACGATTAGGTTATGCTATTATCAGACATGTAAATAAAATCTTGAAAACTCTTTTACCGGAAACGTTTTCTTTTTCAGCGGTTTCATGCTATAGCAAGTTAATGCGGCTAAGTTACGAAACCTGAGCATTGTTTCAGTAATGTCAGTGTGACCGTCTTTTTAACTCGACCGGGTATTATGCCAACCGTTCGCAGTGGCCTACGTGACTCACGGCCCCATCGCAATGGTGCCGCCACGCCAAATACAACCTTATTGACATTTTGCACTCACTAAATTATCAATTAAAATTTCATCTTAAATCAATGACAGAAAGAACATTCTACAATCATACCAAAATAACTACAAAATAGTTGCGTAACAGAAAAAAATCGCACGTGTTCAAAAGTCAAGCATCAGCTGATTTTTTCAATACTCACCCCATGAACTAGCTAGGCTTATGGCTATTGTGAAGAAGGCAAGAAAACACAGCATTCGACACATTTTGATTCATAAAATATCAACAACTCATTAAATGCACATTAGATCGAATAGTTTTGTGCGAGTTTCAGCCAATGTCAGTCAGAGGGCGCGCGAGCCGCTCACGTACGCACCTACCGCGTGCTGAACCGAAACTGAATGCTAAACTAAAATCGGTCGCGGCCGCGCGTACTGACGTGGATAATACAAATGGTTTCATTGAAGGGTTTCCGACTTTCTGCGCATGCTCCAGTTACGATACACAACATTATCTTATCAACTTATCACAGCAAAATTTGGTAGTCGGTACAAAGTACAAACCTGTTCTTGAATTTGCAATTAGCTAATTGTCGGAAGATAATAAACATTTCGTAGTGGGCGTAAAATTACCTCTAACAGTCAGTACGGCTACAAAATAACAACAATATTGTGATATTATTTTATTCTTTAATTGCATCCAGGAAAAATTACAGACAAGTGACATTTTAATAAAGAACTAGGTAGGTAATATTTAAATGTACGAAGGGTGCCAACTTACCCCTATGAAATTAAATTTCATAATTTAACTTTGTGGAGACTATCATTTTCTTTATCTTTTTTAATGATATTTTATTAATTCATACAACTTTACGAAAGCGTGACGTCACAGTGTGCGAAATTCTCTAAACGAATTGTACCTTTGTATCATTGAAAATATTGATTTTCAACCGACATCAAAAAAGGAGGCGCATAACTTTTTTTTTGTCTGTTCGTTAATTATAATATTACCTATGTATAATATTTCTGCTGAGGACTTTGTAATATTTTAGAGTAGGTTCCTATTGTTCATTTATGCAATACCAAAAACTCATAAATGCACCATACATACAACTATTGCATAATGTTAATAATTTAAATACTATATAAATGTTAATAATATAATTATGATAAACTTATGACGTTGGATACGAGAATTGTTTCGCTTATTTTGTTTTATTATTGCAATCCTTTTAGGAAACTTGTTAATTTTTAACCGACTTCCAAAAAAAGGCGGCGGGTTATACGTTCGGCTGTATATTTTTTTTTTGTATGTTCAACGATTACTCCGCCATCTGTAGACCGATTTTTAAAATTATTGTAATTAGATTTAATTAGAAATACTTTTAAACTTGTTTTCCATTGTTAATATATATAACAAAGATGCAAAAAGGGTGTTTTCATTTAATGGAAACTGTAACTCAATTCTGTTTTCCATTCAATTGGAAATTGTAGTTCATTTAATTGGACTTAACAGCTTAGACTTCTTTATATATGAGGGGAACTGTACCTCCATACAGTACCTCTTATTTATAAAATATTTAAAATTTGTTGCTTGTACCAAGTGTAGTGTACTTCTATTGAATTAGAGGTATTTAGATGTCCATTACATTGAATGTATTTACAGGTCGCCCCATTAAAATCAATCATGGCAAGTCAGCTACCACCACCTGAAAAATTGGACTTAGAGGGTACGTCAGTCGGCTCGAAGTGGGAAAGATGGATGCGGTCCCTTCTCATTTATTTTGAAGCCGCTGAGTTCACAACTCCAACCAAAAAGAGAGCTACACTGCTAGTCTTAGGCGGGAGTAAATTGCAAGAAATATTTTGTAATTTGCCTGGTGCTAACATTCAAGCTGCTCAGGATGTGGATGTTTTCGAAGTAGCAGTTAGTAAATTAGATGAATATTTTCTTCCCAAACAAAACACGACATTTGAACGACATGTTTTCCGACTGATTCAACAAGATGAAGGAGAAAGTTTCGAAAAATTTCTAATTAGTCTTAGGAGTCAGGCAGCAAAGTGTAAATTCGATAAACCTGATGAGCAAATAATTGAACAGGTCTTAGAGAAATGTGAAGACCAGAGGAGTGTGTGGAGAGAGAAAAAGTGGAGACCAGATGATGGAATCCATGAGGAATCGAGGGAACTCCTCGAAATTTATATTGATACATATGGTGATTTCAACTTTTTCTGAAGCAGTCTAAGCATATGCTACCAAAAAGTAAGATTTTGCTCCAAGTTATATCCTGGATCCAAAAGTACTGAACAGAACTCCTCAGTCTTTAAAGATACGCGTTTGAAAATTTCGGCATCGTTTAAAAAACTGCAAGCATATGCCACTATGTAACTTTCAGATATCATCATCATCATCATCATCTTATTTACAATACCGAATAGAAGCTTGGCGCGTATTCAATTATACATTCGAACGTTTATTTGAAACGTTCTTATAATGTATTAATCATAATTTAACAAATATCACTAAAAGGGGAAAAATTATTATTTTTAAACAAAAAATTAAACCGACTTCCATAGTAAAAATACACAAAAAAGTATGAAATAAATCTTATTTTTTAAATAATTCCCCTTTTATATTCGGCTAAAATTTTTACAATTTTTTTACTCAATCATTTTAATTTTGAAGTCGGTACCAGCAAATTTGAACATGAGTTCTATAAAAGATTGTAGGATATAATGTATTTGGGCTGGTACCGACTTCAAAATTAAGAAGATTGAGTAGAGAAATAGTTAAAATTTTAGCCGAATTTAATACTAAACAACCTTCATTATTTTGAAGTCGGTACCAGGCACCAGCCCAAGCAATCTATATTAATATATTTATAAAAGAAAGTAGTAAATAAATAGTACACTATTTATAACTCAAGAACCGATTTTGCTCAAAATTGGTGGGGAAGTAGCTTAGAACCAGAAGACGGACATAGGATACTTAAGTGCCCCGCCGAGTCTGTCTGTCTGTATGTTCGCGATAATCTCAAAAACTACTGAAAGGATTTTTATGCCGTTAACATTTACCTTAGGAAGGCTTAGGTCGATAATAATATTTATGGTTTTGTGGAAATTGCTTGATTTATGACGGTTATTGTTGAAGGTGTCGGAAAAAATCAAGCCGCCTGGGAACTTTTTTCGAAAACGCTGCCTAAACTAACCCGTTGGAGATAAATAACAAAACAATTTCTCTTTTATAGGTCTACAAAAAAGTCCGCGATGGCACAGATATGTCTATTTTTTAAGGATAGGATAGGATCAATATACCCATTCTAAGTTTAAAAAAATTATCACAAATAATGTGGTATTTTTAGAAGCTATTTAGACGAATACAATTTAATTATCCTTATCTAGGAGATTATATCTATGAGATATCTTAAAATTAAAAAGTACGTGTGAATTCATTATAAAGTATATGTTTTTACTCTGTGCTACTACTATATTGCAGGTATATTTGCCAAAGAAGTTTTTTGCCACGAACACTGTCCCACGCTGGCGAAGCTGCGGGCAAAAGCTAGTATCCTGATAAAACAATATTTTATAGAACTCACGTTTAAGTTGGCTGGTACCGACTTCAAAATTAAGAAGATTGAGTAGAGAAAATAATTATAGTTAAAATTTTAGCCGAATTTAAACTAGGAATTATTTTTAATATAATGTATTTATATTCCAAAAAAGTATGAAATAACTCTTATTTAATACTTTTTTGGAAGGTGGTTTTCATTTATTTATTATTCTTATTTTACACACTGATGCTTTTATCTTACGACATAATATAACAACACATTCATGTTTCTAAGAAGTAAGGTACCTTTGAAATAAAACAAATCTTACTTTTTACTTGTTTGTGTAGATTTGAATATATTTTAAAGTTATTTTTGTTTTAATATAACGGGTTACTAGCGAGTGTGAGAATAGTATAAATGTAGGTAATTGGGTGTTCATGGGCGGCAGTCTGTAGTAGCTTACAATTGTGCGGTACGCCTGTTTATTTGCCGGTCTAATTCCATAAATAACTTAACCAAGAGGTCCTAAGGAGGGTTCCGTAAATATCAACGCGTAATAGGTTTTTTTCAAATTACTTCAAAAGTTAGTTTTAGCATGATCTTACGAGTATCAGCATGGAAACTTACAAGTTTCTATCTCTTATAGTTTAGAAATGCTAGGGGGGGGGACCAGCTTACAAACCACTTTAGAGGCCGATTACTCGAAAATGGTCGACTTTGTAAAAAACTCATTTATGAAACCATGCCCTTATTTTAAAATACCTATTCAACGATACCCACACGATGGCATAGGATGAAAAAATAATTTTTCATCCCCACTTCACATGTATGGAGAGCCATCCCTTGGATTTGGCATCCCCCAAACGATGGGGTCGAATGAAAAATACATTTTTCATCCCCACTTCACATGTATGGAGAGCCACCCCCAAAATATAAAATGATTATTATTAATTGATGCCAAATCCAAAATCTGTATACAATCTACAACTGTAACAAATTTCATCCATTTATATTCATAATTACAGAAGCTAGAAGCGCGGACAGACCGACAGACAGTCAGACAGACAAACGGACGGACAGAGCGAAACTATAAGGGTACTTTATGTGTTACTGAACCCTAAAAAATTACATTAACTTTGTCACGAAACTAATAAAGAAAAAGATATCAAATAAGAAACTTATAACAATGAAAGGAAAAGGCCTATCATAATCAAATTAAATGTATCTAAGATTATTTCCTCGAAATAATCTTAGATACATTTAATTCTATAAAAAAATTCTTCGAAGTCTTTCTCAATAAAATTAAGATAAATTGTAGAATATTTTATTGTTAATCTGTTAGACCTAATTGGTGTTATTCCTGCTTAGTTTCCTTGGTTACTGATACTTCAAGGGTACAATATTCTTGTAATTATTTCATTATTAATTTTAATAACTTAACTAAATTCTTTGTTAAATATACCTTCTTTAGTTAGTTAGTTTAGTTTTAACACTTCCTTGGTACCCAAAAGGTACCAAGGAAGTGTTTTTGTCTCGATATCTTTCTGGGTCCATTGAATATAACTTTTTTGTTTATTGTATTGTACATATAATGTAATAAATACTTGTAATGAGACATTTGAATGAATTACATTGTATGTAGGTAACATTGTCAAGTCCATTATTTTATTTCTTGTGTTTACGCGTAAAATATATATGCATAATATTTTATTCTTGATACCTCTTATGTTATTTTATTTTTCCTGGCTTTCCGACTTCCGAGGTTTCGTATAAGTACTTTACAATCAGTCGCGGGTGGACGGTCTGGGTCCTAGCAAGAACATTTGACAGCGGCGTAAATGTAACGATATCAAATGAAATTTGTATGGGCGTATGTCATGATTTTGAAACAATTTCATACAATTCTCATTCGATAACGGTACGTTTACGGCGTTCACCACTGTTAAATGTTCCTGCTAGGTAGGTGCCAGGCCCACAGGTTAGATGACATACTAGATAATATCAGGTCCCTACATATGATATTGGCGTTTTGTCGTACTGGCCACTTTGATCTCAAATATATCTATCTTATTTGGTTAGGAATTATAATTACAAATTTATACCGCTATTTACTCATGCATTTGTGTTTCGAAAACCGTAATTAATTTGTTTTTTCCTCTTTTGGTTTTTTCTTTGCGTCACTCTGTTTACAAAATGGAAAACTTGAAATGTCGTATTTTCGAGCACCGTGGCACAGTGCTGCAGTGGAGGCGTGGACGGCCGGAGACCAAAGTTGATAATGAAGAATTGAAGGCTATTGTGGAAGCGGATCCATCGCAAACCACGTCGGAGTTAGCTGCAGGCTGCGGTGTTAGTGATAAAAATGTTTTCATCCTTAATCGTTTAAAACTTGAAGCAAATTGGGAAGGTAAAAAAGCTTGAAAGGTGGGTACCTCATGAATTGAGTGCAGCAAACCGACAAACGCGCGTCGACTGCTGCGTTACATTACTCAACCGGCACAATAATGAAGGGATTTTAAATCGAATCATTCATCATCACCTGTGATGAAAAGTGGATCCTGTACGATAAACGGAAACGCTCATCGCAATGGCTGAACCCTGGCGAACCAGCCAAAGCCTGCCCCAAGCGAAAATTGACTCAAAAAAGTTACTTGTGAGCGTTTGGTGGACTAGTGCCGGTGTCGTTCACTACAGCTTTCTTAAATCTGGCCAGACGATTACGGCAGATGTCTATTGCCAGCAACTGCAAATCATGACGGAAAAGCTAGCTGCTAAACAACCGAGGTTGGTCATTCGCTCTAGGCCACTGCTGCTTCAGGACAACGCTAGAGCGCACACTGCACTTCTTTCTGCACCTTCAATTAGAAGGTCTAAGACATCCACCGTACTCTGCGGACCTTGCTCCAACAGATTACCATTTTTTTCGAAATTTGGATAACTTCTTGTAAGGTAAAAAATTCAACTCTGATGGGGCAGTTCAAAGCGCCTTCAAATATTTTATTGACTCCTGTCCGAATGGTTTTTTTAGTAAAGGAATCAATGAACTACCTATGAGATGGCAAAAGTGCATAGATAGCAATGGTATACTACTGGTACTTTGATTTAATAAATATATTATGTTTAAACAAAAACTTTTTGTTCCTCCTTTGCAAAACGCCAATTTCATATGTAAAGACCTAATAAATACCTACTAACTTTGCAACTACCCAACCTCCCCATGACATCTCATGACATAAAAATAACTACCTAACACGTTAATGTTATTTTTAACATTAGCATTAGCATCGTGATAATAATAGGCTATTTGACTCATATTTAATTTCATACATTGAAGGAGTATTTCCTTTAGTAGTTGGCTTCGGACAGCTATACTCTAAGCGTGTTCCGCGGTACCCTAGGGTTCCGCGATACCCCTGTAGGGGTTCCGCAAGAATTTAGAAAAAAAAAATCAAAACACCTCTCTCTGGTCGAACGTTTTGACTCCGCCCGCCGTGCCGCCGCCGCGCGTATACTTGTGAGCCGCCTCTGAATTAGACACTATAGTTGTGAACAAGCGACTTTCGGCTCTAACTTCAAAACATAAAGTCGAGATTGTTTACAACGCATTTTTTGTATTTCTATTTTTATTTCCGCTTTTTGTTTATCAAAGGCGCCGACTCGAGTATTTTTTAGAATGTTCGAGATCGAGTCTAGGACTAAGTATAAAAGCGGCGATCGCGCGTCGCGCCTCGTCAGTCAGTTGACGATTAGCGTTCGGAGCGATAAGTTCCTACCTACCTACTTACAAGCTGGCTAGCGAATTGCGGAGTTTAAACGTGATATGTAACTAGTGTTTATTATTCTACTGCCTGCTGTATTCTGATTGTATCAGATTTGTACATTTCTTCCTTGGACTAAGCTTAGTCTCTTATAAGCAGTAACGATTGTGCATTATTTTGACCCCACCATCCTGATGTGTAACATTATTAATAAAGAAGAATGGAACCTTGACTTAAAGGCGTTAAACGTGTTGCAACAACATCTTCTAATGACGCTGAATGTTTAAAAGCAGTACGCGCGGAGAATGCAGCAATTACCGATCCAGACGATGATGCCACGACGTCAAGCTCCACGGTTTCAAAAACGAAAAAAGGAAGTATGATGCATCATATATCAGTTTCGGATTTGTTGATTCCAACGGCTCACCTGTAGTAAACTGCTTCCTAATAGTTCCATGGCACCTGCCAAATTGCGCCGACATTTAGAAACTGTACACCCCGAGTCTAAATACAAGAATAAAGAATTTTTTGTTCGCAGAAAAGAACAGTTATTGGAAAGTCAAAAAAATATGATGCATGTAACACAAACTATCAATGAACAGGCCACGGAGGCATCATATTTAGTTAGCTATCGCATTGCACAAGCAGGTGAAGCGCAAACTATCGCTGAAAATTTAATAAAGCCATGTGTGTTAGACATAACAAAATGTATGCTCGATGAAAAATCTGCAAAGCATCTTTCTACTGTGCCGCTATCAAACGATACTGTTTCACGGCGAATCCATGATCTGGCAAGCTACGTCAACAAAGAACTAGTTACACGTCTACAAAAAACACGATTCGCCTTGCAAATGGATGAGTCAACTGATGTCGCTGGTCTGGCTATCTTGCTGGTTATCGTAAGATATCCATATGAAAGTTCTTTTGAAGAAGACATGCTTATGTGTTCACCGCTGCCCACAACCACTACCGGGGAAGAAAATTATAATAAAATAAACATATTTTTTTAAGAAAATAATCTCAGTTGGAACGATTGCATTGACATTTGTACAGATGGGGCAAAGGCGATGACAGGTAAAACAGCAGGAGCAGTGTCACGCATAAAAAATAAAGCGCCTAATTGTAGTTCCAGCCATTGTATTCTGCATAGACAAGCACTTGCGATGAAGCAAATGCCGTCAAATATAAAATTAGTTATGGATGAAGCGGTAAAAATAATTAATTTTATCAAATCACGACCACTACAATCCTGATTGTTCTCATTATTGTGTGAAGATTATGGCAGCAAACATAAAACACTGCTGCATGGAGCAGCAGTGTTTTATGTTTGCTGCCTGCACAGAAGTGCGATGGCTGTCTCGGGGTAAAACTTTAACAAGGCTATTTGAGCTTAGCGCGGAGTTACAAATGTTTCTTTCAGCTGATACTTCTTTTAATTTGAAAGACCGTTTGTATGATAAAACTTGGTTGTTCCGATTGTCTTTTATGGCGGATGTCTTTCAAAAACTAAACGAATTGAATTTATCATTGCAAGGTAAACAGACAACAGTGTTCCAGGCCTATAACTAAATAACTGCCTTCAAAAGAAAATTAGATTTTTGGATTGTTTGCGTTGATAAGAGAGAAATAGAAAGCTTTACGTCACTCAGTGAGTTTGTTAGCGATAACGACTCGACTTCGATGCGTGCATCTTTTGAAAAGTATTTTCCCGAAGAACAGAATACAAAAATAAAAATGAATTCATGGATTCATAATCCTTTTTTACCCAACTTGCAAAAGCCCGAAAGTATGTCAAAGGAGATATATGAATCTCTTTTAGAAATGTCATCAGACACAAGTATGGAGTCACTGTTCAAAACGATGCCTCTCAACGATTTTTGGTGCAGAATTCGTAATGAATATCCAATGTTTGGCAAAATGGCTCTGAATATTCTTCTCCCGTTCCCAACAACATATTTGTGCGAAACAGGATTCTCAACGTATGCAGCCACGAAAACAAAATATCGCAATAGACTGGACGCCGAACCTGATATGAGACTGCAACTGTCTTCTATCAAACCATACGTAGTAGTGAAACGGAACGTGTTTCTGTAATTAAAAAGTTCATGACAGCATAAAAAGTTTTTATGTCAAAACGTCAAACGGAACGTCACACCGCATTTTGTCTGAGGGGACTATAGCACAGATTACAAATAGTACTAGTATGACGTCAAAGTATAGATAATAATCTATCAACCAACATGGCGAATAGTGTTTTCGGCGGTTTTTAAAAAGTGTATTTTTAAATTTTTTTTGTAGGTTTCAAAATAATGTAATTTTTTTTTGTGTAATGAAAAAAGTTATGAAGCGTGTAGGACTGAAATACAAAACAAGGTCAAGTAGCCTATTGGTACCACTTAGGCATTGCTACTAGGTTGTAACTTGTAAGCTCTATGTTGTTAATTGTACTAGGAACTCGTATGATTGATTATCTTGCTAATACGATATACCACCGATATTTTTATCTATCAAGATCCGTTATCTTACGACTACTTGCAGCTACCGATATTTCTTGGACTGTTGCGGATTTCCTGAATAGAACGCGAGACACGCAGAACTTCCTGACATATCACATAATGTTAATATATATTACAAGTTCTTACAGTACTACTACGATCTCAATAGCTTTCGGAAATAGAATTGTTCATACATCGTTTGTCATTTCCATAGAAAAACGTCCGATAGCCGAGTGTCATTAGCAAAGTGGTTTTACTGTACATTATTTTAAATAATTTAATTCGATGTCGGTTGTCCACTTGAACGTGAGCTGATTATTGAGTAAATTGTGATTTCATTACATTGAAGATACATTTTTAAAATCCGGCTCATAAATATGCCATAACTAAGCAAAATAAAAATGTCTAATCCTTATAAACTTTTTTCTCCTATTGTTTTGTATATTTCGTGTTACAACGGTGGGGGGTCATTTTGCCCCCCTACTCCTATAACGATACTAGATGGCTAACATAAAGAATACCTTAGAATTGTGTATCCCCCGTAAAACATTTTCATGTAATATAATGCCAAGACGAGACCAAATAACTCGCATTGTCAAAAAGTGCTTCCATCTCCAGGCTTTCTAAAGTGTTAAGAGCTATGCAATTTAAACTTTAACTATAGTTTATGTTATGATAAATAAGTCCGCTACTGGGAAGTGGAAACATATCCCGAAAATTTCGTTCATTTGGTATAATCCAAATCCAAGTTATTAGGGTTCAAAAACTCGACGAAGTGCTTCGAGAAAAGCAGCATAAAAGGTGGTAAAAAAAGCTTCTAAAAGGTGGTTAGGTAGTGCCCTCGCGTTTCGCTTGGCTCGACGTCTTGGCAGGGTCACTTCCGTGCCCCCAGATTCTAAATTATTTATCTTAACGGCTGATCAAACGTTAGAGTAGCTCCTAAATACAAAAAAACACAATAATTCAAATGAAATGTTGAGTTTAGGAGCTACTTAACATTTGAATAACCGTTATTATTATTTAAAAATCGTTGCAGTATGTTATATTTATAAAATAGATAGCTGTATGCGTGCAAAGTACCGGGTATGATCTATTTAAATTCTAATGTTATTTATGTTTCTATTATGTAAAGTATATTCGCGTTAGAAATACTGTAAATGTCTAAATAACGCGTATCTACATAATATGTCAAAATGCCTACTTTATGGCTAGGACTATAATATGCTCCGGAGTCCGGAAGGCCGTAGAAAATTCTGAGCACTGAAAATAGAACTATCCGCTAATACAATAGAGTTGAAAATGGAAAACATGAGTGTCGAGTCGAATGCCAATGTCATATATGACAGCTCGACGCTCGTTACTTCCATTTTGAACTCTATTGTAATAACGCAGACTTCTATTTTCAGTGCTCTGAATTTTCACCGGCGTTCCGGATTCCGGTATATAGTCCCAGTCTAGTTGGTCAATTTTTTTGACGTTTCACTGTCTTCATAACGCGATTATACTATATGTCAAAAATTTCAAAACTAAAGATAGGCTATGACGTACATTTGACAAAACAAATCTTCATACAAGAAAAAGTTACGCCATCTTGATTTCACCATACCTCAAATATCAAAGTGGCCCCAAACAACTCCGAGAGTGGGGCCATTTAAATGGGGACAGTTTATGCCTCGCATGCCTTGTCTATAGTATATACGTGTATGTTATAGGCAGTGTGTTGCAAATTCGACTGGTGATTGACCTGACAAAACACGCAAATACCGGAATATTATGTGCGTGTAAATTTGCGAAACAAGGTCAAATCGATCGCTAACTTTTTTTTCTTTTTTTTATACGTTAACGCAGTGTAGTAGACTGCGTAAATGTATAAAAAAAGGACACGGGACTATCAGAAAATAGAATAGAATAATATTATCATGCATGCCAAACGTCGATTGTAGATCACCAGATAAACAGATACATAGTTAGCTTTCGATTTGCGATTTTGAATGCACTGCTACAAGCATACGGTGTGTCCACGATTGTGTGGAAAAATTGTGGGCCGTTGAAGGGGACAGCAAAATTTTAAAAATTAGGTGGATTCTATGAAAGCTGTTTCTTTGTAACTACGTACTTATGTAAGTAGAATATTATATTTTCTACTCTGTGGTTTAATTGCGACTAGCGAGTTTTCTTGTTAAACGATACCCCCAAATTCCATCCAATATGGAACAAGTTTCCCTATTATCCAAGCAATAAGTTTTATTATTATTCGATAAGATTACATAATAATAAATGATATGTATAAATAATTTAGTACTCTCTCTTATTGTTTATTAATTACACGTACCCTTCGTCGTATTAAGTCATTACAGGCTCAGTTAACAGGTAAGAACTGAATATTTTTTACTATTCAAATAGTTCGCTAGCATTTATTTAAATACATAATTTTATTTTAATTTATAGCATATTATTTATATTTTACATATCAGCGCCATCTATTGTTATATATTGACATTACGGTAATCGGTAGTTGACTGCCATACGCGTTGAGTATATGATGTCCCAATAGATGGCGCTAGTAGACACGATAAAGGAGAAAACGATTTAAAAGTCGAATTATTTAAAAATAATATATATTTTAATTTTTCATTGGTTTGGTAAATATAATAAGTATAGGAATAAAGCCAAAGTAAATGAAAATAACACTTAAAGTGCGTTTTTATACAAATTGTTAACGTACGTCAAAATATTATTATTATGGTTTACATTTCTTTTAAAATTTTAGGTAGGTACAATTACTTGTTTCACTGCTTGACTATAATAATAATAATAATTATACTTTGTGTCTTTGAAAATTTTACAATTTGTTTGATTATTTGACTCTATATGATATCAGTATATGACTGCAACAATTGTAGGTTATATCTCAGGGTTAAATATAAATAAAATGTATTTTTTGTATTCATTTCTATAGATTATTTTACCAAAAGGGCCTCAACCACACGGGCCACAAGTCCGCAACTGCAAAGAGCAACATGGGTACTTTAATCAGGTGCATTGTCTGCTCTACCCTCGGGGGCTTTTTATTACAGCCCTTTTGTAGATTTTATTAATGTGTGATGAATTTCAAAAGGGCAGTGGATGACAATCCATTAAGATTATGGTTGATATCCTTACCGGAGGGTGAATTTATGTTTTATTTTGCCATATGATATGAATTTGTGCGAACAATGTTATGGCAATACATGAAACTAAAAAGCGTTTCTCCTATTAATAGGAACTCAAAAAATGTATAATATATATTTTATTGCAAGCAGACGAATCACCTGATGATAAGCGATTAAACATTGCTCATAGCAATAGGGATGTTGCCTAGTGTCGAATATCAAATTTTTCGAACAAAATTTCAAATTGGTTGAATAGAGCTATACTGAGGCGGATTATCCTAAAGGCAAACTAGGCATGTGCCTAGGGGCGCGAAGATACTAAGGGGCGCGCGGACGGAATTGTAAAATAAAGAAAAAATATATAATACAGCATAAAATTAATTGCCCCAGTAAGTAAGCCACCTACTCACACAATAAATACTATTATTTTTGCTTATAACCTCAATTTGCTTCAATTTATAACAAAAGATAAATTTAACGGATGGGACTGACTAAAACTTACGCCTACAAACAACCTTGTCGATGGTACATGATCTCTGATTGAAGTTGGAAAGATACGTCATACGATTGCAATGTTCGTCGCGTCGACCTCGAACACAGAGTATCTTGATATTATATACTACCGCGAGTATGACTCCGACGCGGACGCCGACGTTCCTGCTTCTAAAATTGCGGGGACGAGGGTGCGGCGCGGGAGGTAATCGGTCAGGCGCGAACACGGAATATACAACACAGGAGGAAAGGGCAATTTCTGCAAATAATTCAATTATTTCAAATTATATCTAACTTTATGTTACCAGAGTGCCTTTAAGTTCACGTTAAGTGTACATAAAAATTCTGATGGTGTTGAAAATTTAACCGTGTATATCAGTGTTGAAATAAATAATTCGTAACTTGTTTTTTTTATGTACCAAGTATTAATAAATTCTTAAATTTAATGAAAGCGTCAGACAATTCACGACGACGTTCGTTTCCCAAATTTGACAGATCGAGAAATAAATCCGGGACCTTTCGCGCTTACAGCAGACACCTAGGCCACTGTGGGAATAGTGGAAACCCCAAAGGGAGATCTCCGACCGATCCAGGTGCTATGCCTACGCGAATCCCAGATGTGGATGGCCAGAATCCTTCCTTGTTGGACCTTCTGCTGACTTCAAATCCTGACGGGTACCAAATATCCGTAATCGCACCACTTGGTTCATCGGATTATTGCCTTGTTAGGAGTTCTGTGCCACTTACGACGGTGTTACGACAGCGTGCTGTTAAATACCGTCGTGTGTGGCCCTACAAGTCAGCAGACTGGGATGGGATGCGGTCGTTTTTTGCATCCTATCCTTGGGGGAACGTGTGCTTCTCGCCGGATGATCCCGACAACACTGCCAACTCTGTTGCCGATGTGGTGATGCAATGGAACTTTTCATTCCGTCCTCTGTAGTGCCAACTGGCGGCAGATTTCGTCCCTGGTTTGGTTAATCCCCCAAAAAAGCTTCTCGCCGGAAGCAGGAGGCTTACCACTCCTGGGCCAATGCAGTGTCTTCTCGGGATTTAAATACCACCACATATAAAAAGGAGTACAACCTTGCCTCTAGGTCCCTCAAGAAAGAGATCACTCGGGCAAAGAAACAGCACGTCAATAGAATTGGTAAGAGACTTGAGCGCCTCCCCTCGGGAACCCGTGCATTCTGGTCTCTGGCCAAAGCTATTGAAGGAAATTTCTGCAAGCTAACCCTACCATCCCTACACGTAGGAAATGGATCGTTGGCCCAGGACGCAAAAGACAAAGCCGATCTTCTGGGCAAGCTCTTTGCGTCAAACTCGACCCTGGATGACGGGGGGCAGAAACCACCGACCATACCGCGATGCACGAGCATCATGTCGGATATTCTGTTTCGTCAGCGCTCAGTGCGAAAAGCCCTCCGTTCCCTTGATATCCAAAAGTCGAGTGGGCCTGACGGAATCCCTCCTATTGTGTTGAAAAAGTGTGCTCCAGAGTAGGCTCCGGTCTTGACGCGTCTTTTTCGGTTCTCCTACTCTTCTGGCATCGTCCCGGCTTCTTGGAAGACAGCCTTGGTGCACCCGATCCCTAAAAAAGGTGATCGCTCAAACCCTTCCAACTACAGACCAATCGCTATAACCTCTCTCTTCTCGAAGATAATGGAATCCATTATCAATAGCCAGCTTCTTCGATACTTGGACGGCCAGGGATTACTAAGCGACAAACAATACGGGTTCCGTAAGGCTCGCTCGGCTGGTGATCTCTTGGCGTACCTAACTCATCGTTGAGCTCAGGCAATTGAGTCGAAGGGAGAGGTATTGGCTGTTAGTTTGGACATTGAGGAGGCCTTTGATCGGGTTTGGCATAAAGCGCTGCTATCAAAGCTTCCATCATACGGGCTACCCGAGAAATTATGTAAGTGGGTCACTAGTTTCTTAGCAGATAGAAGCATAAAGGTCGTAGTTGACGGCGAATGCTCGGAAACTCAGTCTGTTGATGCTGGTGTCCCTCAGGGCTGTGTGCTATCGCCTACCCTATTGATACTGCATATCAATGACATATTGCGGACCAACGGCATTCATTGCTATGCGGATGATAGTACAGGTGATGCTGTATATACTGGCTCCCCCAATATTTCTCGGCTAAATGTCATTGAGAGTCGAAACGAACTTGTGTCTAAAATAGAGAATTCATTGGAGAAAGTCTCTGAATGGGGTAGACGTAACTTAGTCCAATTCAACCCCGCCAAGACACAAGTCTGCGCGTTCACCACTAAAAAGTCACCAATGGTCGTATATCCTCGTTTCGAGGGCACATCTTTATCCATCTCCCCTAGCATTGAGATACTTGGCGTCAACATATCGAGCGAAGTCCAGTTCCGATATCATCTAGAGGGTAAGGCCAAGTTAGCCTCGAAGAAGCTTGGTGTTCTTAACAGAGCGAGACAGTACTTCAGTCCGGACCAACGCCTACAACTCTACAAGGCGCAGGTTCGGCCTCATATGGAATATTGTTCTCATCTCTGGGCAGGGGCGCCAAGATACTAACTGCTCCCTCTGGATCGTATCCAACGAAGGGCCGCTCGAATTGTTGACTGCCATAGTGTTTCAAGCAGCCTGGACCCCTTGGAATTACGCCGAGATGTAGCTTCACTCTGCATCCTCTATCGGTTGTATCACGGGGAGTGCTCAGAGGAATTGTTCGGAATCATACCACCTGCAACTTTTCGCCATCGTCCCACGCGAAAAACATACCATCCTCATCACCTTGATCAGTGGCAGTCTTCCACCGTGCGCTTTTCGCGTAACTTTCTACCGCGGACTGTAAAACTCTGGAACGAACCGTCACCAGCAGTATTTCCGGACCTATACGACCTGCAAACCTTCAAGAAGAGAGCGTATTCCCTCTTAAAAAAAGGCCGGCAACGCACCTGCAGCTCTTCTGATGTTGCGAGTGTCCATGGGCGACGGTAGTTGCTTACCATCAGGTGACCCGTTTGCTCGTTTGCCCCCTTATTTAATAAAAAAAAAAATATGCTCGCTCAGGCCGAAGCCCACTTACAAGCAATTCAGATATTATATTCAAAGCGCCGAACTGTGAAAACTTCGATAGCGCGATTCAGGATTCGTGGCGTTAATTGGTCCGTCACATCACTCCCTCCCGGAAGACCGGAGGCCGAATCTTGATTCTACTGCTTGCGTTGCTAGTGCCAGAGTGTCCCTGCACGGGCTCCAGTGAGTCGGAGTGCCGTGCGGGGCCGATGCTACGTCTTGACCAGGAGAGATGCGCTCTGCTTGCTGACCGGTCGTTGTAGTGAGAGAGTGCCCGATGAAGCCGATTCAGGATCAAGGATCTAATGAGGGTTTTTGGTATTTTTTCTGCCGTTAGGGGCAGACCAACTCACACAAAGCGTTATCTGGTGGCGTAAGTGGTATCAAAAATAGTATATAAGAATTTTCGATTCTTTTTCTGTCACCAGGCGGCGCTTGGTAGCCCGACGGTCCTTGTCGTGTCAAAAAGTCGTACCTTAAAGCTTTAAAATATTGTAAACCGAAATTGTAAGATCTGTTGGACAATATAGATCTCATGCTCTTTTTTCCTTGGCCCCCATCTCACCACGTTTTCCTAGGGCGCGGTAGGTACAGCGGTTTCGGTCAAACTAAATTATTTAATATAGGGGCGCCGATGAGATGCTTGCCTACGGCGCTCTTAACGTTTAATCCGCCTCTGGAGCTATATTAATCTAAGGCCCGTATTAATAAAGCATTCTTATCTCTAAGGCAATTCTCAAGAAAGTACTTAAGGTGTTGTCTTAATTAATAGATCGTACTTAAGTACAGCTGTAGTATGTGTACGGCGTAATAATAAACGAGACTCGTTACTCAAGTACGCTGTCATTGCTGTCAAACTGTTACTTGAGACGCGGTTTCGTGAGTACAGTCAAACCTTGACTTGAGTACGGCTTGGGATACAGTACAATATTATTTGTTGAGTTTTTAGTTTTGTTACAATTATGTAAATTAAAATCTAAATACGATTAAACAAACTCAGAATATACACTACATACTCAACACAAAATAAAGTTATAAAAGAAAGACGCTTGTTTAATACTTCTTCTTCTTTTTGGCAATCGCGGTTGCAAAGGTTTTGGCACCATTCTGCCAGAGTCGAGTATTTATATAAGTAAATATCTTCGATTTATTTATTTATTTACAATAAACGAATTACCTATTTGATTTATATATGACATTGATATTTGACTTGACACTTGTGTGTTAGATTTTCAGTTCTATTGTATTAACGCAGAGTTCTATTTTCAGTGCTTTGAATTGTTTCCGGCCTTACGGATCCCGCACAATACTATTATGAATGCCTATGGAAGGTATTATTATAATACTTAAACGGTCGAATTCAAAATCACTTTAAATAAGACTCTCCCAAATCACAGGATGTCTACTGTCTCTGCTCGGCAAACTGACAAGGGCAGCACATAAGAGGCTCTCAAGTCACAACTTGGGAGTTTCTTAAATGAAGTAACATTGGAGTATACGGCCGTAAGCCTATAGGGCGTCGTCGTCGACTGTCGTCACATCATATTCAAACCATGTATCAGGGAATAAACCTTTTCGTAGAAATGGTTTCTTTCTACGGAAGAATAGACTAAATGACAGATTGACAAAGAAAGCTGTAATTTTGTCCATATTATCTGTCAGTATGTCTATTCCTGTGTACACAAAACGCATTTCTTTGGTGGTTCATCAGTCATGCTAAGCGTGCAGGCGTGGGTATTGGGCTGAGTTATCAATTGTGTGGAATTAATATTATTAATATATTTTTTTTAGCTAATATGAACTTTAAAATTTTTATTACATACGAACACTTACTTAGATATGCGTTAAATTGTTAAAGAAATGTAAATAATTATTGCGTATAATATGTTATCTATTATACAGAGATTTTCAAATACAAGATGCGAATGTAGTCTATATTACGGCTTAAGCATTGTTTACGCGAAATAAAGCTGTATTAATAAGCAGTAGGGTTCATTTTCAATAATATCAAACACGAATGAAGAAACTTTGTGGACAAATGTAAATTTTTGTTAAAGTTCTTGATCTAAGTTGGCTCGGTATTTAATAATCTCTTTCAGGATGCGTGAGCGAACTGCGTGCAGGACGCTGTAACATGACCCTTACAAGTTACAACCTTGAGGTGAGTAAACGTAATGTGAGAAGTGGAGTATTGTTTACTAAATAACAAACATCTCGTCACGCGTGACGTCATCGTTATAATCAGCATTTGCTATTTCGTCTGTTAGGATTATTCAAGGATTTAATTCAGTCGATAATTAATAGATACTTAGATGAAGGAAGCTGACCATGTTGAAATATTTTTAAGGTTCCGTACCCAAAGGGTAAAACGGGATCCTATTACTAAGACTTAGCTGTCCGTCCGTCTCTCTGTCCGTCTGTCAGGAGCTTGTATCTCATGAACCGCGATATTCAGACAGTTGAAAAACAGAATAAAATAAATATTTTAGCCCTTTTTATAGGTAACTAGCTTTTTCCCGCGACTTCACCCTTCACTATATTAGGTAGAATAGAGTAGAAAACTCTTTATTTGCCCAAAAACACACACACACACATACACACACACACACGATAATAATAAAATAAAACTTTACAAAAAGGCGGTCTTAATGCTTACAGCATTCTCATCCAGACAACCTAACAATTAAATAAAGAAATAGAAAAGGGAACATGCATTTGTTTTAAATCAGCTAAATTCTTATATTTATATTGCCCATAGGTACAGTTGCTAAATTAACAAGTTGCGGGACTAAAAAGGGCAAAAAATTACGATTTTTTTTGCTACGATTGGAAAACGAAAATTACTGTTCAAATCCTTATCTTATTTGTGCGATTTTTTGTTACAACAATGATATTAAACATAAAAGCACTATCTATGTTAATAAAATCAATTTTGTATTTATGTTTTCAAAACAAACATGTTTTTTAAACCAAGACGTTGGTATGGTGGATGTTTCTCAAACATTATCTAAAGAACAATAGGTAGTGGTATTATATAAGATACTTGTAGATAAGGACACATTAGAATGTAATTTTATCTTACGATGTAAATAAAAAAAAATAGTATTACAACTCTACTAAACTTAATTTCGATACGATAAAAATATATCGTTCTCTTTCTTATATAGAGAAACGCGTCTGCAGCGAGTGCGACAGGCATATGTAGAGTTCGGAGTGTTGATTGCTGTCTTTACTCTTTAGTCAGTGACTTCTGCTGTTGCGGGACGGTCGTGCGTCCCGCGTTGCGTGATATCGTATTTACAAACTTTGTCGTGTTTGTTTTGATAGTGTTTACTGTAAACGGTTTCGTTGGATCGCTGCGACTACTTGGATAATTCTATTAAATTGTTAGTGAAACCATGTGTATTGTTAGTGTTATGATGTAATGGTCCAGGGTTCGTGTCCCGGCTGAGGATGGACTGACGATGCACACATCAATGATGATGGTGAGTGAAGGGCTATTTTAACGGAGCTCGCCAATTTCCTTGCGAAACGCGAGTTAATTCTGTACCCAGTTGGTGCAACGTTAAAAATAAACATTTCCTATCATTAGAGTTTGTGAAACTTGTGAATATGCAGAACACTAGAATTTAAGATGAAGAACTACAGAATATTAGAACTCTATGTAGAGTTATGTGTATTGATAGAGTTATATGATATTAGTATTTGTATTTGTACTTATCGAAATAAGTAGATTATTATATTCGAAGTACGTTTATTATATTCAAGGTCACTTTATCAATAGCGCGATATCGTTTTTCACGTGAGTAAAAACTGCCCAATAAAAAAATGTTGAGTCGTTCAAACGATAGCCATGAAACCTTCAAAAATTTACCTCCTATCTCTCGCGCGTATTTACTTCAAATCCTGTAGATACCTAGGAGTTGGCGTTGTTTAGACAGGTATTAAAATAAGTATCTAGAAAATCAATAACTAAAATATGTCGAAGTATATATTAAGAATACTAATATTATAAAGAGGTAAAATTAGATTGTTTGTTTGTTTGCATTAAATAGGCTCCGAAACTGCTGGACCAATTTTAATGTTTGGGATGGATATATAGAGTAGACATACTAGGGGTAAACTAACACCGAAACGAAACGATACGCGACTCGGCGCTGCATATTTAAGATAGCTATTCAAAATTGAACTTTACTCACAACGGAATATGATACACGTTTAATTTCAAGAGTTCAAATGTCAAGTCAATCAAAGTCAATGGCTAGGCGCCGCTCTTGAAATGAAGCCTGTATTTTTGTGCAGAGAATGAAGTTCAATTTTGAACACCTATCTTAAATATGCATCGCCGCACCTCATCGCGTATCGCAGCGGTGTAAATTGACCTTTAGGAGTATGTGTACTCTTTTCAAGTTTCAAGAAATAGAGTTTCGGAGCTATTTCGGCCTTACCGATAAACAATATAAACAAGGAAACACTACGCAGGCCATGTGTTAAATTTGTTTACAATACACATTGTGCTGCCCCACATTTTTACACAAGACGCATAATCATTTAATTTTTATATTCATTCAATGAATGGAATTCTTTGAAGGAGTTCACTGTTCAAAGAATAAGCACGACTGAATTAAAGATAATATAGTGAGTGTTATTGAGAGTAGGTAAATTATGTTTTTATATGTCGAAACAATATTAAAGATCTACCTATATACATAAAGGGAGATGTCTCCACTGACCACCTCACTGATGTACTCGTATATAGACGCTCGCACAGCCGCTAATTGTGAAAACGTGAAATTTGGACAATCATTTCAATTTACAATGTAGACGCGCACTAAGAATAGATTTTGCAAAATTCCACCCTTAAAAGCGTGAATTAGGGGTTGAAAGTTTGTATGGAAAATCTTGAAATCTGCACCGATTTCGATGAAAATTGAGATTTCTCTTATATACTGTACAGGACTGTATAAATTCACAGGGGTTCAACCGCCGGCTCAGATTAGACTCGAAGATAGCAAGGTTACACCGATTTGGGCAGAGCCGGGGCGATAATAAAACACTTATTTGAGGAGAACGTTTTTTCACTTTTTCGATTCGCTTACCTGGCTCATGGCAATGCCGTATAGAGAGCCCCGCCCGTACGCCTCTTTCGGGCCGATCTTCCATTTCATTTTTACCTCTCTATACGGCTATTTTCCATAATTTTCCCCATTTTCCATGAGCCAGGTGAAGCAAAACGCGTTGTGTGAAATACTTTATTATCATAACCAGACATATAAACCCTTATATACTAAACATCTTATTCTATAGAAAAGTTATTTACATTTTAAGGTTCAACTTATATGAAATGTTGTACATTTTTACCACTGTTTTCGTAATAATTTCTTAACCATTTATTATATAACCTTAAGCGCTATACTACACGTTATGTACTACGTTTATTTATATAAATCAAAAGAAGCTACGTTAAAATTAGCTTTAGTTAAAAATATATAATCAAAATAACCCGCACTTGATAAAACACCATTTTAACACTATTTTTCCACACTGATGCCATATAAATCTATACATATAGTCACTGAGTGTCCACTATTCTAGTTTTACGTACCGTTTTAATTACACGTTTATTGTTCACATTAAAATTCACTCATGTTTTTCGTTACGAGGCCGCTGTCCTTAACATCCTCCCCCCGGCGCAGTAGCCAGGGTCTACGCAGCCTCCTCAGGTGACTGCGGGCTCGCCGATCCCGCCGTGGACTGCTCCGGTGACTGCGAGCTGCTCGTGCTCGCTGTAGGCTGCTCCGGCGGCGACTGCGGGCCGTCCGCGCCCGCCGCAGACTGCTCCGGCGAATGCGAGCTGTGTGAACTCGCTGCGGGCCGCTCCGGCGACTGCGAGCTGTCCGTGCTCGCTGTAGGCTGCTCCGACGCTCGTTCCGCGCCCGGCGCCGTTCCCGGCGTCGTCCGCTCCGCTCCCGGCTCCGTCTGCTCCGCCAGCGGTCGCAACTGCGACTGTGGCGCCTCCTCCAGCACCGCCAGCTTCGACGTCGGCCTCCGGAACACGCCACTGCGCGTGCGAACGTCCGCACAGCGCACTTGTCCGTCCTGGCCGGGGTAGACTCGGTGCACGACCCCCCGCGGCCACGTATTACGCGGCAGCGTCGGGTCGACCACGACAACCAGGTCCCCTGGTACAAGGACTCGGTTGCTCAGCGGGGCCCCGTAGCGTGGTGTGAGCGTGGGAAGGTATTCCTTCACCCAGCGCCTCCAGAACTCGTCGGCAAGGGCTTGCGCGACCCTCCATGTTTTTTTGTCCGCCGGCACACACGGTCCGACGTACGGCAGTCCGGTGGACGACCCGAGGAGGAAATGATTCGGTGTAATCGCCTCCGGGTCGTTGGGGTCCACCGATACGTGCACAAGCGGTCGAGCGTTCACTGAGTACTCCGCCTCGGCCATCAGTGTCTGGAGTACCTCTTCCCTGGGCGACTTCTCGTTCAGCGTGGCTAGCAGGGCGGTTTTCACCGACCTCACCAGTCTTTCCCAGGCACCTCCTTGACTCGGCGCCCCGGGCGGTGTAAACTTCCACTGCATCCGATGAGTGAGGCCCAGCTGAGCCATAGCCGGCGCCCACTCGGCGTACGCCTGCCGCAGCTCGACGTCCGCGCCTCTAAAATTTGTCCCATTGTCGCTGTACATGACTGCCGGCCATCCTCGCCGCGCAGCCATTCTTCTCATTGCCATCAGTGCAGAGTCCGTCGACAGCGAAGCCACCAGCTCCAGGTGGACTGCCCGCGTCGTCAGACATGTGAAGAGAGCTCCCCACCTCTTCTCGTGACGTCGGCCGATGGTGACCGTCATCGGGCCGAAACAGTCGAGACCACAGTACGAAAATGGTCTCTGGAACGCCCCCAGGCGCTCGGCTGGCAGGTCTCCAGTTGGCGGGGTCCTCGGGTGTTCCCGTCGTAGCCGACAGAACGCACATCGGCTCATGATAGTACGCACCGTCGGCCGCACCTTCAATATCCAGAATTTCTGCCTGAGGTCGTTCACGACTCTCTCGCGGCTCCCGTGTCCCGCTCTGGCGTGCTCCCTTGCCACCAGTAACCTTGTGAAGCGATGTCTTCCATCCAGGATGATAGGGTTTTTCATTTCGGCCGGCACCTGCGCCGCTTTGATCCTTCCGTCTAGTACGAGCAGCCCGTCCTTGTACACCGGGTTGAGCCGGTACAAGGAGCTCCATCTAGGCACCGTCTTGCCACTTGCCATCTTCTCGATTTCTTGTGCGAAGCTGTCTCGTTGTGATTTTTGATACCACAACCTCTCGGCCCTCTCCAGGTGTCGTACGTCGAGGTGGGCCCGACGATCTCGGCACTTCTCGACGAACAGCAAGACCATCGCCGTGCATCTTACGAGGCGCTCGTAGTTTGAAAAGCGCGTCACATCTGGTAGACAGCTCAGCTCGCTCGCCTCCGTGGTGTGGAAGGCGACGTATTCTTCTTGATTTTCGATTCTAGCGGGACTCTCCGCGGGCCACTCGTTCATCGGCCTGCGCAGGAAGTCCGGCCCCCGGAACCAAGGGTCCTCGTCGCTCTTCGGAACGTAGCCCGTTCTGGTGGCTAAGTCGGCGACGTTGCTCTTCGTGCTCAGCCATCTCCACTGGTGAACGGACGTCAGCTCGGCAATCTCCCCTAGCCGATGCGCGACGTACGGTGTGTATTTGCGGCTGCCGTTCTGTATCCAACACAGAACCACTTGTGCGTCGATCCAGTAGAAAACCGTGTCCGTTTTCCACCTGTGTTCTGCTGCGACTGCGTTTCCCAGCCTCGCTCCGACCAGGGCAGCCTGTAGCTCCATCCTTGGTATTGTCTGTGCCTTCAGCGGCGCCACCTTGGCCTTGGCGGCGGCCAACACGACTCGTACTTCCCCATTTTCTTGTTCCAATCTCCAATAGACGGCTGCGGCGTATGCGTCCTTACTCGCGTCGCAGAACACGTGCAGCTGTCGGCCTCTCGTCGGACTCCCCCCGTTGTAACTCCGGGGTAGCTCGAGCTGACTGATGTACTCCATGTCGGTCAGCCAACGGGCGAAATCTTGGGCTGACTCAGCGGGTAGCGACTCGTCCCAATCCAGCTTCTGACGCCACAAGCCTTGTAGGATGACTTTGGCGGTGATCGTGTAGCAGCTCAGCAGTCCCAGCGGGTCGTAGATGCTCATCACCGTGCTGAGGGCCTCTCTCTTTGTCGGTGCGCGCTGTAGCTCGCGAACCTCCTTATGGACTCTGGAGAGCGACGTGTTGAATCTTAGTTTGTCGCCTCGGGAGTCCCATAGCATGCCCAAGGTCTTCTGCTCGTCTTTGGTGACACGCTGTGTAGTGTCCTCGGCCAGGCGGTCTTCAGGCAGTCCCTCTAGCACCCTCCGGTCGTTGCTCGTCCAGCCTCGTAAGTGGAAGCCACCTTTCCTATGTATTTGGTCCACTTGTTCCACGGTCTGCATGGCCTTCTGGTGGTCTGGATAGCTGTCTACGTAGTCATCCATGTAGTGGGCTTCGGTGATAGCGCGATGAGCTTCGGGATGCGATTCGGCAAACTCTTCCGCGTTCCGATTCCGGGCTGAGTGTGCCAGGAACGGTGAACACGATGCTCCGAAGATCATTACCACCATCTTGTATGTGGACGGCGGTTCGCCTTCGTCTTCTCTCCACAGGAACAGCTGGGCCGGTTGGTCTTCTTTCCTGACCTTGACACGAAGAAACATCTCCTCTATATCGGCCTTCACAGCGACGGCTTCCTCTCTGAACCGGAACAATATCTTCGGCAGTGAGGTCAGAAGGTCAGGCCCCTCTAACAAGTGATCGTTGAGGCTCACGCCGTTTGTTCTCGCTGCTGCGTCGAAAACCAGTCGCAACTTGCCCGGCTTGTTTGGGTTTTTAACCGGGAAGTGCGGCAGGTACCATGTGATGTCACTTCCGGCCTCTGTCCCGTCGCATTTTTCCGCATATCCCTTGCTTATGAGATTCTTCATCTGTCCATGATACTGCGCCTCGTCCATGGGGTTCTTCTTGAGCTTGTGTTCCAAGTTCTTGAGCCTCTTTAGCGCAGTATTGTAGCTAAGAGGTAGCTTGACGCCGTTCGTGCGCCACAGAAGTCCCACTTCGAATCGACCGTCTTCCGTTCGTTTGGCCGTTCTGCCAAAGAGGTCGATGGCTCGCTGCTCCTCGTCGCTCAGCTTAGCCTTAGACGCTATTCCCAGTGCGTCTATTTCGAAGTGTTTCTTCACCATTTCCTCCAGTCTTTCGCCTCGGGTCTCGATCGTAGACACGTGCAGGATGTTCTCGTGTTCTTCCTGCTTTATGAGGCGTCTGGGGATGCTTCCATGGATTACCCAGCCAAGCTTCGTCTTCGAGGCTGCAGGCTGGTTTCTCTTGCCGATCCTCAGCTCCCTGGATACAATGAGCTGCCAGTTGTCCGTGCCGATGAGAAGTTGGGGTTTCTTGTCTTCATAGCATATCTCTTCGTTCTTGAGATCATGCAGGTGAGCAAGTCGAAACAGTGATTCCGGGACGGACTGAGTAAGTAGGTTCAATCCGGCCACGGTTCTCGCAGTGACGTCATATCTGGTACCGTCGTGACCCCGTACGCCAAGTTGTACGAGTCGGCTTTTTTCTTCCCTTCTCTCGGCATTGATCCCATGCATTCTCAGCACCTTCGGTGGGCCGTCTGCGCCGATAGCCTTCGCGACGTCTTCATCCAGTAGTGTCACTGTCGAGCCCTCGTCGAACAGCGCGAAGATATCCGCTTCGCCCCGTGGACCGACAACTTGAATTCTTCTCATCTTAAGTTTCACCGCACGGTCGGAGGTGACCGATGCGGTAATCACGGCGTCCTCTGTCTGTGGGGCGCTGCCGGACCTGTCTTCGTGCAGCAGCGCATGATGAGGCAAGTTGCAGCCCTTCACGCCGCACGGCTTCGCCCTGCAGTTGTATCTTCTGTGCCTGCTTCGTATGCACCGGAAACACAGCCCTTCCTTTTTGACCGTGTCCCATCTCTTTTGCATGCTCAGTTTCTTGAAAGCAGCGCAGCGAAATAGAGCGTGATCTTCGGCACATATCGGGCACTTCGTTGACTCCTTGCGTATTCTCTTTGGCTGGCTGCGACTCGGCGAATCCCTGCCCTCGTCTGCTATCGCGAAGACTGGCTTCCTCGTTCGGGCTTCGTTCTTGTTAGGAGGTGGACGCGGTGTTTCCTTCTTCAGTGCCGTGCTGAACCCGTAGCGCAGCGCCCTGTCCGCTTCTCTCATTAAGAATTCAGAGAGAAGGACGACATCGGGCTCGTTCCTGAAGCGCGACGTCTCTTCTGCGTAGTCGTACCACTTGCTCTTCTCGTATGGGCTGAGCTTCTCGAGGATGTCTCTCGTGAGCAATGGGTTAAAGAGATACCCGTGCCTCAGCTTCCTCAGGATGGTTACCATGTTCTGAATCTTCACTGCAAATTGGTTGAGTTCTGCCGCCGAACCTCCGAGCCTCGGTATCTTCTTCAGATCTTCCATCATGCGATCGACCATAACCTCGGGTCGACCGAAGCATTGTTCCAAGGTCTTCATAATTTGTTCAGGCGGCGTCGCGACGCTCAGCAGTGGTGCCACGGCTTCTCTTGCTTCTCCCCGTAGGCAGCTTCTCAGACGAGCTAAGTTCTCGATCGGCTTGAGCTTGTAGAACGCAGTGGTGTCTTCCATGGCTGCTTTGAATGGCAACCATTCAGTGGGAGCGCCCGAGAATATGGGCAACTCCGTAGTGTGGCGCGACTGGCGTTGGTTTAGCAGTTTATCCAATGTTTCGGCAAGTTGTTCCACTCCATTAGCCCTAGACGTGGGCGGTGTGGGTGAGCGTGGGCGGCGTTGCTGCGGCCACTCGAACCTCGTCTTCTGGGCTCCCTTCGGTGGCATGTCTTCTGGCTTCGGCGTCTCTCTTTCTTCCATTGATGTCGGCTCTTGTCTAGCCTCTTCGGGTTCGGGACCCTGTTCGCTTAGCCAGGCTCGGACACGTTGCTCCACCTGTTCTGATGGCTCGTCGTCGTCGGGGCTGCTACCATCTTCTGCAGCGGCGACGTCAGCGGCGAGCTTCTTCTTTATAAGTTCTGCTTCGATCTGCAGTTCCTTCTTACGAAGAGCGGCGAGTTTCTCCTCCGCCTCGTAATGCATACGCGCGACGACACTTGCTGTCGATCGACGCGATCTAATTGAAATAGCCTTCTTTCTGGCTAGGGTTCGTACTTCCGAGGATGCAGGCGCCTTGCTGGTACCTGGTCTCGGTTTCAAAATAGTTTGAAGCAGATCCGCTCTTCCCTCGGTCGGCGGCGGCTGGCTTGTAGCGGCAGCGGACGGCGATCGTGGCGGATCCGGAAATCGATGTGGTTGCTGCTGGTTCTCCTCGGCCCCACTCTGACTTCTTGTTATAACCATCTTCAAATGTTAATCTTCAAATGTTAATCTCAAATGTTAATCTTCAATGTTAATCTTCAATGTTAATCTTCCATAATAATCTTCCTTTTCAAGAATCTTCGGGAGGTTTTTCCGATGAAAAATCTGCGAATCCTTGCTTCCGTTCGCAGCGGTGTATCCTTGTATCCTCGAGTCCGATCTTCTGAGTCCAATCTAATCCCTGGCGTTGATTCCCGTTGATAAATCTTGATAAAGTTTCCAATGTTCTGACTTGAATCTTCAAAAAATTTCTATGTTCAGAACAGCTGACGAAAATTTTCTAAGTCCAGTCTTCAGTAAAAATTTCTATCTTGATTCTTCGGACACATTCTTCGGATTCTTCCACAACAGCTGTTCAAATTTTTCTAAGTGCCGTCTTCGTTATTTTCAACTTGATATGGACTTCGAATTTTTCTTCGATCTTGAAATTCGGCTCGCCAAAGGACCGCGCACTACTGTACAGGACTGTATAAATTCACAGGGGTTCAACCGCCGGCTCAGATTAGACTCGAAGATAGCAAGGTTACACCGATTTGGGCAGAGCCGGGGCGATAATAAAACACTTATTTGAGGAGAACGTTTTTTCACTTTTTCGATTCGCTTACCTGGCTCATGGCAATGCCGTATAGAGAGCCCCGCCCGTACGCCTCTT
The DNA here is from genome assembly GCA_037179445.1 of Phengaris alcon alcon. Taxonomy (NCBI): domain Eukaryota; kingdom Metazoa; phylum Arthropoda; class Insecta; order Lepidoptera; family Lycaenidae; genus Phengaris; species Phengaris alcon. Next base: position 1,546,763 of record JAYRCH010000413.1, read on the forward strand.
TCGGGCCGATCTTCCATTTCATTTTTACCTCTCTATACGGCTATTTTCCATAATTTTCCCCATTTTCCATGAGCCAGGTGAAGCAAAACGCGTTGTGTGAAATACTTTATTATCATAACCAGACATATAAACCCTTATATACTAAACATCTTATTCTATAGAAAAGTTATTTACATTTTAAGGTTCAACTTATATGAAATGTTGTACATTTTTACCACTGTTTTCGTAATAATTTCTTAACCATTTATTATATAACCTTAAGCGCTATACTACACGTTATGTACTACGTTTATTTATATAAATCAAAAGAAGCTACGTTAAAATTAGCTTTAGTTAAAAATATATAATCAAAATAACCCGCACTTGATAAAACACCATTTTAACACTATTTTTCCACACTGATGCCATATAAATCTATACATATAGTCACTGAGTGTCCACTATTCTAGTTTTACGTACCGTTTTAATTACACGTTTATTGTTCACATTAAAATTCACTCATGTTTTTCGTTACGAGGCCGCTGTCCTTAACATATACATTTCATTAAATAAGTAAATAATTCACCCTCTGAGGGTGTAAAATAAGAGTTGAAAGTTTGTATAAACATATTAAAAAATCTGTCCCGATTTTCATGAATTTCAATATGCGAGGTAATAAATATAAATTATTAAGTTCTTATACTTAGTTTTTTTGAAATTCGTTCACTAAAGGGGTGAAATGGGGGTCCAAAGTTTGCATAGTGAAATATCAACAGCTGGTCGGATGGCGTTGAATTTTGACACTCAGATAGTTATTATGACGTAGAAATCCGTTAAAAAAGATTTTTCCAAACACATACCACGGGGGTGCAATCGGGATCCACGCGGACGAAGTTGCGCGCTAAAGCTAGTTATTGTAATTTTTTGAGAAATAAAGAATCTTTAAATCTAAAACTATAACTAATAAATATTATAGAATAGGAACAAAATGCATAACAAAAAATGTAGCAACGGCCAACGAGTTACATAATACAGTATGTCAGCGCGGTATGTGGGGCACAAATCACAATTAATATTGCCTGATGCCTCGTGTTACGCTACACAATTGGTTTTCAATCACAAACGTATAACGTTCGGATATTCATATTTCTGTTTCGTTTCTTGCAATTTTACACGACCACGGCGAAGCCAAAAGGAAGGGTAATGATTATGCATGTATGTTTGTTCCACCGTAGCACCTGAACAACTGGTCCAAATTTAATATATGAGATGTCAATAGGTACCAGTAGCGACGTGTTCACGTTTAATTAAGATACACGAACTATTAAAGTAGAGTATGCATTATACCTACAACATTAACTTGTAGTTCATGAATACCTACTTGTACATATAAACGGACACGACAATTTTATGTCCGACGTAAAAAAAAAGATAGGTGTCAAAATGAGTCCTGCAAATGATCTTACATCTACAGGCCAGGGCTTCCCTTTGGTAGAGAACAGCCGCGGATCTACGATTTTATCGAACCGGGGCAAAAACTTGATAGTGGTGCCCCCTTCAGTGTTTGATGAAAACTGTTAAAACTGACCATTTGTGAAAATAGATTTCCTTTTATAAATTTAAACTTTTTTTATTATCTATTCACTAATAACTTTTATTACAAACACAGAGTAAATATATAACCAGGAAAGACTACAAATTTACGCGGCGTGGGATTCATAACTATTATATTAAGATTTGATTACTCGGTAAAAACCTATGAGATCGTAGGAAAAGAGGTTTCACTTGTTCGATATTTCGAATTCTTGTCTCAAGGATTTGGCGCCCCCATTAAACTGCCGCCCGGGGCGAGTGCCCCGGTTTGCTCCGGCGGGGCAAGCCGGGCCTAGATCCGGGGCTGATGGAGAACCAGCCTTCGCTACTGATAGCTACGTAATAACAGCCCGGGTAACATAGCCTGTATAATTTACGTAATCGGGTTAAAGTTTTTTATAATAATTGCGGTTATTGTCTTTGATAATTAATAAGATTTGTTCGATTTTCCGTCTTAAACAGTAGCGAAGAGCCTAGAATCGTAGATTAACATAGCAGCTGTAGCTTTATTTCAGGAGGTAGATTCTGCCAATTAAATCCTGCAATATACAATTACATATTACGAACCAGTCACGATATGTTTAAACTGCATAATGGTACTCTCATATACGTGAAACCCGTTTTGATTGATCCAAACTTCATCAATCATTTTATGGTATCAAGACGATGCATTTATAATTCAATAGAAGTAAAATAAAAGTGTAAAATTAATTACGAGAATCGAGATTTGGCGTTCTAGCTATAACAGTTAAACAATCTGTATTCAAATTAGTTAGCGGGGTATTAACATATCCACAAATCATTAAAATTATCTGCATCATGCTCATAACTTTAATATTTATGCATTCGGGACTAAAGTTGAAGTAGTTTTATGAATATTTCTTAAACAAATTTTTCAGGTTATTTAAATGCAAAATGAATATGTTTTTAAACTAAATACAGAGCGATATTCGAAGTTATTGCTGGTTTCATAATATGTTGGCATCTGACCTAATTAATGTTAAACTAACATGAGTTAATAGGCTAACCAAATAATTGAAAGGTTAATTTATCGATTGTATTATTATTACAATACTAGCTGGTGCCCGCAACTTCCTTTGCGTGAAACTATAAATTGAAACGGAATCCTATTTTTAAACAACCCTAGAATAAAATAAGTCTAAGTTACTCCTTATAACATCAGCTAAAATCGGTTCTGATCAGAGTTTAGCCGAAACCACCAGATAGATAGACAGACAGACGGAGTACGGACAGGCGTATATAGTAAAAACTTTCATATGCATGTAGTGAAAAGCTGTTAATTTAAAATTATAAATAGACACTTCAATTTCATTTATTTGTATATGGACTTAAATTACCTAGTAGACAGTGCCTACAGCTACAGTTCTAACCCCTCTACTATTAAAAATATTTAGGTACACAACTGATTAGCTATTCAATGTTGTTGTCTTTGTCTGTCGAGTGAATTTTCCAACGTATAAAAATACAAAGACAGCGTCCGTATAATGTCATTGAGACCTGAAGAAGTCTCATTGGTACACGCCACAACCTGCGAATTGAACCTGCCCTCTCTCGAGTGGGAAAAGGTCTTCCCACTAGGCCATGGAGCACATCGCCTCTTAATAAGATACGTAATATTATACGGTTTTTATCACAGTGTACAAAAAAGTACCTATATAATTATTTTTCTTATACTGAAAAAGGTTCCTAACTACCTACTAAATTGACCAGCACTTTTTGTTGACGATGATGATGGTTGCGTGTGACAATGGCGCGTCATCTCTTTTGTCTATTGCAGTCAAGGCTGCACCTAATTATATCTGAAGCTGTTACATCTGTTCCGGTGGCGACTAACTGACCCTGGACGATTATAATTATATTCAGGGTCCAGTTTGCATGCCCTTATATTTTTCAATTGACCCTTCTTTTCGAATGAATAGGGACATTTCTTATTAATATTGAATTTACTAATACTATTTGTGTTACCTCTGCACAGTTTAAATTTGAACCCCAAATGCCAATTCTCGTATTTAACTTAGACTTTCAATTTACTTTCAATGCATTATTAAATGAATCGTCTTGATATCAAAAACTGATTTTTGACGTTTGAACTTTGGACCAATCAAAACGCGTAATCGTTGGTTTGACGTTTATGAGAATTTTGCTGTTTTAACATATCGAGACTACATCTAAACTGTATTATTATTCAAGATTTAACTAGCAGAATCGACCTAATGATCTCTTCGACGACTGTCTCACGCGGATTGCAGAAAGTGGAGTGTAGCTGTGGAGTGTAACTATAGTAGTAGTAGCCAGACACTACAGTAGTAGTGAGTTAGTGATATTGGTCGGCATAAACATCCAAATAATATCACAACGATTTAAGTAGAGACTGTCAGCATATCCCTAATTTAAATCTAAAATTGAATACAAAGGTACAGTCCCTAACCCATAGACTTACATATTAGAGACAGGGCATATCGAGGTTAAATTTCCTTATTTTGAGTGCCCCTTTGGGGCACTCGTGTTTTACATTTGACAATATAGGGTCAGTCTTGCGCTATAAAAGGCTGCGGAATAACGACAAACGAGTAAAAAAGATAGACGAAATATAATATTATAGGTAAAAACTAACACACTAATATGATTAATTGTTCTAATTAAAGTGCATAAGGTATTTCACAATTTCAAAACTGAAGGGTATCATTACAGGTTACGGAAGCCATTAAAAGCCTTAGTCTGATCGCTTACATCGTAGTCTGATGCATTCCCAACTTATAGCGTAATTTTTTCCTTGTGTTAATAATTTTCTGGCTATATGTG